>OY755176.1:7701205-8301205 GCA_963576735.1 Bedellia somnulentella
CCTTTATTTCGTTTACACGTTTAAGTAGTGTTTTGCGTTTCCTACCTCCGAATTTTTTACTAATTCGCTCGATAGTTAGGCGTTTTCAACATTTGCATTCTATCTGAAAAGGTAGACAAGTGGCCTTCCGAATTAGTAAAAAATTCGGAGGTAGGAAACGCAAAACACTACTTAAACGTGTAAACGAAATAAAGGATAGAAGAATTTCGCACTGGCAGCCAACTGACACGGTAGCTCAGTTGGCAGAGCGTCCGGGGCGTTTACCCGAGGTCGCGGGTTCGATCCCCGCCTGTGTCGAAATTTTTCTTTCCTTTATTTATTCTTTATTTATTAGTAATAATCCCCACATGAGGTTTTCATGAATAAAAAGATTTGAATTATGTGATAGTTAGGCGTTTTCAACATTTGCATTCTATCTGAAAAGGTAGACAAGTGGCCTTCCGAATTAGTAAAAAATTCGGAGGTAGGAAACGCAAAACACTACTTAAACGTGTAAACGAAATAAAGGATAGAAGAATTTCGCACTGGCAGCCAACTGACACGGTAGCTCAGTTGGCAGAGCGTCCGGGGCGTTTACCCGAGGTCGCGGGTTCGATCCCCGCCTGTGTCGAAATTTTTCTTTCCTTTATTTATTCTTTATTTATTAGTAATAATCCCCACATGAGGTTTTCATGAATAAAAAGATTTGAATTATGTGATAGTTAGGCGTTTTCAACATTTGCATTCTATCTGAAAAGGTAGACAAGTGGCCTTCCGAATTAGTAAAAAATTCGGAGGTAGGAAACGCAAAACACTACTTAAACGTGTAAACGAAATAAAGGATAGAAGAATTTCGCACTGGCAGCCAACTGACACGGTAGCTCAGTTGGCAGAGCGTCCGGGGCGTTTACCCGAGGTCGCGGGTTCGATCCCCGCCTGTGTCGAAATTTTTCTTTCCTTTATTTATTCTTTATTTATTAGTAATAATCCCCACATGAGGTTTTCATGAATAAAAAGATTTGAATTATGTGATAGTTAGGCGTTTTCAACATTTGCATTCTATCTGAAAAGGTAGACAAGTGGCCTTCCGAATTAGTAAAAAATTCGGAGGTAGGAAACGCAAAACACTACTTAAACGTGTAAACGAAATAAAGGATAGAAGAATTTCGCACTGGCAGCCAACTGACACGGTAGCTCAGTTGGCAGAGCGTCCGGGGCGTTTACCCGAGGTCGCGGGTTCGATCCCCGCCTGTGTCGAAATTTTTCTTTCCTTTATTTATTCTTTATTTATTTATTTGAAGCTTCCATGTGTAGTAGCCATTCCCAATATGTTTTATTGTAAACCAGTATAAATCAAAACATACGGTCATATTGAGAAACTCGTTTTTAAATGGCAACTTAGAATAATCGTACTAAGTGGCGATCGATAGTATCTGCCTACCCCAATGGGAATAATGGGCGTGAGTATAAGTAAGTAAGCTTAGAATAGCACTAAATTATTTCTTTAAATGGGTGTCGTATGAGGTGGCTTAGGGTATTGGGATTTTTTAAGCGATCGGTTGGCGATCTGGCAGGCGTGTCTTTATCATCGTTATTTTAAAATTTATTCCCGACTTAACTAGTGGCTTAGGAATTTATGATTCTGTATGTCTGTCAACCTCCTTTAGGATTTATAGCCTTTAGTATGGCAAATTTAGGCTAGTGTTAATTTGCTAAACCAAACATACAAGTATAATGAGGACAATAACTGACGTTAAATCAGATAATAGTTTTAATATTTTGTTGTTAGATTTCAACAGTTAGACAAGGAGCATGTCGAAGATCATACTGGCGGTACGCTATCACCGATAACATGGTGTGTGCTGGTCGAGGGTTGAGAGATTCCTGTGCTGGGGACTCAGGTGGACCATTGCTGTGCAGAGACAGAAGGAATTCGAGATATGTATTGCAAGTATGTTTATTTTAATTTTTAAATAAGGTTATGGGTTAAACGTTTCAGCTGATGCTATACATATTAGAGTTTATATAATTTTTTGAACTATTTATGTTGATAAAAAATACTTATGTCCAATAGCAGGACTAACTATTCTCAGTATTTTTGCTAACATACATACATACATACATATACTCACGGCTATAATTCCCTAGAAGGGGTAGCCAGAGCTAAGGAATTCGCTTTTGGAAGTTGAGTGGGGAAAAGATCGTAAAATAAAGGTTTTTGGTGATGGGTCTCCAACCGCATCCCCCAAAAATCCAATAAAAAGCCCCATTACCCTTAGGGCCAGTTTTTTGATCCGTGGTTAACTCAACAATTTGTTAAATATCGTAACTATTAGTTAGATATCAGCAAAATGCATTTTTTGACCCGTGGTTAGAGTAACTAATGGTCAAATATCGAACCAAAATGGATTTACGATTTAACTACTGGTTAGTCATTTAACTATAGTCAATGTAACAAATGGTTATATTTTTAACTCCGGATCAAAAAACTGGCCCTTAGTCACCTCTTACGATACCCGTATTTTTGATCAATTTACTACAATCCATCCTTTCTATATGACCAAACTATCCTTAAATGCCCTCCTATCATTTATATTAATCAAGTTTACACCGTATGTTATGAACTGAATTTAGTCATAATAATATTGCATCGTCACTCTTATGCACGTAGCACTCATTCAATCCTGATTTATTCTGCATTATATCGTCAGTATCCCTAAAATTATTGGGCTCGCCTGAAAATATGGAGCATGAAAAGAAACATAAAAACAATTGGAAAATTCAGATAGCAATAAGTCGTCAAGTACTGTTATGGTTTATTAGATTAACCTCCGCTCGGATAGTTGAATGGTAGAAAAAGATATGAATCGCAAAAATAAAGCTTGAAATCTATGGGCACACGACTCAACGCTCAAAAAACAACTTATTCGTTTATAATTTTATTTTCCCAATTACTTTGGTTCTTTTTAACTATCCTTTTACAAAAATATATGTATTACAAATATGTTTAAATATTTTTTGTCAAGCTAGCTCAAAACCTTTTCGTAAATGCAGAACTTAGATAATAAAACTAAATCTCATCGTGTCTCATGCCTAAGATTATTTTCCCTTGAATTGTATAATCCTAACGTATAAATAAGACATGGGGCTTATATTAAAACTTAAATTAAATTGGCGTATAAACTACTTATCAACAATTTATTCTTAAAAAGTAAAATTTGAAATTTTTTAACTGAGCAAGAAATAATTTTTATACGTGTTTTTTTTAACCACGGTATTATTTATGAAGAGTTGAAATAATTCGTTTCCAGGCAAAAGAGATTGTGTTTGTTTTGTGCTTTACAGTGAAACGACTCGCAATAGCCTCGCCGCACAGGAAATTTAAACTCGGCAAAGGGAATAGTCCTTTAATTTTTATTGAAAATCTCTTTCAGCATGGTTTTTGCTCTGACTTTTATGCTATAAATACTCGTGGAATTGATTTTTACAATACTTTATAAGAACATCACTTTGAATTATTTACTAAATTAAATCACTCTTGGCTAGTTATAAGATTATCACTACCCTTTTTCTTCACGTGAGAGATTCTACGAAGTGACTTGGGGATCTTTAATTGATTATTGTATTATAACATTTATTTTACAATATTTTTCCTTATACATACGCATGTTAATTACTCAAAGATATACGGGTTTCATTTTTCATTTCATTACTCTACGTATTCCTAAGATAAGACAGTCTTAACAGAAAAACAGACATCAAAGCGACAAGGTTACCGTTTTTCCATGCTTCAAAGGTAAAACTGAAGAGACTTCGTCTCGATTTGCTTAGAAAATTCGAGTAGAAAGCCAAAAAATGCACAAGGGTATCTATATAAAAAATGTGTATGAAATTATATAATAATGATATAGTCATGGGAATGGAATCATCAAATCTTTGTATTTAATACGCTCTTCTTTGAATTTCTTCTTTCATTTGTCTTTTCTAAAGACATATGTGTGGTTAATTTATCATGGTTGTTAACGGTGAGGGAAAACATCGTGAGGAAACCCACATGGCTGAGTTGTACTCAGTCATGTGACAGTGTATTCGTACAAAACGGCGATAGGCCTGCCCCATATCACGTGAGTACACTGTGCATGCAAAACGTGGGTACTCTGAACACCAGGTGACAAAGTCACGTGATGTTCAGAAGTATTAGTACCTCTGCCAACCCCTTCGGGGATATTCGGCGTGAACGTTTATGTTTATATATTATGTTATGGTCTTTGAATTTACATTGTGAATTTCAGGCTATATGGATATTTAATAGGGTGATTTTCTAGGCTGATTAGTCCTCAACGATACACTTTTTTTAAATAACTCGTTAGAACCATCTCTTTCTCTTCCCTTACCATATTGCAAAGTTTGATCAAGATCGGGAAAAAGTCCATGAGTAAATATAGGTGCCGTGTAGTGTCGGAATATAATGTCACTAGTTCTTTCTACCCACGGATATCGTAATCGGCGACTATCGGTATGGATCTTCTCTAAGTGGTTTTTGGGCAATATGGAGACCCGTCATCAACGATACTTTATTTCTACCATCTTCTCCAATATCAACTTTTAAATGTTCCTGAGGAGTTTCTAGCTCTGAAGCTTTCGCTGCCCCTTTTTGGGATTTATGGTCGTGAGTATAAGTGAGTATGTGTGCAAATATAGGTAAATAAGTGGTAGATTCATCTACCTTCAGCGACGCTCCGAAACGCTCAACCCCTGAATAAAATTACCAAAACGCGCATTGATAAAATGTCGGTAACTATATATTTTCTTACAGGGAATCACAAGTTTTGGCGATGGCTGTGCGAAACTCGGAAAATATGGAATTTACACAAGGACAGCCGGCTATGTCGACTGGATTACTGATGTGATGACTCGCAAGTTTTTTGATGACTAAACATTTTTGTACGCAGTGATACGATGTGCGAAGTTCGCATGAATCCTTATTAAATTATGACCTGATTTCTAAAGGGTTTTCGTATTCACACAAAATTTGGTGTCATGTAAAGATGTATAAAAGCGATTGGTGAATTTTAATTTCAGTAATTATGTTAAGGAAAGATCTTATTTTAGAAGTTTTAAATTTAAGTTTATTGTATACATAAATTAATTTATAAAAACACATTGTTTTATTTTTTTATTTAGTTACGAATCATTTATTTTGTATAAATAACCCTCTTCGATTTAAATCCGTTTTATATTATTTTACAGTTGCGCTTGCTGGGAAATATATGAATTAAATCAATTACAGCAGTTTACCAAAAAATAAAGCCATAATCTATTTAAACAAACCAAATTAATGGACAGAGAAACGTATTTTTAACTCTGTATGCTAATATATGTATATGTTACTGCCATTTCGAGATCTTGGTAGTCTTGAGATTAAATTAAATCCGTGGTTAGTAACTATGGTATAAAACTTTTTATGTAAGACACTGATCTAGCCGATGAAATTAACTTAAAGTTATGCATTAAAAAAATAACTTAGCTCAAATTTTTACGCCTCAAATCGAAGCCAAGTCGAGCGCGAAGTAAACACTGCCGTACCATCCTTTTCTGGAACCGTTTTCAGGGCCCCATCGAGAACCACTGGATAGGATTAAAACGCTGAACCTAGAAATTTGTAATCACACACTTCAAATCCAAATTTCAAGTCGGTAGATCGGAATTCAATTAATTCCGAAGTTAAGCTAATACAAAGTTTCGCATTTTCGACACTGACTGACTGACTCACTGATCATCAAAATAGAACTAGTACTTCCCTTAGACCTAGAGAGCTGAAATTTGGTACAAAGGTAGATTTTAATGCCCACATGAAGCAAATCAGAACAAGGTTTATGGAAGATCTGGGCTACCTGGTGACGCTGATGAGAAAACATAATAAGAGTTCTGCCAAACTATAATAAGCGTATTTACAAGAAATAGTAGTCAATTAACAGTTAACAAATAAATAAAAATATTCAGTCCAATAATAATTATTATTTATGTACTAGCACTCAGCCACGGCTTCGCTCACGTTATTTAGCATTAGTACCAGTACACATCACTGGATGGCGCTGGCTGTATTTTAAATCACGGTAGTGTATTTATTTACACATTTAAAAGTTTTTTTCGTGTATTTTAAAGATTCGAGAAGTCGTGGAGTTTATTTTTTTTTGATTTCACAAGATAATATAATAATAAGAAAATGTACATTCTTGACACGTTTAGTATGTACAAGTGTTCTAGAATTCGCTTCTTCTATTTGGTCCCCGCATTATCTAAAGTATATTTAAATGATTGAGTCGATACAGCGCATATTTATAAGTCACTTGGACTTCAGAACTAAACGATGGGACTGCACCTACGAAACGTCATGCAAACATCACAAAATATTACAACTTGACCAGCGCCGCATTCTTTTATAGACATGTATGTTCTGCATGATGTTTTGAGTGGTCGGATGGATTGTCCCAACGTAGTTTCCCAAATTGGACTAAACACGCCTGCGCTCAGAACTCGCCATACTTTTAGAAAATTGTTTCCCCTACCTTTTGCTAGAACCAACTATGCTCATAACGCGCCCATTCAACGAATTTTAGATGAGTACAACAAATATTTTTATTCCCTCGATCCCTTTGCACATAGCAAGTCTATTTTCAAACGCTTGGTTCTAGACGCTATAGTTGTTTAGGTAGATTTAACCATTTCTATGTCATATTATTTAAATAAGGTTTTACTATTATATAACGTTTATGCATATCAATACAATCACATTCACATACATACACTCACATTCTCATATACACATTCACACATCATAACACACATTACACACACCACACACATTATCATTCAAGTATCATCAATTATCAATAATATTAAATTTTATTCTTTTTTCAATTGTTTAGCATTTTTACATATATATTTTTTTTCTTTTTCTGTTGTTACTCATTATGTCTTTAGATAGTTTAGTTTATTATTTTTTTTTCTTTTGAATTTACTGTGTGTGTATCTTGTTTTAACTTGTGATCATCTGTTATTGGCCTTATTTACTGTACTGTTTCAACTTACTATATAATATGTGTTGCTGTTGATGATCCTTATATAATAAATAAATAAAATAAATAAATAAGTTTGTTTACCAAATTATTTGCAGATTTATTCAAATCTTCTAAACTTCTTTGCCGATTATGTAGAGTCCACTTAACAATTTTTAGTGATTCTAATCTATCTTTATTTTTAGTTGTAAGAACTCTGGTGATTATTTCTATGTTTCCCTTAAACTTTAATCATAATCTACTAATTACAAATCAACGGCCAAGTCACGTAAAATAATAAGGCTGTACCGAGGTCAAAACTGTACATTAAAGAAAAAAAATTAAAAACCTATGGAATATGTTTAATTTTCGATACTGAAGCCAAATTTGCGCTTTTTAAAAGAAAAAAGTCTGTCTCTCTGTCTGTCTGTCTGTCTGTATGTCCGGTCATCACGTTAATTCTACCAGACGGATCTTGATCCAAATTGGTATAAATGTAGCTTATACACCTGGCCAACATATAGGATATTATTTATCCCGGATTTTGCAAGGGTTCCTACAGGAACATAAAAAAAACATAACTTTTATATGGCTTCCCATACTTACACGATTAATTTTTTCATCGTACGACTTTATCAGACTCTTCATTAATAGTTTTTTTGGGAAAAAATAAGGGTTTCATCTATTTTCATCAAAATAAATGTCCATTTAATTGTTTGCCAATAGTATGACTACTAGATATATAGCTAATCAAAATTTTGAACCCAACACTAACGTCTTCGTGGCGTAGCGGTATACCGTTCAGTTAATACTAATCGAACAGAAGACCCAGGTTCGAATCTCGGGCATCGCAATCTTTTTGCGATTTTTTTTGCATTTGTGTTAGCTTAGAATAATAGGAAGCACTATTCCTTCTCTTTCACATTCAACTATGCGAATATGTATGAATAAAGACAATTGAAAGTATATTGTATGAATTTTGCGTATTCATTTGGTAGGTTTGAGAATATGTTTATAACATACATACATACATATACTCACGGCTAAAGATATTATATATGTTTATAACTTTTTTAGTTACTATTTTTAAACTAATATTTTCATAAATATATTGTGCTATACTTACACATAAATTAATATTCTGTTTAAGCCTCAGAATGCATAGTTAGTAAATTATAACACATATCTCAATTTGAATTTAGCACCGCAATCAATTGACCGATGACTGATTGGCTGCAATCTCTCACACATCACGAACACTCAGTGTAGGGGGCAGCACCGGGTCGGCAAACTGCTATCCATACTTACTAAAGATATTCTCATTTTTGAACATAGAAACTTTGTACAAAATGGTTTGTTTCATGATTCTTCTGAACAATTAAAAAGGTTTTTTGGATTGAAATATAGTATATAGATTTTTGATCTATAAATATACTGTATATAGAAATTTGAAACTTGATGCGATTGACTGATATAACAACTACAAAAAAGAATATATGTAATTCATCCATCAATCAATCATGAGTATACACTAACGGCTATAAATCCCAAAAAAGAGCAGCCACAGCTTCAGAGATAGTAATTCTGTAACCACTTTTGGAAGTTGCATGGTTGTTTTTTAAGAGATTATTGGGCGATGCACTTGGTCTCCAACTGCATCACCCAATAATCACTTAAAAAGTCTCAATGTTCTTTATATCTATTACAACGCCCACGGGAATATAAAAAAACAGAAGTTAAGATAGTGTTTTGGTATTTTAGACGAAAACCGGATGCAAAAAATGTAGTCCACGCGGACGTATAGTCGCGGGCAAAAAGCTAGTAATAAATAAATCGCAGTAAGGAACCTTAGACTTGTCTTCACTTATTTTAGAGATTTCATTACTTTTTAGAGATAAACAAGCAGCTCTATCGTGACTTGGCTAGTTTTTTACAGAATGTATTTGGTGGGATATACAACCTCCTTTTTGATGCATTTTTTTTGAAGAGTGCTCACAAAGGTCTGTTGAATTATACGGTTACGAACAAAATCAATGAGCAATAAAAAAAAAAGATTGCTTAGGAAAAAGGATTTCCAAACTTTCCACACTAAAGATAAGAATTAAGTATAGTACTTCCATAGATGTAGTATGCTATACTTACGTATATAGATTGGCATTACAAAGACGACAGGCGAGACCAAAAAAAATGTACAACGGTGTGCGTAAATGAGTGTGTGTGCGTGACATTAGTATGGCGGATTCCATACTAGCCCTATTAAAATAATGAACAATCAAGTATTTGTTATTTTCGTTAATTTGTAAACTTTACAGTTATTGTAATATAATAATCTTTATTTACAATTAAAAAAACCTAATACAGTCATAGCTAGAGCACTACAAAATAATTGGATTTACATTTGAAGGAAGGTACTCGTAGTATACACATAGGTGAACATTGATGCCATAATAGGTCGAACCTGTGGCATGGACATCAATATTACAAAATTTTATTTTTTCGTTAACTAATACAAATCGTGTTGTCCTCTAGTACAATAGTATGTGTGTGTGTTTGTGTGTGTGTGTGTGTATGTGTATGTATGTGTGTGTGTGACTGTGTGTGTGTATGTGTGTGTGTGTGTGTATATGTGAGCCGCGTGCGTGTATGTGTGCGTGTGTGAGGAGAGGTTATATGGGTGACTGAGCTTTTGTGCGCGATTCATCTAATGTAGGTAAGAAGTAACTCTGATTCATCGTAGCTCTTCGTTTTGAGCCAGTCTGATACTTTTATTTTATAATCAAACGAGGATAGTTCGGCACACGAAAATTCTCGATTTACTTTACTGTACAGGAATGGACCCAAGAAATGATCTGACCGATCATAGACTGATCATTATTACAGTCTTAATTTGGACATGATTGGCTTAAAATTTAATGTTTGCCAAAGATTAAGATTATGTGTTTTTAAATATTAATAACTTACCAGAATTAACGTAAATAAGACAATTATTTCCTCTCATGTTTGATTCCAAAACAGTTGTAGGCCGTTATCGTGTCCGTGAGGGGTCGTGCCTTTGTTGATGTTTATGCTATGATGTTTGACACTTACTGCCAATCTATGAATTCTATGTCTATGAGTACTTCATAGTGTAAATTAAAGATAAATATATTTATAACTTTATTTCTATATAAAGGTAAGGTAAGGTATTAAAAGGTAGTCAGTCTAGAAATGTTCGAACAGATGATGTTTAGAGTAGTTCCAATAAATGTCTACTTTTAATAATAAATAAAAGATATAAAAAAAAAAGAGCAATTTCGACACCAGCGGAATCAAACCCACGCCCCCGTCGCTCTGCCAATTGAGCTATAGGGTCAAGTTGCTTCTAGTGCGAAATTCTTCTTTCCTTTTTTAAGTAGTGCTATTTTACTTTTAGTTGATGGTAATTAATAGTTTACATAGCAATATACAATTATGATAGTTTATTAGGTAGAACACTGCTTATCAGGCAAACGATGAGGGTTCAAGTCCCGGGTGGGGCCAACACCAAGTTGTACTTTAGTCATGTGACAGTGCATTCGTACAAAACAGGTGGCAATGTCACGTGATTTTCAGAAGTACCACTGCCAACCTCATCGGGGATATTCGGCGTGAACGTTTAGGTATTTTTTGAGTATTTTGAGCTTTCCATATAAAATATTTATCAATCTAATCAATAACAATTTTTTATCCATAATAAATTTAAAAATAAAAATTGACTAGAATTATTTCAACAAATAAGCAATTATTTTAAATGATGCCAAAGTGCAAATAGAAAAACTTTAACCATTTTTAAAACAAAAAAAAACTAACAAGGAATACTTGATCTTTGTAAATGTAAGTAAGATTTGAACGTTTTAATTCAAGCTTTTTTTTCTATAGCCTAATATGTTTCCCACTGCTGGGCAAAGGCCTCACAATTTTGAGTCCACACATCTCTGTCCAAGGCTGTACACAACCACCCTGTATCGAACCTGTCCAGGTCGTCCCTCCCTCTCCTCCTAGGCCTTCCCCTACGCCGTAGTCCATCTGTGGGCACCCATTTAGTGGCTGTTTTAGCGCATTTTTCCGGATGCATTCGACAAACATGTCCGGCCCAGGTCCACTTGAGTTTCAGTTTTTGAGCGCAGTGTGGTGTTCCGAATGCGATCTGTGCGTTATAACTCAAGCTATACTTTCAAATTAAAGATGGCTTTTGTGATAAATAAAGCGACCATCTGCCCAAAAAGAGTCATTTAATTTCCCAATGAACAGAACCTTAAATATTCCCTGAAGTATTACGTTTGTTTGGAAAAGAGATAAAAAGCTAATAATTAAGAAAAATACACCCTGTATGCTGCCTGCAAAACAAACAAGTTAAAAATAAACCGTACAAAATATCTTTGTTGACCCAATTAAAACAACGAAGCTGTGATTTATCGTTAAATCGAACCGAACCTTTTGCATTTGACCAATTTGTACTCAAAACACATTTCATATCTATTAGGGTTCCGTTTTAACAAGCAAAACAGGACTCTTACTAGAATTTTATGTTATCAGTTTATCATCTGGATGTATTTCATGAAGTGTGATAAGTAGACTGTTGAAAATTACAAAAGGGATGTTTTTCGGTCGCCGACATAATTTTATTTTTTACATATATATAAATATTTGAAGGTGATCCAATTTAACACACGTTATATTCATAGTTAATAATAATTACTTGAAAATTAATAGATATTAAAAATCACAAGAGGGGGGGAAAAATTAAATTTAGATTGCAGATCTCTGTTTTGTGCTTTATTGTATAAATGGCGTCCCATGACTATGTCTCATGAAGGGAAAGTAACTCGAATATTCAAGATGGCAAATTTTACTGAAATGAGTGCATTAATGGATTTTGAAATAATGACATGACTGAACCGGAAATCAAACCCACTATACAGGAGAAAAATGTCCTTGTAGTTTTATTATACAGGTTTCATTATAAGATTTATTTTTTGCTACTTGCACTTGCCCGTGTTTTTTATTTACATGTCTGTTTTTGGTTTTTAGTTCGTAATGTACCTACAGATAAAAGGTTAGAAAGTAAAACAAAATTAAATTTCAGGACCTTCCTTAGGCAGAGCTTCCCATAGTAGGCGCTAATTGAGATTTACATCTTGATATTATTTCTTTCGAGATATTTTATAAATATTAATGTCCACTAAGATAAATTGTAGACAGCGATCTATGAGTGGAACTAAACCCTAAGTATGCGAGTCCAACTCGCACTTGGCCGATGGGTTTGTTTTCAATAAGGGATTTCCGTTTTGATTTAAAAAAAGACCAATTGAAACGCGGTATATACAGTTATTTAACAGATGAAAACGTTTAGCCAAAAGCGAGTCGGGCTACGAACTGAGTAATATTTCGTAGCCGTCGAAATTCGTAGTTTAGTACATTTCGTAGTGCATTACTACGTATTTTTTTTTTATCTATGTCACATGTTTTCAATTTAACTTAATTAATTGAAAATAATAACGTATTGTATTATTTTTATATAACCTTAGGTAGATTAATAAATAACTGCTATATTTATACAGTGATAGAAACATTTGACGTTAAGCAATGATATAGTAAAATAAAAAATGATTAATAATCCCCACATGAGGTTTTCATGAACCAAACCTTATAATTATGATTTTTACGATGTTTTATCTGCAAATATTATTCTTGATTTAATCTTGTATTAACTAATTACCACCTATAAAGAGCCACCTAATTGTGTTCGCCGGGTGCCCCTATATCTTCTTTATAGAATATAGTTTTTATTATAAATGTACACAATCAACTATTGATTATAACAAAAAAAATATTTTGATGTAATAAAATATCAAGTAAAGATTATGTTTCACTCAATAAACTTTAATGAGTTAAAAGAGCATGTATGAAAATATAAATGGGTGTAAACGAAGTTAGAGAGGTTTAACAGGATCGTACAAAGTAGCGATCGATAGTCTTTGCCTACCCCAATGGGACATAATGGCGTCAGTATGTATGTAAGAGAAAATAATTATCCCAAAACGTCCACAACTATATAGATTTGGGATGGAAAAAATCTAAATTTCTTTATGCCTACAAAACCCTAGAAAAAAAACACTATAAGAAACCTGCATATGAAAAATGGAGTCACTTATTTACGAATGTATAATTTTTTCCCTCATATTACCCTCGGAAAGGGTTGGTCATTTATCTGGAGACAGGGACGGAAATAAAAAAACATCTGTGACCACAAGCAAATAGCCCTTGGATGGCGCATTTTGGGTATTCATTTTTAGTAAAATGTTGGAGATGTATGCCTCACTAATATTATTTTATTTAATCTACTAAAGATTTAAGCAATTAAGGCATTACTCGTCTTAGATGTTGCTCAATCAACGACCAAGATGACCGTAAACTCATGCTCTAAGAACTACGCAATTAATTGGTATACTTTCAAAGAACATATTTTATGTTTTTTTCAGTTTGATATTAATTCGTAACAGAACTACATCTGCAAATATCATTATATTATTAACAAATAATATTGGTAGATAATAACAATTATACAAAACTATGTTTACATATATAATAGCTGTGTAGTGTCGGCTTAGAATAGCACGACCCCATTTCTTCCGTTGGGTGTACGTAAGGGCCGGCGCTCACTGCCGGCATGGCATGGCAAAGGATTTTGGTACAGATACAGCATTTTTAATCTTATTGTCATGCGTATAGAATTCATTTTGACACAACGATGCCGAGGGAGGCCGCGGTAGGACAGAACGTCGGCATCGTTGTGTCAAAATGAAGTAAAATGAATTCTATACTCATGGTAATAAGATTAAAAATGCTATATCTGTACCGAAATCCTTTGCCATGCCATGCCATGCCATGCCGGCAGTCAGCGCTGGCCCTAAGAGGCGACTAACGGTATTGGGGCTTTTAAGGGGTTTTTGGGCGATGCGGTTGGAGACCCATCACCAAAAGCCTTTATTTTAGAATAGAATAACTCTTTATTGTACATCAAACACAAATTTACAAAAGAAATTATCATACAGTTTACAGTGAGGTACAATCGGCGGTCTTATCGCTAAAAGCACCATATTTATTTTACCATATTTTCCCCAAGCAACTTCCAAAAGTGGCTGAGGAATTTCAAATTTCTTAGCTCTGGCTACCCCTTATAGGGAATTACAGCCGTGAGTATATGTATGTATGTATGTTCGGGCAAAAATCCCAGAAAAAAGTGGTAGCCGGTGCTTTATAATTAGAAATTCCGTAGCCTACCTAACATGACTTACCTATACTCATAGCTATGAAGTCCTATGAAATCATAGCTATAGGGTTACCACAGCTTCAAAATGGTAATTTTTAAGTCACAGCTTAGCAATGTTTTATAGCAATAAAAATCTGCATTGTCATACAACTGAAAAGCCAGGGGGCTATCTCAGTCGAATCCCTCATAGTCATGTTTTACAAACCTTACAAATAGGCAGACATACGATTTGAATAAAACCGAATATTGAAACAAAGTTATGTAATCGGTATCTTGATGATATAAACTGGAAACGAAGTGCCAGTTATTTATATTAGATCTGATATTAAAATATATAATCTTAAAGTCTTCATATAGCCTCAAAACTGTAATGCTCGCTCTTTGATTCTTGCACATTTTCTGATATCCAAGACATAAGGTGCCATATACTCGTGTACTGCGCTGATTGATTACCGTAAGGTCGTCTTTCTTCCTAGAAATAAAGTTTATTATTTAATATTTCTATTCACAGACGTGAATGCCGATTTCGTTAATATTGAATATAGTTTTCTTTCCTCGTGATTGTACTAGAATGCGACTTTACTGAATATAAATGGACGCACATACATAGAAAAGGTTTAATCCAAAGTAAAACTAAACAATGAGTTTACCTCGGGAAAAGAAACAAAGGGATGTGGTTTTAAAAACACTTATTTAAAAGAAAAAAAGAAAGAAAGAAGAAAAAAAGGACGTCTATTTGCCATTGTGGTAGTATATCATAAAATTGTCTTTTCATTGTGACCATGGCTATTCTAAAAAAAAAATAAGTTTTTTTAAAATAAATTTACATTATATATTATATTCTATGTAATTTACATAATAATTTACTTGAACCTCGGGAAAGGATGGAAAAACATATTTTTAGAACACATCTACAACATCAACTATCACAAGTACAACTTAGCCATGTGAGTTTCCTCACGATGTGTTCCCTCATCGTTAACAACCATGAGAAATTAAGCACACATATGACTTTACATACATACATATACTCACGGTAATAGATCCCAGAAAGGGGTAGGTAGAGTTTTGCAGCTAGAAAATCCTCAGCCACATTTAAAATTTGATAGGGGATATGGTAAAATAAAGTATCGTAGGCGTTGTGCTACCCACTGAGCTATCACGGTAGTAAAATATCAATATAAAAAATATTTTGTATGATTTAATAGTAGCTTTACTACTCACAATTCGTAGGGTATGTACTTACTTCTAAATACAGTCCAATAAGCTGTTTGTTGAAAAGCAACAGGCTTCCGTGAATATGATGGTTCTCATCACCATGGTCCGGAGGCAAAGATAAGCAATAAATTCTTTTCTGTTGCTCATTCGACATTGACAAAATTAATTTGCTGAAATAAATTGCACGGAATATTTAAGGCTATCATATGAAAAAAAAAATGTTTTATTTTATGGAACCAATACGACTCTTAGCAGTTGGCTGACATTATTATGCACCACGCCAGAAGTGGCCGATTCATTATGTTCCCCTAGATAATATTAAGTACCAAACGCCCAAGGTTTTAGATGAGAAGAAATTACTGTTTTTTTATCTTTATTAGGTGACAGACCATTAAACTGTTTGATACAACAACCTCAAGCGTCTTACCAATCACCATTCGAGAAGTAATATACTCACGGATGTGAACCCCTAGAAGGGGTAGCCACAGCATTGGAATAAAAGAATCCTCAGCCACTTTTGGATGATTGAAGATTGCAAAAAAAATGTTTCTAGTGATGGGTCTCCAAAAATGACTAAAAAGGCCCAATAACCTTTTACGAACACCCGCAGGAAGAAATGGGGTAGTGCTATTTTAAGCTGACACTATACAGCTAAGATATGATTAACCAAATTCGTACCGGAATTTCGGTATATTAGGAAACCAAGTTACCTAGCAGTATAAAAGTTGTTTTCTTCTGCTTACTGAAGAAAATAATTAAAATTCGGGTGATGGACCGATCTGTCGGCTCCTCTCATATATTTTGCCACAAATATTTGCTGATAGTGATTGATGGGTCTTTGTTATTCTTATATTGTGTAATAGATTTGAGGATGACGGAATACATAAAAATATATATAATTGGCCACCCATCACTGAGGTTTATCATTTATCTTACCATCTTATGTGCCTCTAACCTGACCTGGTTTGCAGTCAGTCAAAATTTATTTATACGCTTATCATACTTAACTATACTCACGCCTATTATTCCCATTGGGGGAGAAATACACTATCGATCACCCCTTTGCACGATCTTGACAAATATGTCTTGCTTTCCTTACATTCATTATTCTTCTCATACATGCTCTTTTATTCTCCTCACTTCGGATCCCCAGCTATATAAGAACGTTTTCTATCTGGTATAGGAACGTTTTACGAGGCCATCCTCTGCTAATAATACCATACACTTATCATATTTTTGTAATTTTAATTACCTATATCGAAAATTTCCAGGGCACTTCAACGAGTAAACTTTTCCATGGTAATGCATTAGTTTGAAATCCCAATTAGGTTTTATTTTGTAATCCTTGTACCTAAAACAAAAAATTGCTCAAAAAAAGGTTGGATAGGTAAAAAGATAAAAGTTGAATAGGTTGATGACGTGTCAATTCTTATTATTTATCCTAACTTGCAATGAACTTAGCCTTATACCAATTATTTGCATTAATTTAAGATAATAACATAAACATAAAGGTTCACGCCGTTCATCCCCGAAAGGGTTGGCAGAGGTACCAATACTTCTGAACACCATATGACAGCGCCGTTTAGTGTCCAAAGCAGGTACCCACGTTTTGCTTGGACAGTGTATGCACGTGATAGGGGGCAGGCCTATCGCCGTTTTTATACGAATACACAAATTAATATAATACAGTTTAAAATATGTAAATGTCCAATTGCCGTGTATTCACGGCTTAGAATGTCACTACCCCGGGGTAGAAACCCACGGGTGTCATAAGAGGCGACTCAGGGTATGGGGCTTTTTAATGTGGTTTTTGGACGATGCGGTTGCAGACCCATCACCAACGATACTTTATTTCTACTATCTTGTCCCCTTTCAACTTCCAAATGTGGCTGAGGAGTTTCTAGCTCTGAAACTCTGGCTATCCCTTTTTGGGATTTATGGCCGTGAGTATATGTATGTATGTGAAATAACTGATTCTGTAAAAACATTTGCCAAAGTATTAACTTAAGTGCAGGCAGTTCTTTGCTGGTAACTACTGAAGTAAGACCTAGTAAACTTTCGAGTAATGGTGTGCTAGTAAGGCAAGAATACATTATAGTTCTAAGTAGCATGCTAAGTACGGTAGTGAACTTTAGATTAATGGTGTGCTAATGAGGCAAGAAATTATTTTAGTCTTAAGTAGCATGTTAGTAAGCATTTAAGTTACAAGTTTCGGTTTTGAATAGCACTACCCCATTTCTATCCGAACCCCATTTCTTTCTGAATCGCCTGTTTGTAAGAGGCGGCTAAAGGTATTGGGGCATTTAAGTAATATTTAGGCGAAGCGATTGGAGACTCAAGAACAAAAAAAATACTTTACAATCTTTTAACCACCCAATTTCCGAAAGTGGCTGATGAATTTCATATTCCGAAGCTCTGGCTTCACTTCTTGGCATTTATAGCCATGAGCATATGTATGTACGTAATTAGCATGCTAAGCATAGTAAAATAAAAAAATAAAATAAAATAATCATTTATTTCAAAGTAAAAAGATAAATCTTTGTTTATTGAAAGTCAAATTTCAACTTAATACTAAGTTTACTTCGGATTCGGAAGGTGTTTTGTTGAGAGAAGAACCCGAAGAAAGTAAGAAACTCGTCAACACACATCTTTTTTTACGTCCATTACAATTTTGGTGTTAGCCCGGAAACATCCTGTACAGAGCCCTGATGACACCAAGCCACTTCATCATTAATGTAGTCATTAACATTGTAATAGGCTTCCGACTTTCGTAGACTATCACATGCTACCCTGGCATACCTAAACCATCAACCCTTGTAGTTTTAACGTTTAAAAAAGAATTTTTGTTAATTTAACTGTATATTTTTAGTGAACAAGTTTTAAATAAGATGACTAATGTTGTCAATGAGCACAACTGCCTGCTAGAAGAACTGAAAAGTGTGTATGTGTATTTACTGTTTGTGGGCCCAATTTAGCAAAACCATTCTTTTACCATCGTTATAATAATGTATATGTGTGCTTAATAAAAATATTTTTCTTTCTTTTCATATGTATTTCATACGAAATAAACTAGATTTTATACTGTTAAGTCGAAAGTGTATAAAATATAATCTAAAAGTAACCCTTACTGATCAAAACCCCACCCAACAGCTGAGACCAAAGATCCTGTTGGATTTGCCACAAACAGTTGCGGGATAATTGATACAGGAGCCCACCCAGGACACGTGGCTGCCATTGAGTCTTGAACTTGTATTAGACCTAGAACGAATTAATAATTGAATTATTTGGCTTCTTCATGTTGCACTTTCTCGTATGTTTTCTTCCGCCTATAAAACCCGAAAAAGGGTAGCTAGAGCTTTAGACTAACAATTTTCTCAGCCACTTTTGTAAGTTGAGAGGGAAAGGACTCAAACTCAAATGTTTACGCCGTATATCCCCAAAGGGGTTGGTAGAGGTACTAATACTTCTGATCATCGCGTGCCATTATCACCTGGTGTTCAGAGTACCCACGTTTTGCTTGGAAAGTGCAATCACGTGATAGGGGGCAGGTCTATCGCTGTTTTGTACGAATACACTGTCACTTGACAAAGCACAACTTAGCCATCTGGGTTTCCTCAGGATGATGGGGAAACATTTGTAAAATAAAAGTTGTTTTTGATGGGTCTTCAACTGCATCTCCCAAAAAACACTTCAAAAGCCCCAATACAATTTATTGCTTCTAACGAACACCCACGGGAAGAATTGGGTCAGTGCTATTCTCGGCCGGCACTTCAAAGCTACATTTTCAATTAAAGAAAGAAAATAGAAATATCAACGATTAAAATGAAATTTCCGAGCAACCGTTTTCATATGCCGACATTACAAATCTCAAATACAAGGCGCCTTTCGGTTTTCGAATAAAAAGCAATCTTTAAATCTCAAGCAATTTCACGGCAGCAATTTGAAATGCGAAGAGAAAAAACCGAAATAACTTTATCTCTGCGCCACAAAAGACGTGTAACGAAATTTAGGATAATGACTTACAACTTCTAAATCCATTCAGTATTTTTATTTTTAACCTTTTTCAAGTTATTTTTATTGACACCAAACGTTTTTTAATGGACGAAAATTATTTTGATTGTTGTTGGGTTTAAAACATAGTCTAAATTGGATTGCCAAAAAGTTTGTAAGTAATTCGAGACGAAAATTCGTGCAGCTTTTTAAAAAATTAGAACGTAATTTGCCGTGTAGTGCCGGATAAGAATGTCACTACCCCTTTCTACCCATGGGTGTCGCAAGAGGCTAGTTAGGGTATGGGGATTTTTAAATGGTTTTTGGGCGATGCGGTTGCAGACCCATCATCAAAGATCATTTCTACCATCTGCCAAGCGAAGGTGTGATTGCCAAGCCAAGGGTACTTCAAAAATACACGCTACGGTTAGTCTTTAATATTTTTTTTAAATTTATTATATTTATATCTTCTTTTGGATGTCTGAAACATAATAGTTTTAAAGTATTACTAGTTACAACTCTGCGGAAGTGTTATTATAGCAAATCGCACAGTGCACAGTGAATAAATACATTAGTTATCATCGCAGTGACTTAAGTGTACCGACAAGTCAATCTATATATCACTCATTGTATTGAGTTGTTGACTAATTTTTTACAGTTAAAAGATTCGCTGTGTTGTTTTTCTATAATCAGATCAGAGCGATAATGAAAACTATAAATTAACTGAAACTGAAAACAGTTATTAATACATAACTTAATCATTTCAATTAATACAAAATGAAAAAAAACCTGTATGTACTGCATATAAACTTATAGTGTGATTAGTCACTTACGCCCGATTTTTGAATTGAGTATTCAAGCTGAGAACGACTTAAGTATCGTTTTGTCTCATTCAGTTGTTAAGATTTTAATGCGACAGAACGATACTTAAGTTGTTCTCAGCTGGAATATTCAATTCAGAAATCGGGCGTTAGTGCGCTTGTACACGGCGCAAGTAGCTTGCCCTTGGTATGTGTATCATGTACACAGCGTTTAAATTTATGTGCGGGTCCAGCAAATCACGTATAATATATTTCGGAATCGTATTAACTTGTCCTATATTTAATAACTCTGGTTATCATTCAATTTTATTAGAATTTTCGTTTGTCGAGACATTTTGTCGCGATTCAACTCATACTACGCGAATAGCATGCACTTGTAGTTTTTGATAACGAAAATGTTATTTGTTTTTTATTTCATTCTACTTCTATGAGCAAGTAAACTATTAAAGGGGTTCAGATCGTTTAATAAATAGAGGTCAAAGAAGGAGAGAAGAAAGAGGTAACTGCTTATTATATACGACTTACCGATGTTATAGAAATGTCTTCGAGGCTCCCGTATCGGATGATACTTTGGGTGAACGAAACTGGATTTTACGAATGTGATTTTGCGTAGATTTTTCCAATCATCACCACAGTAAAAAATAAAGGCAGGTCGATCTACCAGCAGTGCTTCTTTATGTCGATAATAAAGACAGGAGCCTGCTGTCACCAACCAGTGTGAACTTAGACCAGCTGCATCACAACGTGTCTAAAAATTGTAATACTATTTTACCCATTGTTATTTATATAACTTATCCTCTTTATAATTTATTCCCAAAAAGGGCACTAAAGGATTAGCATAATTATGACTCAGCATAAAGCATACAAAAAATCGTGCACGTAGCATATCTGTACTCCCTGCGACAGCAGCAAATAAATATGAGAATTTATATGAATTCCACTGCCAGGACAAATAGTCAGTAACATAACATAACATAAACGTTCACACCGAATATCCCCGAAGGGGTTGGCAGAGGTACTAATACTTCTGAACATCACGTGACACCTGGTATTCAGAGTACCCACGTTTTGCATGGACAGTGTACTCACGTGATAAGGGGCAGGCTTATCGCTGTTTTGTACGAATACACTGTCACATGGCTAAGTACAACTCAGTCATGTGAGTTTCCTCACAATGTTTTCCCTCACCGTTAACAACCATGATAAATTAACCACACATATGCCTTTAGAAAAGACAAATTGTTGTAGGCCCGACCCGGGATTTGAACACTAGTCGCTTGCACGATAACCGGTGTTCTACCCATTGAGCTATCACGTCGTCTTACCCCGACATCAGTATGCCCCGAAAGAGGATTTACGTTTCAAAACAAATTACTGACCGCCCACCAATTACTTTAAATGCCATAGTTTCTGGATTTAATAAGTGGGGTAGTGAAATTTGAGGACATGTACCAGCATGTACAGTATTAAGGGTATTAAGGTTTAAAGCGTGTGATGTTGTATATGTCTACTATACCTTTGTCTCTTTATGCAAAAATATTGCAACAAATGGAAAATCTACCCAAGACGCTGGTGAACTGGTGAAATTCATGTCTGGTTGATTCATTGAGTTATTATAAGACATATTTGGTTCAATTTGCGACGCAGTCGAACAAATGGGCATAGTATTAGCAGCATGATTGGAATAAGCTTTGATTGTGGTAGACGTAATTTCTTTTTGTAACTTTCTTGGCGTGTATCTTGTGAACTCGTTAAAATTTGCATAATCCTCCACATGATGATCCAAGTTGGCACTCTGATTATTAGAAAAAGTTGCAGTATCGTACTTTTCAAAAAACAATACTTTATCATTTCGTAAATAGCTGGGTTCTGTGCACGTTAATGAAGAGTTAGTTGTGATACCTGCACTATAATTAGTTGTGCTATATGGCGTAACAATTGCATTGTCACCTATTGAATAGTTTCGATGTTCAATTTCTACACCTTCAATTTTATACCCTTTAAGTATTTTTTGTTGGTCCTCGTGGGTTTTTTTTCGTTCTGCAAAATTCGTTACTGAAGTATCAGATATTGTATCGTTTGTTTTATTTCTACCAAACGATAATTCAGTTGATGGTAAATACACATTGAAAACATGCAGTGAATTCCAATTGGTTTCCGGCACTTCATCTGATTTTATAGTTGAAGTATTTAAGTTTGTGATTGGACTGGTGGCAGTAGATCCATGTTCCATAAGTGTTTGAGTTCTTTGATCAATGCAATGATTCATATTTACCCCTACTTTAGATCCTCGCATAGTTTGTTTTTGATTATGTATAAGTCTTGTAATAATGCTCGCTTGTGCAGGGTACACTTTCAATTTAAAAACTGATTTTTTTAACAAAACGCCTTTTTTACGGTGTTTTTGATTAGGAGTGTTATTTAAATATGAGTTTATTAAACCTTCATTTAACATATCACCACTGGCCGAGGTGGGTTTTTCTTTATATTTTTTTACTTTCTTCTTATTTATAAACGATTGTAATTTATCAACAAATTCTTGTACATCATGCATAAAAATATTAGTACCTTTCGCTCTTTTTTCGTTGTTATAAAATGTGTTATATTTAAGGGAGTTCAATAAATAATCCATTATTAAACTACGATTCATTCCAGTAACATGATGAAATCTACCGCCCCCACTATGTTCCAATTTACTAAAGCTTTTATCACTGAACACTACACAAAAACACATGGTAATTAAATTGAATCCCATTATTTCCTTAACGTAGCGAAAATACATGATTTGGTTTTAATGATTAATTGATAATAGATAATTTCATTTCATTAATAACAAAATTGTAATGATTTAGATTTTCGCATTTGTTTATAATATAAAATAAACATTAATATACACCAAATGAGAGTTGAAACCAATTTCTATAAAAACAAAATACAAAACAGACAGTAAATTCAGTTGTAAAATATGTTTTACTGTAAATTAAATATAAATTATATAGTGATAAGATAAGTAAGAATATCCAACACAAACTATATAGAGATTACTACGCACAAACTATATAGAGATTACTACGTAATCAGAGTAATCACTGCTCTAGCTATCGACAAGACTTTAGTCTATGACGTGCGAAAGTTTGCCTTTGGCTTTGACTATGAACACTATAGACAGAGTCATAATGCAACGGGAGAGTACCTCTTTTAGATAGCAATATTTTTCCCTGTAATGTTGCGATCACTAGAAAACAATTACCCCAAAATACTATAATCACCATTCTAAAAGCTACTTTTTAATTTAAAATTGATAACGTCAATTTATTGTCTAATTAAAGGTTTACTGTTTACTATATTATTTCCTGCAATCATATAATTATACATACTTGCTCCTAGTATTATACAATCTTTTTTGTTTAATTTTACCATTTATACTGATGTTTAATACACCGTGAAATCTAAAGCATGATACTAACTATTAGTTATGAATCTTCCCATGATAACGAATAAATTTTTGTACGGGACTAACTTTGTTACTGGACAAAAAAAAACAGCTGTTCCATAAGTGCAAGTTATGTAAATATCATACGGGTCATCATGGGTATAGTGGGGTCTATGTTTGTATTTTGAAAAATAAAAGACAGCACTATTTTGTACATGAGTTTTATTGCATTATTTACTACTGACCTTTAAACAAAATCAGTTTCGTGTAAAAATTTCGAATTCATTCGTCTATTTCAGTCACATTTTTCAAAAGATGATGTATTCGTACATCTAAGTATTTTAAAGCTATAGCCTTTATTAACAGCACAAGGTGGTTTTCGAACGGATTTTGCTCTCTGATGTGGTTGTTTAATGTCGGAAATATTATTTTACCTAAATTCTTTTTCAAAACAACTGCGACCATTTGAGCCAAACCTTAGTCTTTGGACAAAAACGAGGTGCCTTTCAATTTTATAGTATGCCTCAAAACTTTGGTTGATTTCCAATTGCATCTTCCAGTGGCCGCAATCCATTTTTCTCGTAGATTCGGGTCTTTAGGAAAACTGTAATGAATACGAAGAAATTAAATAAATATAACAAATTTATTACTTACTAATTCCGTAGATAACAATTTTAAATCATTCAGCGTCGCTATAGCGCGACGAAATTCATAATATATTCACTCATTAACATCAGTTTACCAATTTGAAAATTTTACCCTAACGACAGGGTAGGATGAAAACGTGAATTATGGCAACACTGAGATACTGCATATTTTTAGGTTATACTATTAAAAAATTGCTCAAAATAACTAATAAAAGTATTTTTGGGGTAATTGTTTTCTAGTGATCGCAACATTACAGGGAAAAATATTGCTATCTAAAAGAGGTACTCTCCCGTTGCATTATGACTCTGTCTATAGTGTTCATAGTCAAAGAAGTAACGTAGTTACATCAACGCCATCTACAGAGCTCTAGGAAACTATGTTGTTTTTTTATTTCTCAAAAAGAAAATCTCTCATTGCCAATGGTGTACGCTGTCTGATTTATCTACTCGGAACATTAATATTAATTTTTGAGACGAGTACTAGACAATCTTTTAGAAGTATTAACAAATAAAAACTGTCAGAAATGTTCCATCTCTCTGATAATGGTAAGAAATGATATCTCAATACTCAATAGATTTATTGCGTTCCACAATGGTTTTCTTAGATGGTAAGTATGTATGTTACAGCATTGTGGACCCTGTTGGGCACAGCAATTAGAGGAGAGGACGAAGTAATTATAATTTATCATTGAGATATTCACTTAGATTATATTAGCATTTATTTATTAGTAGCTCCTGTAAAACACACTAGCCTTGAAATCTGGAAAACTAAAAAAACGCAAAACGCAAAAATATTCGCATTTTATATACATAAAAGTATACCCTTATCCATTTTACAAAAAGAAACTCACTAAATGAAAATAACGTACCTATTTAACAATATTAATTTAAATGCTGACACGTACTGCGGATTATTCAGCTACCATAGCAACACATTCCAACAACCCTTATTTCACCATCTTTTCCCCACGCAACTTCCAAAAGTGGCTAAGGTATTTCTATACCCTAGCTCTGGCTACCTCTTTAAGGGATTTATAGCTGTGAGTTTATGTATATATGTTATTTATTCCACTTCTTGGACTTCATATAAAGAAAGAAAATGTGCACTCATTATAAAATAATAGTACATAATGATAATTATATGTAGCGTACTAGTTTTAGTGCCATAGCTTTTTACACTAACACACTCAAATTTTTTTTGCATACGTTTAAGATTACCTTCCTTGAGTTAGTTTTGGTTTATATATAACCATCTAGGATTTATGACTCACTCAACACTATAGGCTGCATAGTTTATATCTTAACCTGTTCTATAATGAAGCAAGGCAACAAACAAATAATGCTGTCTGTATGGTCTGTATCAACTTTTCCCTAAGGTCAAGAACGAATGAGATGAGTAATAAGGCCGTGTATCTTTGACTATGAACACTATAGACCATGGAAGTATTATTTAAACAGGAACGCGCGCTGGCGACCTAAAGTGTCCTGAAAAAGGATGGCTAACTAGCTAATTGTGTCTCGTTTTAAGTAGGGTGACCATCTGTTGGTGTTTTAATAAGGGTTCCTCTAAAGGATACAAAAACACTTATATTTACATATTTTGAATGTTTTTGTTCATGAAAACCTCATGTGGGGACCTGATGCACTCGCAGCCTTTGACACGGTAGCTCAATTGGCAGAGCGACGGGGGCGTATACCCGAGGTCGCGGGTTCGATCCCCACCTGTGTCGAAATTTCTCTTTCCTTTATTTATTAGTTATATTTACATACATACATTATAAAAACACTTATATTTACATATATACATTGTTTTTGGTAAATCAACGTGTTTTTCATACATATTTATTCTTAATTAATAGATTATAAAAGAATGGGTAGCCCGTGCTTGAGAATTAAAATTTCCTCAGCCACTTTTTGAGCAAAACCAAATTCAAATCGTTTAATGCATTCATGTGGTAAAGTTCGAGATGATACAGGTTATTTTATTTATTGTTCCATAACATGAACCCATATTTATCACTATTAAATGATAAAAGCTCCAAAACACTCAAACAGATGATAAATTGTGGACACCACATTTATCTTGTTTCGATGGGGATACCCGTGACAAATATTAATATCCCTTTTGCCAAACTTAACCAATTATTTATCTCCAAATCGATAGGCGACAATAATAATTAAAATAAAATACAAAAAAGGAACAGTTTATAACCTGCTTTTTATAAAATACTCCCGATAAATAAGTTTAATTTGTTTTTCTTTGAACTTAATCTCGACTGGCAACCGTGCGAGCGGGACACACTTCTCTCTCATACGGCTCTCGTTCTAGGACGTTTCTCTGCTTGACAGTCTTTAAAAGATAATTAACTTTATTGCATGGTAATAAATTGCATTTTTGTTTACCATATTTTTGTGAGTACTCTCTCCTGTTTAGTTAGTAGCTTCATGCTATAGACAGAGTCATAATGCAACGGGAGAGTACCTCTTTTAGATAGCAATATTTTTCCCTGTAATGTTGCGATCACTAGAAAACAATTACCCCAAAATAGTGTTACATCTGTATGACCATACAATATAACATATAAATATCTTCTTGTCTTCTCCGTGTCTTCTGATGTAAAATGTGATGAAAAAGAAAAAGGAATTTTTAATAATTTTGCTCGAATATTTATACAGAAAAAATTACAATTGTTTGTCTCTACTGTGAAAGTGACGCGCCTCTGGATTCTCCCATGTTTTCAGCCAGTGTCAGCGTGCTTCTGTTGAAACGCTTCAACATACTGGGGGGCCATTGAAGACTAGTCTTCAATCGAACTTCCACATCATTCCAGTTGTCGCGGTAGGTCTGGTGGCTCTTGCTTGGTGAGTGACCTGCCGAGGAGAAAGTGCCTTGGTGTGAGAACTGCCAAATCATTTGGGAGGAGGAAGAGAGGGGAGAGGTAGGTCAAGTTTTAGGATGACCTCAACTCGAGCAAAAAAGGGAAGATAGTTCCTCAGATGTGAGGTGGGTGTTACCCATGATGCGTTTAATGTGAGACTTAGCAAGCTTAATGCCAGCCTCCGCGCTTCCGTTGAAATTAGAGGCGTAAACCGGGCAAAATCTAAAGTTAATATTTTGAACATTAGCAGACTGCACAAATGAGTCTTTATTATCGTTGAAAAATGAATTTATTTCCTTAGCTGCGGCAACGAAATTTCGCTTATGGTCACAAAATATTTCCGTGGGTTTTCCCCTGGCGAAAAAAAAAGCATTAAAAAAATTATGATGATGACCACCGTTGATGATGATGATAATCATGGTGATTGATCATCGCGCTGATTCAAGTACATCTGATAAATGAATAAAAAAAAATTATATATATGCTAAAGTTCAAAGTCGATGAACTTGTAAGGTCAACTACCTCGATGTCAATGACCTTTAGGCAGTCAGCTGTTTACTGTATCTAGAAGGAAAGACATAACAAAATAGCAAATAATGTGA
Organism: Bedellia somnulentella; assembly: GCA_963576735.1. Lineage (NCBI taxonomy): Eukaryota > Metazoa > Arthropoda > Insecta > Lepidoptera > Bedelliidae > Bedellia > Bedellia somnulentella. Next base: position 7,729,124 of record OY755176.1, read on the forward strand.
TTGATCCATGTGTAGGATGTTTGTAAAGTGTATAAGTGTATATGTATTGTATAAATAAAATATTTGTAAATAAATTTAAATTAAAAGTTAACCTCATAAATAAAAGATGTTATTAAAGGAAAGAAAAATTTCGACACTGGCGGGGCTTCAAATAAAAAAAAAAAAAAGAAAAAAAAAAAAAAAGAAATTTTTCTTTCCTTTAATAACATCTTTTATTTATGAGTAATAATCCCCACATGAGGAATTCATGTCAAAAAACATTAAATTAAAAGTTAACCTATACAATTGTTGAATGTTGGCTGTGTACATACATTCAACAAATATTATTATTAATAACCAATGCGTTTTGGTAAGGTGTAAGTACTCGTATCACCAAGGCGGTAATCTGGTGCCTTGAGTGGGCTGAGAGGACAGAAACGTCTAGTTTTTAGTCTATGAGTTCTAGTTGGCTTGGTAAAAGAACTGCTACTAACAAAATTACAACTTCGTGAATTTTGTAGTAATGAAGGGGATATTTTGCCAGCTATAATCCAGCCTAAGATGAGCCTTTCGGAGCGAAGAAGTTCCCAGAATAGATCGGCTCCTAGAAGGACATGTATTGGGGATGGTTTATAAAAGAAGGGGTCAGCAAGCTCTGAGGGGAAAAGTATGTTTAAATTGGAAATATTAATGTTTTGTTGAGGAATCTTTTCTGCTACACATGGCAGCACTAAGAAATCATGTTTACGACTATATGTACCCGTTCTTGATTTAAAAAAGGCAGAGCATCTTTCTGGAATAGGATGAAGTGATGTGTCACCAATGCCTAATATGTTCTTGACCATAGAAGGTTGGCCTTTCAATTGTAACTTGAATTGGAGTTCAGCTGAAATGAAGGATTAGTCAGAGCCACTGTCCAGAAGACACCTTACTGTTTCAACTTTATTGTTCTGTGGATTAATAACATCAATTAATGCTGTGGAGAGGATGGTTCCAGATGAAGACACAGCGGACATGGCAACAGAAGAAACCGTTTCGGGATCAGCTGTGTTTGCAATGAGATGCAGACAAGAAGGCGCTGGCTTCGTATGATCAGCTCCAGAAAAATCATGAAGCAAAGTATTATGGCGTTTACCACAAGTCCGACAGTTGCTTAATTTACACCTTGATGTTAGGTGATCAACAGTTAAACAATTATGACAAAGCTCTAACTTGGTTACAAAAGCCCATCTATCCTTATTGTCTAAAGCTCTAAAGGTAGGACAACTATATATTCGATGCCCATTATTAGATTTGTATATTAAAATTAATTGAATTAAATAAAGAATTGGTTGATTAACCTAAGTGAAGAGCATGTGGTTTTGTAAAATTAGTAATGTTGCTCACTAGTTTTACAAAAACACTAAAATGCTGAATTGAAGTTAAAATATTAAAAAAACTAAGTAAATTAATGCAAGACAAGGTTGAAATTCTGTGATATTGATATGATTAAGGAACTATTTAAGTTGACATGACTGTGGTATGAAACATAACCTGGATCTATTCCTTAATAGAGTGCGCTGATTCCACTTGGTGAGGCGTTGGAGCCTGTTAGATGAATTGCTGTAAGGTTAAGTTGCAATTATCTTTGTAAATGCTATGCGCTAACTCTGTAGCACATGAGAGGCCTATGTCATACACTGGATCACAGAAACCAGCGGCTGTGGCTCAGAAATAGCTGAGTGGTGATTGCCATGTGCAATCAGTTCAACTTTATTTTCATCATGTGGACCATGCCGTTGAGAATCTATTCTAACCTCAAAATTTTGGAAAATAAATGGGAAGTAATGTGCTTTCTAGGTAATTAAATAGATTTGTGATTAGATTGATGTAAAATACAAGGGGAATGCTGAGATATTAACGGATGTAAATTGATTGAAATTTATATCTTGACTAATTTGCCCGTGGTGAGGGGTTTTAGGGTGAGGAAAAGAAAGGAATGATTGGCTCACGACACTCTCCTTTAGCGTTGAACGTTAGCAGGCTGTTGTGCGCCTGCAGCAGCAGTTGGTTCCGCCTCGTGGAACCTCTCAATTGATGGATTTTAAATAATAAGAGATTTTTGTTGACTTCGATTTATTACTTCTAGGCACTGTTACATCTGTATGACCATACAATATAATATATAAAAATCTTCTTGTCTTCTCCGTGTCTTCTGATGTAAAATGTGATGAAAAAGAAAAAGGATTTTTTAATAATTTTGCTCGACTATTTATACAGAAAAAAATGACAATTGTTTGTCTCTACTGTGAAAGTGACGCGCCTCTGGATTCACCCATGTTTTCAGCCAGTGTCAGCGTGCTTCTGTTGAAACGCTTCAACAATGAGTTATTATTCAGTTTTTTCTTCAATCCACTTTTTTAAGTGATGGTAAGCGATACTGCGCAGAAAGTGACATAATTCTTATTAACCTTATCAATGACCCAGTTTTTAGTCTTATTAAAGTGACAATAAGAAACGTAATATTACCCAGAAGATTGATGTAATGTACTTTCTAAAGTGGTTTTACCTACGCGATACAGCGCAGAAAGTGTCATGATTCATAATAACAGTAAAGATGTTCAATATTAAAATTTTCTTAAAGATAATAAATAATTAATATTAACCAGCACTAGTAGCATGAGGCTTGTGAGAGCGAGTATGTCACATGAGAAGTCAGAAATTGACAGATTGCTCATACAAAATCTGTCAGTATCTCACTTCTCATATGACATACTCGCTCTCACACACCTCATGCTACGGGGGCAGAACATTGATTGACATAATGTATTTTCTTGAACTGGTTTTACACGATATCTCCCAAAAGGTGACATGATTAATATGTATAACCAACTTCTAAATTTTTGAAAGGTGATAATGCGTTATACCAAAAAGATTGATAATCTACTTTTCTTTTGTACAAGATACTTCCCAGAAAGTAGCTTTACTCATTTCAGCATTATCATCAATCAGTACATAGTTACTACATGTATATTAAAATATAAATAGATCGACAACTTTTTAATCTTCCTAAAGAGGTAATACGAGATGTTATCCAGAAGATCAATTGGCATGCGCTTTCCTAAAGTGGTTGTACGAGATACTACCCAGAAAGTAGCTTTATTCATTTCAGCATTATCATCAATCAGTACATAGTTACTACATGTATATCAAATAATACGGTGTGCACCGACCGTAAGTTTTTACTATAAAAACGTTGAGTTGTCGGAAAATAATGTGTCATACGAACCAGTACGAATTACATACCCAAGCAAGAAGAACCTAAAGGACGAGACGACCATAGTTCCCATCACTGACGAGTTCTCTGAACATTGGGGTTATATAGCCTAGCAGGATTACCATGGAACAGCATGATGGTAAGTATATCGACAGGTACCTGATAATCTACACAGTGAATTTCACTTGAGGTGCTGACTATGCCGTAATAATAGGTTTGGAAAAATTACAAACACAATAACAGCTTTAATTGCCTTTTAGCTCTTAGTTACATCTCCAATAACCTTGTTAGGGATAAATCAACATCATTATTTTGAATAATCATATGGTAATAATGTTTTTCATTATTACTCACATATAAAAAAATAAAATAGTTTTTCATTATTACCCACATGCGAAAAATGACGGACTATCCTGCTGTCTAATTATGATGCCTACATGGTATTACAAGACAGGCAATACTATTGTCGCTGTCGAAGATCAGCTGCAAACTCACCAATGGCCGCCGCAACTGTCCCCGTTCGCTACGGTTGCGCTTGTACCTGCCAAGACCGTGATGGACATGTCACGTCACCGCCGCCGTCGCCACCGCCGCCGGCCGCCACCTGCTAGACGCTCACAGGTACACTCAGTGTTGTCACAATGCACATAGGTGCTGATGATGCTGATGATCCATTCATATCTTTGTAAATTATAACGTCGTGGAAGGGTGTAAGATTTTTTTTTCATAAAATTCATTATGTCAACTAATTTTTGAAAGAACATCGGGCATTTTTGTATGGGACACTTACCTACGGCGAACAAAAATAAAATTAGGTACGGTGGATAGGCAATTAAATCTAGTTTACAATGGTATAGTTCCCATATCTGTGGGTCGTGGCAATAAGGAGTAAATGGACATTTAGAAAATATTTATAAATGTTTTTGGGCAATAATTGAAGAGGAAAAAGGGAATCAAAAATAATTAAAACAACATATTTTCTCTTAACTTTTATTCTGCTGCATCTAAATCTAAAATAGTTTCGTCTAAAAACGCCGCAGGTGTGTGAAATTCGTCTTGATATACAGCCCAAGATAAAAAGTATACCACACTGGCGATGTGCGCGCAACTCCCAACAGTGCGGCGGCCGTGTATACAGGAACAGTAATAGCCCTCGAGGCTTTGTCTTCCCTGCAATGCCGGATTTATTAGTAGATATGTATAATAGCGTTTTGCTCTTATGTGACGGGACTGTATTCTGCCTCGTATTAATATTTTATTTTCGACCAACTCTCTGCGATGGTATAATTCCATTATATACACTCCGTTTGGCCGCATGTGTTCGTGGCAATAAGATTTGGCCAGTTTCAAATGGTATATTCCCAAGGTAAATAAAAGTAGCTCGTCGTAAGTCAATTGTGGGAAATCTCTTAATTCGGGATTGTTTGCATCTAGCGGCATGAATGCGACTCTTTGTCTGTTTAAATTGTTTCGAATCACGTAATCAGCCAATTCGTTTTCTCTATTTATGTTCTCATCTATTATATTTATAAACTGTGCGGCATGAGCGTTATCTCTATATGGTCGATGAGTGGCATTGATGAGTGCTGCAGTTATTTTAAAATCGGTCATCATATTTGTCAACGCTACATTAAAATAAACATGGCGGAATATCTTGAAGTCCTTTTTAAAGCGACCATTAATCGTTTCAACCACCCAACGACACATAGTTATTAGCCGTGATTTATTTGCATCTACTGTGCTTAACTGCTCTCCTCTTGCTCTTGTTGGTGGCATATGCGCATCATATCCATGCTCTTCAATGGCAGGAATAGAGTCTCTAAAGCCGCGGTCCAATATAAAAATGTCGTTCGCGTTCAGAAACCAATGCCAAGCGGCGTCCTGCATCATGTGACTCATTATTTCGGCATCCGTAGTAATGGCTGGGTACGGGCCTAATACATCTACAATATAGCCGTCTGTGCATACAATTAAAAAGGGTTTTACTAGGTTGCGGAATTTGTGCAGGCTATATGTTTTCCTCTGAAAAAGGAAGTTGGAGCTTTTTTGCACGTATATATATGTTCCATCACACACAAGAATGGCTGCAGGTTCATTCTGGTTACCTCCAAAAATATGACTCGGGATGGTTAAGTTGCGAGCTATTACATCTTCTCTCGTCATGTGATCTAGACCCAGATGTCGGGGAACAAACTCTTCAGATAAACATTTTCGAGCTATTTTTAATTTTCGCTCCAATGTTCTTCTCGACATATTGAACATAGAAGCTACACGTTCGTCTGGTTCACCCGTTCACAAAAATACCACGGAGTTATATTTTAACTTACTGAGCGGTCGTTTAGTAATTAGGAAAAATAGTCAACTTAAAATATGATTTTCATTTTACTAATTATTTCCATTTTCCCATTATTGTGAATCAAAATAACTACACAATATTAAATATGATTGCAAACACTATCATTTAAAAATGTTTTGGTTTATGTTCGCGACTTTTAAAAAATCGGGTAAAAAACGCCCGATGTTCTTTCCGAGGGCCACATACCAGAAACGTTTTATTCATGTGTTGTAAATGAAATCTATATAACATAACATAAACGTTCACGCCGTTTATCCCCGAAGGGGTTGGCAGAGGTACCAATACTCCTGAACTCACATGGCAAGCGCCATCTAGTTTCCAGAAAAGGTACCTACGTTTTGTTTAGACAGTGTGCTCACGTGATAGGGGGCAGGCCTATCGCCGTTTTGTACGAATACACTGAAATATATATAGTAGATATAAATATTCATATATGTGTGATTGAGATTGTAGATTATTTCTTAAAGCGAGCAGTTCATTCAGAGATCATAAGTGTAATGATTCTTGTTAAAATATATTGTAATGATTTCTTTGAAAAACATATATTATTAATTCAAGTTGATTTATAATATGAGTGCCTTTTCAGTTTTGTAAAGTGTTTCACCTACTTCCGTTTTAAGCAACCAGTTTTGTAAAGTGTTTCACCTCACTTCCGGTTGAAGTGACTGTTTTCGGTTTGACAAGTAAGGGGTGGGGACGAGGACGGCTTTTGAGGCGGGACATTATTTTTAGTCATTCTATCGTTAGCAGGAGTGAAGTAAAGCCGTTTAGTTAAAGTTACTGCCCGTAATTATAATACAAATAGTTCATTGTTAGTTGTAATAATATTTTATATGACCAAGTGGAAATAAAGTCAGTGTTCAAGAATTGGAGTTTCATTATATTTCAGAAGTGGGTATGTACCAAATCTATTCAATAACTATACTTTTATTTTATGTCGAATTTGCGAATATAGTGACATTTTTTTTAAAGGATAGATTACATTTATTTGTTTGATATACGCATACTTACACGACTTGCATTCAATCGGGGCTACTCTCCGATAATGCTTTCTCACACGAAACGACATGCATTTGATCGGGGCTACTCTCCGATAATGCTTACTCACTCGACACGACATGCATTTGATCGGGGCTACTCTCCGATAATGCTTACTCACACGACACGACATTCATTCGATCGGGGCTACTCTCCGATAATGCTTACTCACACGGCATGCATTTGATCGGGGCTACTCTCCGATAATGCTTACTCACACGACATGCATTTGATCGGGGCTACTCTCCGATAATGCTTACCACACGACACGACATGCATTCGATCGGGGCTACTCTCCGATAATGCTTACTCACACGACCCGACATGCATTTGATCGGGGCTACTCTCCGATAATGCTTATGTAATCACCCTCGGAAATAATGAACACCTTTTATATTAACAGCACGTGTATTCTTTCAATTTAAATAAAATTACATTAACATAAAGTTATATCCAAAAACTTAACACATGTGTTCGCTCACGCTGTCCGACCGAGAATGTCCCTGCGCCTCAAGCGTCCACTACCGCCACCCACTAACGCACACACACACACTCGTCGGTTGTAACGTCACCAGAATGGTCAGTGAAGTTACTTTTATTCTTAAATTCATTTCTAAATGTGAAAAAAACTCTGAACTAAATATAATAAAACCTTACACTCGACCATCCTGATGACGTGCATGTCCTCAGGCACGTATCGGGTGAAACCAAAACCTTACACTCGGACTCAAGGACATTCCCGCTCAGTGTAGATGGCGTAAATACAGACTAATTAATATACAAATTAAATATCCCTCTTATTTAAAGATCAAAAGTTTTCATTCATTCATAACATTGTTCTAAACTCTAAATAAATAACAATCAAGCAAGGTGCATGTATGAATATGGATAACCATAATATTATTTACTTAAATCTAATGTAACATTTTATTAATATTCGATTTCTATTTTCTTTAAACTCATGAGTCACAAAACTGATAACATTTTCATGAATTATCTTATTGATATAATGTTCCTGACAAGTAATTATTGGGAATTTTAAGTAACATAACGAATATTTAAGTAGTAGTGTGATTATACATAGTAAATTTTAAAATAAATAACAAAAATGTGTATATATATCAATAATCATGTAATAAATTGCTTAATTTTGTAACTAAGTAACCTAGTTAGCAAAGCCTTGTAACCAAATAACCTTGTAACCAAATAACCAAGTAACCATTTATGCACAGGAGCATAAGAAATCAAATTGTTGCGTTCCAGGCCAAGCTAAGCACGCCCACTTTTTCCGCGTCTTCTAGCACTTGACCTGAAACGAGAAAGAAAACATACAATTGCGATTACTAATTCTCATAATCATCCACATCATTGTCATTGTCATAAGAATGCTCGTTATCACTATCATCATCGATTTCTAGAGAGGCTACATGAATCCATGGACGAATTCTGTCTGCGGCTACTGTGGTCTTTCGCTTATTTTTCATTCCCTCAAACCCAGGAATAGGAGCCACCTTATACCGATCATTACCCAGTACTTTTACAACCTTAAAAGGACCCTCGTATGAAGGCATAAGTTTTGTGCTTTTTCCATTATTTTGAAAAGCTACCTTTGTAAGCTTAACTAAGTCACCGTTATTATAAGAACGCGCTGGGACTCTACCCTGATCATAACGTAGTTTTTGAGCTTTCTGAGCCTTATCAATTCTATCTTTAACCTCACTACGAATGGACGTTAGGGATGATCCAGTTGGTGACTTGGCCGTTACTTGATTTAATATGGGGTTATACTCACTTGTCATCTCAACCCCAAACATAACTTCGGCTGGTGTACGGCCGATTGTCTTTTGTATTGTATTATTAAGTCCCCACTGAATCCTCCCCAACTTCCTATCCCATTCCTTTTCATCCGACCCAAGGCCCTGGGCTGTGAGCGAGTCGAGGATGGTTCTATTGTATCTCTCAACTTGCCCATTGGACCTTGGGCTCGCCACTGCATTCAGCACATGCTTAATTCCTCGGTCCAGACAGAACCTTCGGAATGCGTGCGAAGTAAAACAAGAACCCCGATCGCTAATTATTCGTTCAGGTACCCTAAATGTATCAAATATTTCCTCCAACGCCCTTATAACGTTCCGAGTCTGTGTGTTTTTGACTGGTCTTATAAATAGAAACTTTGTAAATGCATCTACGATGGCTAAAATGTGAGTGTGACCTGTCTTTGACCTAACAAAGGGTCCCAGGTGGTCTATATGCAGCGTATGGAAGGGTCTCTCAATCTTTTCAATGGGATGCAGAAGTCCTTCCCGCGTATTTGTAACTTTTTTGGAATATGCACACTCAATGCATGCTCCCACATATTTTTTTACGAATTTTTTCATCTTCGCGAACCAGTATTTTTGTTTTATTCTATCTAAAGTTTTTTCAAAACCAACGTGACCAATATCATCATGATTACGCTTGCATATCTGCCACCTGGCACCCTTTGGGACTACCCACTTCACACATTCCTTATCACCTCCTAAGCATCGAAATAATTTATTATCCCGTAAAACATAATTGGATTTTATGTATTCCAGGCCTTTGGGGTCTAGATTGCTACTCACAATATCGCGAATACGGCATAACTCCGAATCGCCCATTTGCAAAGTAAGAAGCCAGTCATCGTTGCTAATCGTCATAACAGCAGGATATTGCTCCGGACATACTGTCTCAGGATCTCCAATGGGATTCCTAGATAGGGCATCGACGTGTCCCATTTTAGTTCCAGCCCTATACTCTACCGTACACTGAAATTCTTGTAGTGCCAACCACCACCTAGCGATTCTTGGTATAAGATCGCGTTTTTCAAAGGTGGAGCGGAGTGCACTACAATCGGTTACTATTTTAAATGGTTTTCCTAATAAGTACACCCTTAACTTTTTAAGCGAGCATATTACTGCTAACGTTTCCAATTCATAGGAGTGGAAGTTCCTCTCCTCCGGCGTAGTTTGGCGACTGTAATACGCCACCGGATGAAAAGAACCACAACTTCCCTTAGGACGCTGTAAGAGTATTCCACCAATTCCTAACCTGCTCGCATCCGTGTGGAGTTCGGTTTCCGCTACAGGATCATAAATTGCCAGTACTGGTCTATCAATCAGTTTATGCTTAAGGGTAGCGAAAGCCTCTTCCTGCTCATTTCCCCACTCCCACTCAGCGTTTTTTTTGAGTAATTTTGTAATCGGCTGAGCTAATTGGGCAAATCCTTTTATGAACTTTCTAAAGTAACTCACCAGCCCAAGGAATTGTCGAGCATTGTGCACGTTTTCAGGTCTGGGAAAATCTTCGACACTCTGAATTTTGGTTTTACCAGGGCGTATACCTGCCGAACTAATTTCGAAACCTAAATAACTAATCTCATTCTGCAAGAAACTACATTTCGACAAATTAAGCTTGAGATTGGCTCTTTTTAAAAGCAAAAGGACTTCTTCTAACCTGTTTAAGCATTCCGCAGAGGTTTTACCAAAGATTAGAAGGTCATCAATATATACGGTAGCTTTGTTGAATCTGGCCGGGCCCAGGACATGGTTCATCATGCGCTGAAACACTGCTGGCGCGTTTGCCAATCCAAACGGCATACGATTATACTCGTACTGGCCGTCCGGCGTGACGAACGCCGTTAAATGCTTACTACTTTCTGCGATTGGTACTTGATAGTATCCGGACATTAGATCTAGCGTGATGAACCACGCCTGGCCAGCCAGACGAGCTACCTCATCTTCTATCACGGGTATAGGATATCGCTCTTTTATTGTGATAGAGTTAAGTAATCGGTAATCGACGCAAAGCCGTAATCCACCATCCTTCTTGCGCACGAGTATAATAGGACTGGCGTAATTAGAAACTGATTCCCTAATTATTCCAGCCTGTAACATCTCATCTATCATTGTGCGGACCTTTTCGCGTTCGTGATGTGACAATCTATAGGGTCTATAGACGACTGGACGCTCATTACTTAACTCTATTTTCATCTCGGTTGCATTAGTGCAGCCTAAGCTGGCCAAATTATTTGCGAAGCAGTCTCTGTAACCATTAAGAATCCCAACTAGCCTAACTCTATCATCTTTGGCAACATTTTCACCTATAAGCAGTTGGCTATCATCAAATCGGGATTGAAGGCTTTCTTTTATACATATTTCATCTGTATGCGTATCCGGGTTTACATTAGTGCCTGGTGTACCTACATCCGATAACCTATATACTGCTTGTACACGTTCTGCTCGCGCAAAGATGAAATTTTCTTGTAAACAACAGGATGCCGCACATGGCATTATCATTACAAAAAGTCTTCCACTTTTTACTTCGTAAACTCCACCGCATACTAAATATTGGTCGTTGGGCTTTCCCACTACTTTGGTGTTTAGCACTATGCTTCCACTAAATACTGATCCTGTGGCGGATCTTACGCTGGCCGCCCCATATATATAGTTACGTGCCACAATTCGAACCCTCTCTAGCTCTCCATTATCATCATCAAGTTCTTGAAAGTTTGGAAGTTCGCTGCCTAGATGTAAAAACTGCAATTTATTTATATCTTTGTAAACTACAATATGTGGTTGCTCAGAGTAAGTCTGCCCTATGAGCATTGGTTTCTCGAGAAGGCTGTCATCAACTATCCTACAAATTACAGTGGCAGTTACGTCGTCAATCGTTATCGTCAACTCTGCGGTTCCCAGGGAGGATACAAGATTATTTCCGAACCCTTTCATTGTAAAAGGAACACCGTCATGAGAAAGTCCGAGACGAGAGAAACTAGATTCACGAATAAGAGTGACCTCACTACCCAAGTCGACAAAAGCTTCCACTGTTATCCCGTTAACTTTTACTGGCTTTACGAACTTATCGCATGGATTTGACCCCGTTATACACATAGCTTTGAGCACAGTTTCAACCTTCAACGGCCCCACCGAGTCAGGCTTTTGTCTACATAATTCAGACTTATGTCCCACCTTTTGGCAAGTACTACATTTAACTAAGGGTCGGGGACACCGAGCAAATATATGTCCCTTCTCCTTACAATTATAGCAAAATATATTGGGATTCGTCTTTAAACCGGCTTTAGTGGAGCCCTTATCGTCAACCCCAACTATATTTCTATCTCTGTTCGAAGGGAATTGTACTGTAGGTTCTCTACTATAACTCATCAAAAATTTTAATAGCTGGTCGGGTTCCTCACATCGTAACGCTAAAGCACTAGAACGCATCATCCTATCTACTATCCCATGAATTAGGCAATCGACCGCCCGCCTACCTTTGATTCCGCACTGGTTGAGCAAAGCTAATTTCTCGTAATAGTAAACCTCAATGGGTTCCTGATGCTTACTTTTGCGTCGCAACATATCTTCTAATAATTGCCCATAATTTTGTTCCGACGGGAACGCGCTAACCAAAGTAGCCTGCCAATCGTCCCATGAGAGTAGCATAGTATCAAGAGTTTCTAACCAAGTTTTAGCTATCCCTGTCAATTTTTGCAGTGCAAAGTGTATAACTGTCTTTTCGTCCCAGCCGTAAACTTTCGCGCATTCATTGACCTTTTTTAGCCACACTTCGATCCTTTGATTTTTCCCAGAAGGGTCAAATTCCGGAACGATGTTTTTGTGTTCTAGGCTTCTGTTAATAGTAATCGGGCTCTGAGTTGCCGGCTGCTGCGGTAAGACTTCTTTTATGGACTGAATAATTTTAACAATATCGTTAGATGAGAAAGAAGGACTACATGACCTTTTCGAACGTCGATCGATGCTCGTGGAGTCTCTCCCTGCTCGGCCGGGTCTCGTTCTGGTGCCGCTGCCGACCTCCCGGCTGCGGCTGCGGGACTGCCGGCTGGTCGTGGCTCTCGGCATCCGGCTCCGGCTGCGGAGCTGCCGGCGGGTCACGGCTCTCGACATCCGGCTCCGGCTGCGGGGCTGCCGGCGGGTCACGGCTCTCGACATCCGGCTCCGGCTGCGGGGCTCGCGGCTCTGCCTTGGCGAGCGACGCTCAGCATCCCGGTCCCTTTTCAAGTCCTCTTCCAGTTGTCGAACCCGTTGCTGCTCTAGCCTCAGGGCCTGCTCCCTCTCCCTCAAGCGGCGGCTGTGGTTGCGACTGCGGCTTCTAAGCCGCGCGCTCCCGTCGCTTCTTCTTGACCTGGAACGGTCGCGCCCACGGCTAGGAGTCTCTAAACTCCGTTGTACTCCATTCTCTTGATCCATTATCTGTAAACTCGTCGCACATAGTAGTATTAGCCACATGTGTAAGAAAAACACTCATTAAGAATGGAGAAGAAATTAATATAATAAAATCAATTATATGGCTCAATGTCAAGTAAATAAATCCCCAAAATAATGAGGGAAAAAATATCTGTTTTTGAAAATGCTTTGTATCTCGGAAACGGTGCGTCCTAGCGCAAAAATAACAAAATTTTGACCCCCCTTTTAGAAACCCCATGCACTGTCCAAACGTACCAAATTAAAAGTCAAAATCCCAAAGAAGTAAAAAAAAAATTAAATTTCGAAAATGCCTTATATCTCGGAAACGGTGTGTCCCTGCGCAGAAATAATAACATTTTGACACCCTTTAGAACCCTCTTACTCCGTTTATACGTACCACATCTTATATAAAAAATAAAATAAAAACCCAAAAAAAAAATAAAAAAATTAAAGTAAATACATAATTTCTAGAATGAATGTATCTTGAACAAAATGTAAAGCGCAAAAAATAACAGAATTTTGACCCCGCCCTTGATCCACAGTTCACCTATTTATATTTATCACTCAATTTGTTGTAAGTCAAAATCCTGGATTCTATTATTATTATATTTATATATATTTTTTTGTTTTTTTAAATACTTCCGTCACAGCACGGATCCTGAATTTCGCTTTAATATTACTTACTATAAATCACGTGGTAACATGAAAACAAACCATGCATAAGGAACACTGTCGTTGATACAGTGTGTGGCCCTTATCAGTGCAATAAAAGAAACAGGTGATGGCTTTAAGTAAACGAAATTAAATTAGCTATTCTACGTGAGCCAAAATGTTATAACCTTTTACTATTTATTACATCAATAACGTGGTGCAATTGAAACTTGTTTATATACATATAGCTTATATATGTGTATATTTTAGCTCTAAATTCGTCATCCGAAATGAACTTATTTCACGCCACAAGATACATAATCACTATACATAAAGAATAACATGTGGGCGAATACTTACGGAATTTCGTTATCCCACTGGCTGAAATGTAATCACCCTCGGAAATAATGAACACCTTTTATATTAACAGCACGTGTATTCTTTCAATTTAAATAAAATTACATTAACATAAAGTTATATCCAAAAACTTAACACATGTGTTCGCTCACGCTGTCCGACCGAGAATGTCCCTGCGCCTCAAGCGTCCACTACCGCCACCCACTAACGCACACACACACACTCGTCGGTTGTAACGTCACCAGAATGGTCAGTGAAGTTAGTTTTATTCTTAAATTCATTTCTAAATGTGAAAAAAACTCTGAACTAAATATAATAAAACCTTACACTTACTCACTCGACACGACATGTATTTGATTGGGGCTACTCTCCGATAATGCTTACTCACACGACACGACATGCATTCGATCGGGGCTACTCTCCGATAATGCTTACTCACACGACACGACATGCATTCGATCGGGGCTACTCTCCGATAATGCTTACTCACACGACATGCATTTGATCGAGGCAACTATCCGATAATGCTTACTTACACGGCATGTATTCGATCAGGACTACTCTTTGATAATGCTTACTCACACGACATGCATTCAATCGGGGCTACTCTCCGATAATGCTTACTCACACGAAACGACATGCATTTGATCGGGGCTACTCTCCGATAATGCTTACTCACACGACACGAAATGCATTTGATCGGGGCTACTCTCCGATAATGCTTACTCACACGACACGACATGCATTTGATCCGGGCTACTCTCCGATAATGCTTACTCACACGACACGACGTGCATTTGATCGGGGCTACTCTCCGATAATGCTTACTCACTCGACACGACATGCATTTGATCGGGGCTAATCTCCGATAATGCTTACTCACACAACACGACATGCATTCGATCGGGGCTACTCTCCGATAATGCTTACTCACACGACATGCATTTGATCTGGGCTACCCTCCGATAATGCTTACTTACACGACATGCATTTGATCGGGGCTACTCTCCGATAATGCTTACTCACACGACACGACATGCATTCGATCGGGGCTACTCTCCGATAATGCTTACTCACACGACACGACATGCATTTGATCGGGGCTACTCTCCGATAATGCTTACTCACTCGACACGACATGCATTTGATCGGGGCTACTCTCCGATAATGCTTACTCACACGACGCGACATGCATTCGATCGGGGCTACTCTCCGATAATGCTTACTCACACGACATGCATTCGATCAAGGCTACTCTCCGATAATGCTTATTCACATGACATGCATTCGATCAAGGCTACTCTCCGATAATTCTTACCCACACGACATGCATATTATACTATAATGTCACTATCCTATATGTACATATAATTTTTTTGTCCTTAAAAAAAAAGCAACCTAACCTTTGCCATTGAAGCCTAGCCTTGGCTTTGAAGTTTGGGTATGTAGAAGCACCGTGACATTCACAATTTGTACGGAAGTAGTTTGAGTTTACCTGTGTTTTAAACGATTTTACCGTCAAGGAATGTTAAGGACTTTGCGTTGTGCATTGGTGTAAAAATAAATCACAGACTAGATTTGATTTGATAACGTAAGACGGTATCTGTTTTCATTTTCTTTTAGTCTAGAATCTCGTTTATTTTATTTTAAATTATTTATAATGCTGATAAAACATTATGCAGGTTGAATATTATTTCGTAATCAATTTTAACATTATAAAACTTTATAACTAAAATTTGAGTGGTTTGTAATATTTGATATAAAGTATGAGTGAGTTGCTGAAATTATTTTACACTACCTGCACATCGTGACATACGTGATGTAATGAACTATGTATATGATGACTGGATTATGGGACTGAGTGGACCCATAATCCAGTCATCATAGTGAGATACAGTCATGAGAATGTAACTATCTATCTATGTTTGTGTGATTAGAAAGGTGATGTGTAAAAAAGATAATATATAAAAGCTGCCAAAGGAATACTAATCTGGGATGACCACATAGAGGGAATGGATAATAGCAAATAAGTGAAAGATATCTTTTTTATTTATGATTTATTATATTAAAGCACAGTTAATATTTCTTTTATTTAGAACACACCCTACAAAACTGCTCCAGCGGTTGCCAGCTTCCCACCGGACACAGACTTAGTAATATTGATTGATTAATTGATTTATCTCTATCTATCTATCTATCCAAATTTGAGTGATTAGAAAGGTGATGTGTGAAAAAGATAACTTATAAAAGCTACCAAAGATTTTTATAGTAAAAAAGGGGATTAATTATTCGTATTGTCTTTTTGTCAGTTTGCGCTAAGCTCGCAGGCTGCAGGGGAACTGCGATTAAGCGTGTACTTTAGATAAGACGAATGAGAGCAAGGTAAATAAATGCAGTGTAAATTATGTCCCACGGAAAATAATAATAGGGTAATGCGAGTCCAAATTTGTGTGATTAGAAACGTGATGTGTAAAAAAGATAATATATAAAAGCTGCCAAAGGAATACTAATCTGGGATGACCACATAGAGGGAATGGATAATAGCAAATAAGTGAAAGATATCTTTTTTATTTATGATTTATTATATTAAAACCCAGTTTATATTTCTTACATTTAGAACACACCCTAAAAACTAATCCAGCGGTTGCTAGCTTGCCACCGGACACCGACCTAGTAATATTGATTGATATATCTATCTATCTATCTATCTATCTATCTATCTATCTATCTATCTATCTATCTATCTGTCTATCTATCTGTCTATCTATCTATCTATCTATCTATCTATCTATCTATCTATCTATCTATCTATCTATCTATCTATCTATCTATCTATCTATCTATCTATCTATCTATCTATCTATCTATCTATCTATCTATCTATCTATCTATCTATCTATCTATCTATCTATCTATCTATCTATCTATCTATCTATCTATCTATCTATCTATCTATCTATCTATCTATCTATCTATCTATCTATCTATCTATCTATCTATCTATCTATCTATCTATCTATCTATCTATCTATCTATCTATCTATCTATCTATCTATCTATCTATCTATCTATCTATCTATCTATCTATCTATCTATCTATCTATCTATCTATCTATCTATCTATCTATCTATCTATCTATCTATCTATCTATCTATCTATAACGCCAACTCAGACAATAGAGTCTGGGCGATTACCAGGTTATTAAAGTTGAAGATTTTTATAGTAATAAAAAGAGGATTAATTATTCGTATTGCCCTTTTGTCAGTTTGCGCTAAGCTCGCAGGCTGCAGGGGAACTGCGATTAAGCATGTATTTTAGATGTGGCATAAGACGAATGAGAGCAAAGTAAATAAATGCAGTGTAAATTATTTCCCACGGAAAATAATAATAGGGTAATGCGAGTCCAAATTTGTGTGATTAGAAAGGTGATGTGTAAAAAAGATAATATATAAAAGCTGCCAAAGGAATACTAATCTGGGATGACCACATAGAGGGAATGGATAATAGCAAATAAGTGAAAGATACCTTTTTTTTATGATTTATTATATTAAAGCACAGTTAATATTTCTTTTATTTAGAACACACCCTACAAAACTGCTCCAGCGGTTGCCAGCTTGCCACCGGACACAGACTTAGTAATATTGATTGATTAATTGATTTATCTCTATCTGTTAAAGACACTTGGATCCAAGTGCTTTAACGGGCTCAAAACACAAACAATCCAGAGGCGCGTCAGTCACGTCAAGCGCCATCAGAAAGGAGACAAACAGCTTCGCGTATAAAACCGAGATGCCTGCTGCATCTTTCTTTTCACATTTTGAAGAATTTCAAGACAAGAAGACGATTAGATTGTTCAGAGTCATTTTATTCATAATTCATACTGTATAGAGTCCATATAACTTCACATATATTATTGTAACAGTTAAAAGCAGTAAACCCTAGTCGCAGCATAACTGCTTTTCATTTCGTCTACTCCACCATATTCTTCGAGGCCCCTACAACGTGGGTCAACTTCGTGAACGAGCAGCAGGCGCACAACAGCCTGCTATCCTTCATTTGGCGCCCGAACAGGGACTTCAGTCAGCCTACGCAGCAGAGGCACCACCAGCAGCACGAGAGAGAGAAAAGGAGGACTACGCCACGCCACGCCAAGCCGCCGGTGAAGAAGCCAGGTCCAAGGGTTGGACACAGCAGCCATCCCACCTGCCAGCATCTTACCGAGGAGAGTGTCGTGAGCCAATCATTCCTTTCTTTTCCTCACCTTAAAACCCCTCACCACGGGCAAATTAGTCAAGATAATCAATTTACATCCATTAATATCTCAGCAATCCCTTTGTATTTTACATCAATCTTATCATAAATCTATTTAATTACCTAGAAAGCACATTACTTCCCATTTATTTCTTAAAAATTTTGAGGTTAGAATAGATTCTCAACGGCATGGTCCACATGATGAAATTAAAGTTGAACTGATTGCACAAGGCAATCACCACTCAGCTATTTCTGAGCCACAGCCGCTGGTTTCTGTGATCCAGTGGCCTCCCATGTGCTACAGAGTTAGCGCATAACATTTACAAAGATAATTGCAACTTAACCTTACAGCAATTCATCTAACAGGCTCCAACGCCTCACCAAGTGGAATCAGCGCACTCTATTAAGGACATCCAGGTTATGTTTCATACCACATGCCAACTTAAATAGTTTCTTAATCATATCAATATCAGAATTTCAGCCTTGTCTTGCATTAATTACTTAGTTTTCAATATTTAACTTCACTTTGGCATTTTAGTGTTTTTGTAAAACTAGTGAGCAACATAACTAATTTTACAAAACCACATGCTCTTCACTTAGGTTAATCAACCATATATTTTCTACAGCCATCAAGTGCACATGTGAATCATTGACTCACTTTGCTTATATACATTCACTCAATTAAGTAAAGGCAGCAGTTAAGGTACTCATACCTCACATGTGCCGGCAACTCTAGCAGCATATCAATCAACTCTTCACTTAATTCAATTAATTTCAATATACAAACTTAATATTGGTTAGTTTCATGCCAGTTTCCGCTCTACCAAACGATTCAGGGATATATACTTACTACTGTTTCAAACAATTTCAGTGAACGTGAACTTCACCGAGGAACGCAGGCCTGCATCATTCAGCTGCTGCCTGTTGTCTCCAGCGGCGTCACCTTCACAAGGAGCGTAAACCGGTTTACAATTTACTTTAATTTTACATTCTTGCCACACCCTTTACTATAACAATTAACTCCAGAAATTTATCTATATACAGAACCTTTCACTTAACTAGTTACTTATCAATTATTAATTATTAATTTCCTTTTCAAAATGACTGACAGTGAATTATCAGTAAAAACAAATACTGCTCATGCCAGTCGAAGCTCAAGCCCTGCCAAAATGGCAAGCGATGAATATGCTGTACTCAAGTATAAACGCAGTTCTATCAAAGGGCAAATAACCCACTTTAAGAAATATTTATTTAATTTACTAGAATCATGTGAATCCCATCCATTGTCATCAAGGGATGAACAGATGTTATCATTAAAGCTAGATAAGTTCTTGGAGTTAAACTCTCAATTTGAACACCTGCAATCACAAATGGAAGCTCTTAATTTTAGTAACCTAGATTATGAATTAGATGAAAGAGAAATCATATCAAATGAATTCTGTTCTTGTATTGTGAAGGCACGAAATCTGCTTGGTGTCAACAAACCTGCAGACCAATTCCAAGATGCCACTGAAGGGTCAAAGGCCTCCCATCCATGCCACTGTAATGGTCAAGGCACAATGGGGTTTAGGCTACCTGAAATCACTATACCTAAGTTTGATGGTTCCTACTTCAAATGGCTTGAATTCAGAGATACATTTGAATCATTAATTCACAATAATAATCATATTAAACCCATTCATAAATTTCATTACCTCTGCTCATACCTACAAGGTGAAGCAGCCAGGGTTATAGCAAATCTTGAGGTATCTAATTTCAATTATGTAGAAGCATGGAACATATTATGTGAAAGGTATAACAATACAAAACAATTAGTTAATAATCACCTTAGTGCACTTTTTAATCTCAAGGTTATGCAGAGTGAATCAGACAAGTCTCTTAGGTTTTTAAGTGATCACATCACCAAGAATGTTAGGGCTTTACAGACTTTAGGTCAACCAGTTCAACACTGGGATTCTATTTTAATTTATTTAGCTTCATCAAAGTTTGATCTAAATACTAATATCAAATGGGAAGAATACAAAGGCAATCTTCATTCAGAGTTGCCAACCTTTAATGACTTAAAAGAATTTTTAAAGATAAGAGCTGACATTTTAGAGACATTACCTCAAAGTAAGGTAAGGGTTAACACATCACAGGGTTCAAACAACAGTCATAATAATAATAATAGTCATGATTTAAAACACTATCATAGTAACAATCATATTAAACAAACAATAAATCCACCTCAAGCCTTTATTGTTTCCACTTCAGGTAAGGTAAGCGATGAGGCTAGCAATCCTCAATTGCCTTCACGTTTACCCAATGCCACTCTAGCATCAACAGTTACAACTAATACTAATTTCAAGTGCCCCCTTTGCAAGGGTAAACATTTACTGTTCCGATGCTTACGTTTCAGAAAGCTCACATTGGCTGACAGACGGAGTAGGGTCACTGGGCTTAAGGTTTGCACAAATTGCCTTCGGTCTGACCATATGGTTGCCAAGTGTCCCTATGGAGACTGTCGTAAGTGTGGTGGACGCCATCACACTCTGCTACACAGCTCTCCCCTTCTTCAAAATGATGTTGCTCCATCATCACATCCTGTCCCTTCAATGCCTCAGTCGCTTTCTCTCAGTCCTCCAGTTTCCCCTTCAGGGATCATTCGCTCCACCGCCATGATTGACATCATCAATCCCCAAAATGGTAAGGTGGAGACAGTCAGATGCTTGCTAGATAGCGGCTCTGACTACTCTTTTCTTTCCGCTGACTTAAGGAATCGCCTTAAGTTAGCTTCCACACCCTCAATACACAACAGTGTTGCAGGCGTTGGGAACACCTTTCTTAACCTGAGACCACATCAGTGCTCAGCGTTAATTCGTGCCCGCACTGGCACATACTCACATCTTCACACCTTTTTGGTGTTGCCTTCCATAGCAAAAAGGCATTCTAATGAAGCCATTGATGTTTCAAATATCACTCTTCCCTCAGCTATCACATTAGCTGATCCTCAATTCAATCAACCACTAAAGGTTGACATTATGATTGGAGGCGATCTATTCTGGGATCTACTTGGCTCCGAAAGGCTCACCTTAGGTCCAGGCCTACCCATGCTGCATCATTCACAGCTAGGCTGGATTATAGCTGGCAAGATTTCCCATTCATTACCACAAAATTCACAAACTTGTAATTTTGTTAGTAGCAGTTCTTTTACCAAGTTAACTAGAACTCATAGACTAAAAACTAGACGTTTCTGTCCTCTCAGCCCACTCAAGGCAGCAGATTACCGTCTTGGTGATACTTACACCTTACCAAAACCAATTGGTTATTAATAACCTAAGTTGAATGAATTCATACACAACAAACATTCAACAATTGTTTATGGTTTACTTTTAATTTACATTTATATACAAATATTTTACTTTATACAATACTTATACACTTTACATCATCCTACACATGGATCAATCATTATTTGCTATTTTATTATGTCTTTCCTTCTAGATACAGTAAACAGCTGACTACCTAAAGGTCATTGACATCGAGGTAGTTGACCTTACAAGTTCATCGACTTTGAACTTTAGCATATACATATATTTTTAGATTCATTTATCAAATGTATTTGAATCAGCGCGATGATCAATCACCATGATTATCATCATCATCAACGGTGGTCATCATCATCATTTCTTTATGCTTTTATTTTCGCCAGGGGAAAACCCACGGAAATATTTTGTGACAATGAGCGAAATTTCGTTGCCGCAGCTAAGGAAATAAATTCATTTTTTAACGACAATAAAGACTCATTTGTGCAGTTTGCTAATGTTCAAAATATTAACTTTAGATTTTGCCCGGTTTACGCCCCTAATTTCAACGGAAGCGCGGAAGCTGGCATTAAGCTTGCTAAGTTTCACATTAAACGCATCATGGGTAACACCCACCTCACATTCGAGGAATTATCTTCTCTTTTTGCCCAGGTTGAGGCTATCCTCAACAGTAGACCCATCGCTCCCCTTTCCTCCTCCCCAAATGATTTGGCAGTTCTCACACCGGGACACTTTCTCCTCGGCAGGTCACTCACGGCTCTTCCATCACCGGATCTGGCAGAATTACCGACGAAGAGATTGGATCGCTTTCAACTGTTGGAGCAGCTACGGCAAACATTTTGGAGGAGATGGCACAGGGAATATTTATCAGAGCTACAACAGCGAACTCAATGGCGAGTAAGATGTAGAGACTTGCGCATGGGTGATCTTGTCCTAATAAGCGAAGATAACTCTCCACCTCTGTTATGGCGAAGAGGGCGAGTCACTAAACTATATCCAGGAGCAGATGGTGTCCCGAGAGTGGCCGATATCAAGACCATGCAATCGACAGTAAGGCGAGCCATAAATCGCTTGTGCCTACTTGTAGAAGAAGATTGAAGACTCGTCTTCAATGGCCCCCCAGTATGTTAAAGACACTTGGATCCAAGTGCTTTAACGGGCTCAAAACACAAACAATCCAGAGGCGCGTCAGTCACGTCAAGCGCCATCAGAAAGGAGACAAACAGCTTCGCGTATAAAACCGAGATGCCTGCTGCATCTTTCTTTTCACATTTTGAAGAATTTCAAGACAAGAAGACGATTAGATTGTTCAGAGTCATTTTATTCATAATTCATACTGTATAGAGTCCATATAACTTCACATATATTATTGTAACAGTTAAAAGCAGTAAACCCTAGTCGCAGCATAACTGCTTTTCATTTCGTCTACTCCACCATATTCTTCGAGGCCCCTAAAACGTGGGTCAACTTCGTGAACGAGCAGCAGGCGCACAACAGCCTGCTATCCTTCACTATCTATCTATCCAAATTTGTGTGATTAGAAAGGTGATGTGTGAAAAAGATAACATATAAAAGCTACCAAAGATTTTTAAAGTAATAAAAACAAAAACAAAAACTTCAAATGAAAAACTAAACAGAAAAATTAAATATTATTATTTTTTATTTAAAAAAGAACCGCCTTCAAAAATCCAACTGAAAAGTATAAAATAATTTTTATTTATTTTATTATGTACAACTCTATTCAACTTCTTCTTTTTGAAGTCGGTGCCAAATCAATTTTCATGACAAAGAAGAACGAATATTAGTGGCCCGCCCAAGTTGAGTGAGTTCTCCACCCCATCAGCGTATGTCATCCTTATAAACCTTCCTTTTTAATCAATTAATAAAAAAAATCGCATTACAATTCATTTCGTAGTTTTACAGATTAAAGTATACATAAGGATATCCGTATATCCCAGACAGGGAGAGAGAAAGCGACTTTGTTTTATACTATGTAGTGATTAAGATTTTCGATCGTCTTTTTACAAAGTGTTAGAAGTATTGGTTGTGCCAACTCGGTGCATGCATGTCTCTGTCGAATTGTTAATTCCGTTAGTTTGAAATCTGATAATCTTACATAACCTAACCTAACGTTAGTTTACTATCTCGCTATCTATCTAAAATTATAATTTACTAGTATTTACAGTTTTACGGTGACATGTATATTATGATAATTTCTCTGCGGAGTGCGACGCATGCACACCAGGCTAAGCACCGCTCACTGTCCCCCAATTCCATCCTTTATAAAGCGACGTCGTTGCGAGCGGAAGAAATTTCTTGATTTTTGAGCGCGATTGTGTTACTCGTACCTACTGTTGTTGAGGCACTATCGATTGATTTATTATTCGTATGGTTTTCTCTATGTAGCAATTTTCATTTTGGATTTGTCTGTTTGGCACCGACTTCAAAAAGAAGAAGTTGAATAGAGTTGTACATAATAAAATAAATAAAAATTATTTTATACTTTTCAGTTGGATTTTTGAAGGCGGTTCTTTTTTAAATAAAAAATAGTAATATTTAATTTTTCTGTTTAGTTTTTCATTTGAAGTTTTTGTTTTTGTTTTTTATTTTATACTTTTTAGTGATAAGTTCTTAAATCACTCTGAGTTTTTTTAGTGAATTAGTGATAGTTTTTGAGAGATAAGTTTTACTGTCCGTTTATTTTATAGTTTTTTTAACAAGTAGTTATAATATTTGTTATTATGACTTTAGTTTACTTGTTACTATTTTGTTTACCTGCGGGCCTAGATAGAAAAGCAAAGGATGCTTTAAGGAAAAGTCGCGTAAGGGAGAACGAAACACCCATCAAAAAAAAAAACAAAGACTTCAGCAGGGCAAGCACGAGCCGTATTTAAACTAGTTATCGCGTGGGATAAAGCAGCCATCTTTTACGCACTTACTTAGTATCGTATACTGCCATCTCATTCTAACCGTTGTCGTGTCGATAACTCGTGCTTGCCCTTCAAAATGAGAGAGATCGTCAGCGTGCGGCTCTTGCTGCCGAAACAGATGAGCAAAGAGAAGTTCACCTATCACAAATGCGAAGAAACACTCTTATATATATGTAGCGTTGAGTCGAGTAAAATCCCTTGATGAGATGGCTTTAAGTGATATAGATTTAAAGAAATTACTTAAATGGTTAAGACCATTCCAAAAGCGCGAAATTCCCCATGACGAAAGCGCCTTGATTGAAATGACCAGGATGAAAAACATGATGTTGGAATATATATTTTAATCTTTAATATAATTAAGAGTAATTTATTCATGTTTTTATATACTTTTTTGTTCAATAATTTAGTAACTCTGTTTATTACTAATAAAAAAACTTTATAACATATATTGATAAATTTCTGTCTAGTATTGATAACTTTACATACATACTTATATTTCAAACTAAGAAACCTCCTTTTTTTCGAGTCGGTTAAAGAACTTTTAACCCATCTTCTAAATGTAACGAATACTTTTCTGGAAACCGCATCCAAATAGCTTTAGCCAAACGTGAGATAATCGCGGACCAACACACATACATACAGGTCAAACACAGAACCTCCTTTCTTTTTTTGGTCGGTCAAGGCACTAAAACCTTCTCCTAAATGTAACAAACACTGTCCTGAAAACCGCATCCAAATAGCTTAAGCCAAACGTGAGATAATCGCGGACCAACAGACATACATACAGGTCAAACACAGAACCTCCTTTCTTTTTTTGGTCGGTTAAGGCACTAAAACCTTCTCCTAAATGTAACGAATACTGTCCTGAAAACCGCATCCAAATAGCTTAAGCCAAACTCGAGATAATCGCGGACAATTATACATACATACATACAAACAATCGAACTGAGAACCTCCTTTTTTGAAGTCGGTTAAAAAGAGGATTAATTATTCGTATTGCCCTTTTGTCAGTTTGCGCTAAGCTCGCAGGCTGCAGGGGAACTGCGATTAAGCATGTATTTTAGATGTGGCATAAGACGAATGAGAGCAAAGTAAATAAATGCAGTGTAAATTATGTCCCACGGAAAATAATAATAGGGTATATGCGAGTGCAAATGTGTGAGATTAGAAAGGTGATATGTAAAAAAGATAATATATAAACGCTACCAAAGGAATACTAATCTTGGATAACCACATAGAGGGAATGGATAATAGCAAATAAGTGAAAGATATCTTTTTTATTTATGATTTATTATATTAAAACACAGTTTATATTTCTTACATTTAGAACACACCCTACAAAACTGCTCCAGCGGTTGCTAGCTTGCCACCGGACACCGACCTAGTAATATTGATTGATTGATTGATTTATCTCTATCTATCTATCTTAAGTAATATAACGCCAGCTCAGAGAATAGAGAGTCTGAGCGATTACCAGGTTATTAAAGTTGAAGAGGCGTTTGAATAAGTTTTTGAGAACATGACTTTCAGTACTTAAGTATTCAGAAATAAACAAACTGAAAAACGCTAGTTAAGGGCGTTCCCGGAAAAATAGGTTGATATTGATTGTTTTGTTTTGGTGATCAGTTCATGGTGTTAAAATTTGATGTTTAACATTTTAATAATTTGTTGAAAAATATGATGAAAAAAATTTTATTGGAACATGCTTTGTTTTCATAAAAACCGTATAGGCTCCACTGGCATAACATACATGTGAACTCATTATGTGTCTATATACGCGTAGCTTTAAGATCTGTAACTTTGATGTTTAACTTTTCATTAAAACATTATAGTTATTCAATAAAACTAAATAAACTACATTTATCCTGCGCGCGCGTTTTTTCCGTCCCTGTCACTCTCAGTAAATTTGACGTAAGAGCGAGCGCAATAGCTGCAAAATGCGGGGAGGCCCTTAATATGTAATGAGTTGTAACATTTATTTAAATGTCACTGTTTCTACTTGTAATCTGAACTTGTTTTTTGATATTCTGTAGCATTATTATAACTCTTGGAAAAATAATGACATATTTTAGTAATAAAAAGAGGATTAATTATTCGTTGGATGTATATAAAAATGCAACACATACCTAAGAACAATGACTAATCAATAAATAGACAACAATCACCAGACTTTTGTGTTTTCTTCCCTACAAGAACCACCAAAATCTGTACCATGGCTACGCGGTGGGGCGCGCTATAATAATTACATACATACATACATATACTCACGTCAATAAATCCCTAGAAGGGGTAGCCAGAGCTAAGGAATTAGAAATTCGTCAGCCACTTTTGGAAAATTGAGTGGGGAAAAGATGGTAAAGTAAAGGTTGTTGGTGATGAGTCTCCAACCGCATCGCCCAAAAATCCCTTGAAAGCCCCAATACCGTTAGTCGCCTCTTACGTACACCCATCGGTAGAAACGGGGTAGTGCTATTCTAAGCCGACACTACTCGGCGAAATATAATGTAATGTATAATGTGATAATAATTCTAATAGGTAAAACATCAATAATATTTTTTTAAAAATAAAACAACTCTTTAAATCAAATATTCATTATAATTTTAGTACACGTTACCTTAGTCAAATTCAACATAGTTTAAATCAACAATCAAAGTTACTGTCATTTAAACAATATTTTTTTTAATTAATTCCGAATACTTTCCTTGTTCATAGTAATTATCTTATTCACATGAAGCATTCTCACTTCTATAGGATTATGGAGATTTTTTTTGACCGTTGTTTTTTGTTGTTGTAGGTTATGTCTAGAATTAAATCAAAAACACAGGTAAAACGTATAAATAACAGCATATCTTCTATTGTGAATCTAATAAGGTTCATAAACTGTAAATATATTCCGAGTTTTCTTTGATACGCCACTGCGAAGTGATTCATCTGAGGCTTTTTACTCGCTTCGATAACTGCAGCCCAAAACTTTTTATTTACCTATTTTTAAAGCACGATCACATAAACAAGGTCTCTGTCCTAAACAAAATCACAACCTACGAGTCCAAAATATGATTTTTTGCACGTATTTGAACAAAATAATCTTAAATCATCAAATGTAAACAAAGAGCTTATTATTCTGACGACTTTTCTACAAACTGTCAAGAGTGACAGTTTGTTCCAACAAAAAAACGTATGGTGGGACAAAAAATCACAGTACTAACTATTTCTATCTTTAAGAGTTTTATAATTAGCTATCCTTTTCTTGCTCGTCGTGACGTATTCTTTATCTCTCTAGTTGTGTATGCTCTAAGGATTTTTATAATTTTTCATGTCAAGAGGCTTGAATCGTGTTTCCACGCTCATTTTGCCAGAGTCGAGTGAGAAATAAAGTACAGACATATACTCAGGCCGTTAGTTCCCACTTTCTACATCCTGGCAAACCTCTTTAGTTTCGGTCACATCCATCAATCTTCTTATTCATGCTCTTTTATTCATCATACTTCAGACACCTTCCCTTTTTGAGTACATTCTCTACTTGGACCAAATGAGTGCTTTGAGGTCGAATTTAGTATATTAGTTCAAGTACTCATACAAGCGACATGATAGTCCAGTGGGTAAGAACACCCGCCCGAAAAACAGAAGGGCGTGAGTTCCAATCCTGGGACGGGCCTACACCAATTTGTCTTTTCTAAAGTCATATGTGTGGTTAATTTATCATGGTTGCTAACGGTGAGGGAAAACATCGTGAGGAAACCCACATGGCTGAGTTGTACTTAGTCATGTGACAGTGTATTCGTACAAAACGGCGATAGGCCTGCCCCCTATCACGTGAGTACACTGTCTAAGCAAAACGTAGGTACCTTCTCTGGAAACTAGATGGCGCTTGCCATGTGAGTTCAGGAGTATTGGTACCTCTGCCACACAGATTACAATATATGTACTAATACAGATGCGACAGTAACTAATGGTACGTTTCCATGAAGTCCGTTTTGGCGCTAGTATCGGCGTTGACTGTTTTTCTTTTTTTATTAGGGTTGTACCTAGCTGGTGGAATATAGTTATATCGATAACTTAGTGATGTGCACTTTTTTTCGATATTACGGAATATGCAGGTACCTAATAAATTAGACTTAAATAATACTCAAAAAATAATAAATAATAATAAAGGAAATAAAACACATAAATTTATTTAATTATTTATTGCTTTCCTTCTTAATTTATTACATTTATATTTATTAAAGGCTAATTGTTGAGGAATATCCATTTTTTTACAAACTTCTCTTCTATAGAACCTTTTAATATTTTATTAATAATTTTAACCAGGAAAGATCGAGAACCTGCTTCAATTTATTATTAATTTGCGACCCGATATGGTCAACAAAACCATAGGCATTTAAAAAATTATGAATATCATTACTGTCTTCCCTATATAAAATAGTAAATTTTTCACTAGGATATGCTAAATTATTTTTTTTAGTGATTTTTATTCTCGGTGTTGAATATATTTGTGAATACTTTGCACTGAACTGCATGCAAGGGTTTTAAGGCAGCTCTTACATCGTAAGGTTTTATATATTTTGCGACATACATATCCAGCTGTATATGCAGAGCATTGGACTCTCATTTTCTCTTTCATTACATCCTTTATATTTATGATGCAACCACGTGAAGTAGTAGTATCGCTTCCATGAATTACACTGGCTTTGGTGACTGAACAAGGGGTTATGTCCAGTGAATAACCTGAAATAAATCATAATGTTGTAAAATTTTACCGTAAGTGTATGTGCTTAGTCCTTGTGATTAATAGTATGGAGGGAAAACTAAAGCAAAAAGTAGTAAAACTAGAACTTTAATTTCCTACTCTTAGAATTTATAGAAATATTTTGACTTGCATATCTGTTGCTTTCAAAATGTAGGTACAATCTAGGCCAAAATCATAAGGAAGAATTATAATCAAGATTATACCTGCTGCTCCTTCCATTTCAGCTTCTTTAGAGTAGCTGTGATCACTCAAAGCTGTAGGTACTGCAAAAAGATAACATTGATTTAGATTGTCATTTAAACTAATAATCATAGTATTAGACTACTAGTTTTAAGATAGTAGGAACTTGAATTTGTTGGTCTTTTCTAGAAAGGTTCCTTTTATAAAATATAAATTAAATAAACAAACACTAATCACTTTTAATTAATAAATTATTATTAATTGATTGAATTAATTATATTGTCATTGTATCCAAGATCTTTTTTGTATAATTTATTAGGCTGCCCGCGATACAGGTCTAACCTAGTGCGGGGGCCACAGATATAATAATAACTGTAATGTACTGTTTTTGGAAATAAATGAAATTGAATTTGAAACAAGTATTTGTACATTGTTATAATGGAATAATCACCTGTTTCCTGTATCAAGCATTCATAAGCATCATTGTCTTCATCTTGAAATTGTGAGTAATTATGGTCATTAAGATTTTCAGAACCTGTGAAAAGATCAAAGACAATTAAAATATATATGAACGAACAGTTAACATGCTACTGTGACTGAAATATTAATGATACTAACGTACTAGCTACCCCCTGTTGCTTGGGATGATTTAATATTTACAATTAAGTACTAATATCCACACAATAGCCTTTAAAACTAATGTTTGGTAGTCCTATAATGGCTCGATTCAAAATTATCCAAAAATTAAATAAGCCACCAAACTTTTTCTCAAATTTTTCTAAATATTTTTTTTTTGGTTTAATTTGTGACTTTATTATGAATATTTATAGCACATAAATTAAGGAATCAAAGTTAGAACTTGTTTATCTAAGATGAGCGCATTCTAAAAGAGAAATAGAAGATGTGTGAAATACAAGTCAATTAAAGCTTACCCATTGAAGCCGACGGTAGTGGAAGACCATGCTCTATTTCATTTCAGCATTGGTGAATAGAATCGGATAGGAATAGCGAAGTTTTTTTGCCGGTGGAGTCATATTGATGTTTATCAAAATGTTTTTCACACACTCGTTTCCTTAGTAATTGCTCTTTCGAGAGTCCATTTTTTGTTGTTTTTTCTCTTTACGAACACCTTACGAAGCAACGGATTAATCAGTAAATTTAAAATGTTGACGTTCAAAAAATGTGAATTATTAATTTAATTTTGAAAAACTTAACAAACGAAGTAAAGTAAACAAAAACAAAACTATGAAGAAAACAATATGGCGGCGGGCAACATGGCTGCGAAATTATAAGCGATTGCAGCGCCGAAACGGAACACATAGAAATCACAGTGTCATAGCCCTGCTCTGCCAACCCTTTCGGGGATAAAACGGCGTGAACGTTTATGTTATGTTATGTTATGTTACTCATTTATCAAAATAATTGGATAACAGTGGCTAGATTAGAAAAAGAAAAAATGAACGCCTATCCGCCTATCAATACAATTGGATTGATGTGAGGTAGAATAGGAACTAAAAAATTTAGCTGTCATGAAAGTGAAATAGTTTTTATGTATATATATTTCATGACTGCCTCGCGGTTTAGAGCTTGGTTTAAAGTACGGAGGTCTCGGGTTTAGATTCCCGAGGGGTAAATCCACAAATTTAATTTGTAAGATAGAACCCAGTTCGGAAGGACATTGCAGGCTCGAATCACCTGATTATCTGAAAATTAAGATGATTCCGCGCTTCAGAGGGCACGTTAAGTCGTCGGCTCCGGCTACTATCGCGGTAGTAGTCGTTAGACTGCCAATCCGCATTTGGTCAGCGTGGTAGAGTAAGATCAAATCACCCTGTACGGGGTAGGCTCGAGTCCCTTGTTGGGGACATATATGGCCTGTGAGAATATATAATGTGATAATATTTCAAGACAGGTAATGAAAGGCCAGGCATGCGTCATGTTTTAGAGCTACTTTTTATGCTTATTGATGTCTCGGCACGTATTAAAAAACCCTTTCTGAAATTTGACAATCCCCATAGCAATTCGGTATGCAAAGTTTTACTAAAGTGATGCTGATTACAAAACCATTTCGAGATATTATGGTAATAAACAATATTTTCTTGAAAATATATCAATTGAAGCTAAGATGACTGTTATTTTACCAAAAAACTGAAACAGTGTTTGACCTTCAATGTTGTTTAGAAGACATACGGTTTTGCAGTTTATTAATAAAATATCGAAAATCATAGATGTGACCAGTTATAATATCGTAATAATTTAATTTGACATCACAATTTCGTATTATGTTTTGCAATCAGCAACATTTTTATAAAACATTTCGCTTCATTTGCATGTCGCTACGTGATTTTATCAATCGATGACGTCATAAAGTACAAAAGTTGAACAATCTTTAAAAAATCATAACTTTACAATTACTCATTTTAAATGGAAAATATTCAAATTAGTCTCTTATTTTCGTGTTTACTATCGAATAAAAATATTTAATAAATACCAAAAAAAAACTTTGCATACCGAATTACGGCAAGTGCAGTTATATACCTAGTACTAATGTGGACTTTGCCACTGTTACACTTGGAAAGTTTGAAAAAAGAGGAAAACAGAATTGATTTTACAAATACACATATTTTTTTATAAATATAGCAACCATTAACATAATAACGAACATTTAATAACAATAAATGCACCATAATACTCATATTATTGCCCTTCTATATATACTCTCGGGGAATATCTGGTAGAGTTACCAATGTAACATGTGCATATTGCTCTCTACAAAACCTGGTGTTGATGGGGAGGGGGCTGTCACGTTATTGTAGAGCTTCCGGAATATTGGCCGAGGCATATCCTGACGGTTTCCACGCTATTATGCGCAAAAGCTGCGCATTCCTACTAGGAAGGGTGCTCGGAAGATCATCCACGCGGCTCAGAGGACCAGGTTCGGCACGCGCGGGATGGGCGTCGGGGTTGCCCCTATGGCCCAGCTTTGTCACGGGGGGGAACGCCCCCCCGGTTATTGGACACCTCCGTAGGCGATAGAGGGGAGGGGTGGCTATCCCCATTTCTGGGGATAGCCACTAAGGAGGGTGAGGGAGGGTGAGGATACGTGTTACGCACCTCACCCTCGGGACTGATGTCGGGGCAGTTGGAAGTGGAAGGGGCGGTCCCCGGGGTCGCGTGTCTTGTGACTCCGGGGAGCGCGCGAGTTCCCGAGGCAGCGGTCACCCGTCGGGCGGTCGTGCGTGTAGCGGGGCGATTCCGCGGAGGTGCTCGTGGTGACAGTTGTCCGCACGGTCGAACAAACGACGGGCCAACCCCACCACGAATTCCTCCACGGTCTCGACCCGGAGATCGCGGTGAATATTAGTTATAAGTAGAATAAGAAACTTAACATATTTAGATTTAACTCCGATAAAAATTATTTGAATCTC
Organism: Bedellia somnulentella; assembly: GCA_963576735.1. Classification (NCBI taxonomy): domain Eukaryota; kingdom Metazoa; phylum Arthropoda; class Insecta; order Lepidoptera; family Bedelliidae; genus Bedellia; species Bedellia somnulentella. Next base: position 7,761,827 of record OY755176.1, read on the forward strand.
CTACGCAGTTAACATAATAATCGCTCTACAAGCCAAGCAAGCAAGACAGACAATTTTTCATTTTGGTTTCCCTCATGCTTCCTAAATGAAATATCCTTATTTTATCCTCCTTGGTCTGTTTTATTTTATCTGTCTTGATTGATAACACCTGTTTTTGCAATTGTCATTTCTTTGACAAATCAAAAATTAATTTTATGAGTTTAATATTTTCTTATAAAATGTTGTAAATTTTACAGAGTTAATTTATATGATCTAATAAATTTTGCAGTGATATATTTACATAAAAAAATACATAATTATTAGAAGTTCAATACACTGATATATAATTCAGTAAGTATGGATTTAGAATCCAAAGATATTCAATATACCGAGTCTGAACATACGTTACATTTTAGCGTTGTGGATCAAAGTTTTTTTCCATGGTGGTTGTAGCAAGTTAGGGCTTCAATCAAAATGACGATAGATACTCAGTTCCGTACAAAATTGTGCAACTTACTCATGTCGGGTTTTATTTTAAAATTACATTATATATCCAAACACAATTTTAAGATCCTGGTTTCCGGATAAACCCGTTAGTTGATGCGTGTACTTAAGAACATGATAATTAAGAAATTATTTTCCTTGTACCACCAAAATACTTCCTACAGTGATAAAAATTTTACCCAAACTTTTAATAATAAGTTTATCTTTCATAGTAGGGACAATTTATTGGAAAAGTTGCAGTCTCCTTATCTCGCAGTTTTGTTGTGTGTTCTGTACTTTTTCATTCTTTTATATATTTTTTGCTTTAGTATTTATATTTATGCCTGTTATTTTGCAAAAAATGATGATTATGCCTATATTTTACCGAGTATTCTATTATTTTATTCTAAGAACGATTTTAACATTCATTGAATAGTTTTTCATTATGTGTCCATGGTCTGAATGATTTAACTGTGATGTGCATTTTAAAGTTTTCTATTCTATTATATATTCCCTTTCAAATTAATCATAAACTTACTTTACCCGATCTGTCTGGTTTAAATATTTTTAATATACACTGTGCTGCAAACCTGTACTTCAAAGGCAAACTGAAAAAAATTAATAAAGTAAGTAATTGATGAAACATGAAATACAACAAAAGCCCAGGTGAAGATGGAATAACGACTGAAGCCCTAAAATATGGAAGACCAGTTTTACTACCACACATCACAAATATTTGCAATACAATACTTTCGACAGGAAAACTCCCTCCAAAATTGTGCCATTCCAATATTGTTCTTATGCACAAAAAAGGCGATAAAAGTGACATCGGAAATTATCGACCTATTAGCCTCATATCCCACATCTACAAAGTTTTTATTAAAATAATAGAGAACCGAATTGCTGGGCAGCTTGACTCTCACCAGCCCCCAGAACAAGCTGGATTTCGTCCCGGCTTTTCCACTACAGATCACCTTCAAACACTAAACCAAATTATTGAGAAAAGTAACGAATTTAATAAGACCCTCTATCTGGCTTTTGTTGACTATTCGAAAGCGTTCGATAGCATTATCCATTCATCCATTTTTTCGGCACTACATAACCAAAGTATCGACCCCACTTATATTAGCATTCTAGAAACAATATACCGAAACAGTACAGCCAATATTAAATTACATTCAGCAGGCCCCTCATTTCCAATAGAGAGAGGAGTCAAACAAGGAGACCCGCTATCTCCGAAACTATTCACCTGCACCCTAGAAGAGGTGTTTAAGAGGCTGGCGGCTCCATGGGCCGACAGAGGCATTAAAGTTGGTGACAGAAGACTCACAAACCTTCGCTTCGCCGATGATATTGTCCTGTTTGCCCCATCTGCACCCGAGCTCCAGCATATGTTACAGGAACTCAGTGACGCAAGCCTTGAAGTTGGACTGAAGATGAATTGGTCAAAGACCAAGGCCATGACCAACAGCAGAAAACGTAGGGTCGAGGTAGATGGGCAGGAGATACAGTTTGTTGATGAGTACATTTACCTGGGCCAGATAGCTTCCTTCGAAAACAGGCAGGATAAAGAGATCGAAAGACGGATTTCTAACGCCTGGAAGAGCTACTGGTCAATGAAGGAGCTAATGAAGGGTAGCCTCCCGCTAACACTCAAGCGCAAGCTCATCGACATGTGTATCCTGCCTATCCTAACCTACGGCGCTCAGACCTGGTCACTGACAGAACTTCAGAAGTCCAAACTCAAGGTTTGCCAGCGAGCAATGGAGCGCAGCATTCTCAGTGTTCGCAGGTCTGACCGCGTAAGGAACACCACACTGCGCTCCTTAACTGGCATTGCTGATGTGGGTGCACAAACCGCCAAGCTAAAGTGGAACTGGGCCGGTCACATAAGTCGTATGCACCCAGACAGATGGGCGAAGATCGCCACAGACTGGGTGCCACAAGACGGTTACCGGCGTAGGGGCAGGCCTCGGCGGAGATGGCGGGACGATCTAGATAAGTTTTTGCCGGGGTGGCCGGAGGTGGCACAGAGCCGGGACGTGTGGACTCAACAGGGGGAGGCCTTTGCCCAGCAGTGGGACACTATAGTAAAGGCTACATAAAAAAAAAAAAAAAAAAAAAAAGTAATTGATGAAGCGGACAAGTGGTTCAAACTAGCAGGTTTTACTTTGTGGAAATGTATATAAATATTTTTACCGCAACAGATTAATTATATACGGGATATACAGATTAAACATTGGAGTTGGAGACCTTTGTCTTTTAATTATGTAACCACCTTCGTTTTCAGCAAAACGTGGGTGCTCTGAACACCAAGTGGCAATGGCGAATGATGTTCAGAAGTATTGGTACCTCTTCCCTCCCTCCCCTTCGGGGATATACGGCGAAAACATTTGACTTTGAGACCTTCTTCTTGTAATTGTGTAACAACCTCGATAACTCAGTGGAAATAACTGTATCCGCTTCTAATGCAGAAAGGCGAGGGTTCGGATCCTCGATCGGGCTCGGCACACCAATGTGTGTGCCTTTTGTTATGTCATATGTGTGATTAATTTATCAAGGATTATAATGATGAGAGAAAAAAATGTGAGCAGAATCCACATGGTTCGGTTGTACTTAGTCATGGCACAGAGTATACGTACGTGTGCACTCTCCAAGCAAAATGTTGGTACAGTGAACCACTATGTGACCAAATATTACATGTGATGTTCAGAAATACTCTCTTTATAATCTCTAAATTCTTTCGGGAATATTTTTAAGGGTGAATGTTTTTATTGGGAACTTTTGAGTTGATTTTGTGACATAATCTGTCAGCATAGAATACGGTTCGCATAAATAATCGGCTTTTGAAATTGATCTCTTGGCTACACACAAATTATTACACCTTCACATCTATTAATTGACAACATGAGGTGGGCGATATGGTAACATAAATTTTGTAACAGCAATTGAATTACATACATACATATATTCACAGCCATAAATTCGAAAAAGGGGTAGCCAGAGCTTCAGAGCTAGAAACTCCTCAGCCACATTTGGAAGTTAATATGGAAGAAGATAGTAGAAATAAAGTATCGTTAGTGATAGGCCTTCAACCGCATAGCCGAAACAACACTTTAAAAAAACCCATACCCTTAGTCTTCTCTTACGACACCCGTGGGAAGAAAGGGGAAGTGACATTCCAAGCCGGCACTTTTTATGAATTGGCTTAATATGCATGTATAAAATCAATTAGCGTTTAAATGTAGATATACAAAACTAAGTGTTACGCAAGTTTTTCAGTAACATTCTATTTTTATCCATATCCCCGTATAATAAACTTAGTTTATTTTCAGCGCAACAATGAATTCTACTCCATTAAATGTTAATCGCGCCTCTATGAGGAAATACGAGGATTTGGAGATTCCTTGCAATCTTATACTCGCCTGCTATGTGTGGATTGACGGTAGTGGAATTGATCTACGGTCTAAAGATAGGACACTGAGTTTCATTCCGAAAACCCATAAAGGTATTTTTATTTTAGTTTCGGTAAAATGTGGCAGCTGCATTGCAAAGATAAAAATTATAACGCTAAAATTTAGTTGTCTCTGAGGCTTTCTGAGTAGATTTAGATTGAACAACTGTTAATGGTTATTTATTATCATACTTTTATTTAATACATAAAAAAAACTTAATAATATTCTTTTTATATATATAACATAGTTAAAATATCTTGGGCAAACCGAACCCGAGAATCTAAATTAATACATTGCATAAACATATGCAGCAAACAATTTTATAATAAAATCTATGAAAACCACCCTACTAGGTATGTTGACGACTTGCACAATTAGTTATCTTGTTACTAAATCTACTACTATTTTACATATTACTTAAAAAAACTGAATTTAATACATACAAAGAGCAAACATACATACATTATTGTATACATATTATTATTATAATAAATTAAAAATTGAACGATATATGTTGAAGCTTATGTTAACATAAGGTCAGTGACCTCGGGTCAGGCAAGATTCGCTCATATCTGGAGTTCCATTAACTAATGCTGTGCATCACTTACAAGGTCAACACTTTAGCTTACTCAAGCCGTTGCGTTCCATTCCGTTTTCTATTTTTTTATCACGTTGATAGCGAGTAGATGTAAGCAGCATTATATTTGCTTTTAACCTTTATGAATTTCATCCCGAAAGTTTTCTCTGATGTTTCGACAATGTCTAGTAGCTTTATACGAAGAAGTAAATAAAAACATACTGTTTTATGTGTCTTAAAGTAGCTTAGCGGTAGAGAGAAACAATCTGTCTTGGTGATGCATCATGCAGTTCGCTAAGAACTCTATCAATTCTTTAGAAAGAATGCACTTTTTCACAACATAAATACAAACACATACTTATACTTACGGCTATAAATCCCTAAAAAGGGTAGCCACAGCTTCAGAATAAGATTTTTTCAGCCAATTTTGGAAGTTGTGTGGGGAAAAGATTGTGAAACAAACGTTTCTGGTAACAGGTCACTTACCGCATTATCCTAAAAACACTGAAAAGCCCCAATACCTACTTTATACGAACACACAGCTACAAGCTACAAATTTATACATATTCAGAAAATAAAACGCAGGAAAAGACAACTGACATAGAAATAGACTACTCGAAAATCACTAATTCTATTTCAATTTCAGATCTACCAATTTGGTATTTTGATGGTTATAATACAAAACAAGCGACCTCAGATAACTCTGACACATATTTATTTCCGCAAGTTATTTACCATGATCCGTTCAGACGTGGGAATAATATTATGGTACTTTGTGATACATACCAACATAACTATCAGCCTACAGGTATATTTTTTTTAAATAAATACATTTAAATTTAAATACATTCTTCCTGTGAATCTTCGACTATGTAGCAAAGTATTTTAGCTATGATGATAAATGAAAATACTTTGAATTCAGAATAATAAGTTTTTGCCTGTAAACTAACTAAATAGATTAAATGCTGTTTGTTTTACTCAAAAATAAATAAAAATTGTAACTGAGATTCAAAACCTTAAGCAGAAAGAATATAAGAGAAAAAATATTTCATCCACCATGTCTTACCTCAGTGCTATTATAAATTTCTGTTCCGGGACAAACATAATACACAAACAAAGGTAAATGTCATAAGTCATAGAAGTTTCAGTAGATTTACTTATAAAGCTGCAAATTCCGTGGCATTTCGTGCTGTGAAATGATGTTACGAGCACCCACTATACGGACAAAGGAAAAGTTTCATGATGAATTAATTTCCGTCGCTATTTCAACGCTTTGTTAATTACCACTAAATTCAGATTTCTAAGTATTCGCAAATTTTCGACCTGTTAGACAGAATAAATGTTTCATGGATTTTCTAATTCACTAGCTCATTAGTGACTTCTATTTAGGAATGTAACGTCGCGTACTACCAAACTGTGACTATTATTATGCTTTAGTGCATTTATTTACTTTTATTTTATTAATTAAACTTTTAAGGCATCAAAAAAGACGGTGTATACAAAAATACATAACGTTTTTCGTTCAATATGAAAAACCCGAGTGAAACTATTGGATGAATTCCAGCATTTTTGAACATAAATTTATCGGTTCTAGATAACTACTCATTTTCAATATTTCTGAAGTAAATTTGTTTCTTTATTTAGCATTGTCCTTCGCATTGCCCATCTTTTCAAAAAGTAAGCAAAGTAAAAAAATGTGCCAGGAAAATTAGTTATTGATATATTCAAGTGTATTGAAAATAGTCGAGTGATACACGTAAGGAATTTGACATTGCAGCTCTAATTTTTTTAGGGTTTTGCAGCCGAATGGCAAAAAATGAAACCCTATTGGTTTCGTTATGTCTGTCAGTCTGTCTGTTTGTCACAGTGATTTATTTCCGAAACTGTTGAGGCCTAATTGCTATTGAGGCTTAGTTGAAAATTTATAGGTAAATGTAATTTTTAAACCGCTTAAAAAGTGTATGAATATGCATAAATATACTATTAGGCAAGTTTGCGTTTTAACTCCAGATTAAAAAAAAATGTTTTTGATATAACGCTTCGCTTACCTATACCTTCCACTAAGGAACTCTCCACGGGCGAGTCTGATTCGCACTTAACCAGAAAATTTTATTTCATCAAACTCAGCAAGTACTAACTGACTTTAAGGGAAAACATAGTGAGAAAACCAACATGGCCAAGTGAAAGTGTATTCGTACATAACGGAAATAGATCTGCCTCTTATCACGTAAATAAACTGCATGCAAAACTTTAGTACTCTGATAATCCAGTGACAATGTCACGTGATATTCAGTAGTATTAATACCTCTACCATCTCTTCGGGGTTATACGGCGATAAGTATCCAAACCAAATTTCTCATGCCTAAAAAACTATACGTGTTTTGTGAAGAAGCCATTTTCAAATACTCGTAATGGAACCATCAATCACATTAAAGGACTTTAATTCTCGAACAATCATCAAACCTTGAGCTGATTTGATTGATTCACCTTTAAATATATATTTTAATTTCAGGTAGGCAACTCAATTATATTTAAGTGTAGCCATATTTCTCGTAAATATCAAACTTTGTGGAGTATGTTATGTCATGTGACGTTCAGAAGTATTAGTACCTCTGCCAACCCTTACGGGGATATACGACGAGAAACATTGAGTTTGAGGGTTTAAGAAATTACTCGATGCATTAAAAGGAAAATATTTTGGTTATAAAATGTATAAAGAAAACGCATTTCAGATGTATTCGATGTTTTGAATAGAAAGTAGTTTATACAACATAAAATCGAGAAAGATGTTTGTAAAGCTATAAAAATCCGAACACATTTTTATGAACTGACGATTAAACATTAAAATAGATGTGGTTGCGAAAACATGATCAAATAGTTTTGTTACCGTTAACCAAACACGAATTTTCACTGTTCAGATATACGGCTCTTTGAATACTGAAAATAAACACGTCCTTCTATTGACAAGTCTCTCTCACTTTATTCAGATTAATTCATTATTTATTCTTGTTCTACTTACTGACACTTATTTTATTTAAATACTCGATTTATCACATTTTTCCCTTTTTCTAGTATTTAGTGTAGTAATGGCTTAGAATAGTAAAAATCTATACGTTTGCGACTAAGGGTATTGGGCTCCTAAAGTAATTGTAGTGCGATGTGGCTGAAGACCCTTCACCAGTTATCCTTTATTTTATAATCTTTCCCCCATTTCACTTCAACAAGTGGCTTATAAATATCAAGATCTTGTCTTTTTTAGGCTATAGAGCTGTGATTATTTGTTTGCATATCAAAAACTGCTGGAGGTTGGAACTGGGTTATATTAAAACTAGCTATCTCTATCAACTTCACATGGGTATTGAGTGTTTTAATTTAATATAATTTTTACCCTGAAGACATCATACATAACTACGACCACAAATCCCAAAAAGGGGGACCCAGAGCTTCAGAGCTAGAAACTCCTCAGCCACATTTGGAAGATGATAGGGGACAAAAATTTCATTTGATAGGTCTCCAATCGCATCGCCCAAAAACCCTTTAAAAATCCCCATACCTTTATTACCTCATTATCAATATGTTAACAGATTTCTCATATTAAAATTATTAGAAATCTGTCGCTAGTCGTAAGTGGCAGAGATCTGCGTTTAAATACGTGAACGCTTCAGGTGTGTGGTTTCTACCATAAGATTATTTACTATGGGCTATTGTATGAATTATATTGACGTAGGGACAGTATTGAGTTACAGTCCTTTCAAAAGTCAGTGTAATCAAATCTAACAATACTTATACCTATGCTACTTTTATAGGTAAATCTTTCAAGAAATGGTTTGTGCCCCATAGCCAAAGCTATAATAATATAATAAGATAAAAATCCGAAACGTTCATTCCTTATGTTCCAGCAACAAACTTCAGAAAACAGGCTGTGACCTTGTCTGAAAAAGCATCGGTTGAAGAGCCGATGTTTGGTTTCAATCAGGAGTTCTTCCTCATGACGACTGACAAACGACCACTTGGGTGGCCAGTCGGAGGGTATCCCGCGCCACCTGGTCCCTATTATTGTGCCAATGGTGCTGATAAAGTGGTTGCAAGAGATCTGATGGAGGCATTTTATAGGTATGATTTTATCTTCATATTCTTTATTTATTTATACATTTTTACATTAACAGTATAAAAATAAGTTTACAATAAAGTATACACACTCCAAACAAAAAAAATCGTGAAATTACTATACAGTTATCCATTTTTATTTGTACCTATTATCTATTTTCATTTCTAGCCGCGGTTCTATATAATTAAAGACAAATGGATGCTTAATTATTCTATAGGCCATCACTGTGTTCTGTGTAGTTATTATAGTGGTTTTGATTTCGGGTGTTTTAAAATTTATGAATAGATATTTTTGTTTTAAGTAAAACAACGATATCAAAGAAACATTGCATTTGTTATTTTATTATGTAAAAGTATAAATTAATATAATTTACTTTACAAAAACCGAGAGATAGAATAATATAGCAACATTTTTTTATCATTAACAACACATGTTACATACACATTAAATCAGAAATATCCATTTAACACATTACATGAGTGAGGAAGACAGGTCACTGTTCTATATGTTTATTTTGTTCAATTGGCAGCAAACGGTGAATAATCTTTGATTTCAAGTATAATATATATTTAGATTTGTAATATTATAGTGCACGAATTAATTATTTAAAATTTCACAGTACCTAAGTTTCATAAGATATAATTTGTTAATGTTAAATATAAACATACTCACTTATTTAAATTAATTATACTGTGAAGTGTCGGTTTTGTGACTTACCCATTTCTACCCACTCGTGTCGAAAGAAGCAAGCGGTTTTGGGGATTTTTGGGCGATTAGCTGGAGGCCTACCACCAGCCATAATTTATTTTACCATATTGTTCTCTCTAAACATCTAAGCGTGGCTAAGAACCAAGGCCAAGCCCACTGTGAAGCTCTGGCTACCCATTATATGAAATTTATAGCTGTTAGTATATGCGCTATTGAAACAAAATTCAATCTCGTATCAATTACTACGTATAATCAGTCTATAGTCGAGCTCTCAACCTGTCCGTAAATTGCAGTAACATAGATTGACATTAACACGAGGAGCTATATTAATCTCATCAAAGGGCTTAGTTGCGCTAAGATGAAAGCTTTATGTTATGTCAGTAAATGTACAGTCAAACGCATAAATTTATGAACCGATAGGCACCTGTGCATTAATAAAAATGTTTGTTTCTGTACAAGTTTTTTATATTTTCAAGAGAGACAATAGTATGAAAACATTTTATAATCATTTGCTGGTCATTTCAACCCTAATAGTCCAAAAAGTACATCATAAATGCATTTACGGTCCGCTATTAATTCTCATGAAGGTAGGCAAAAACAATCGATGGCCACTGTAATGAGTAAATTTTTCTAATTAAAAAAGTTTTATTTAACTTGTAATGTATGTCTTTTGATCGGGTGGTATTTTATAACTCTCTATTGAAACCATGATTTATAATCTATACTTATAATAAATCTGTAGAGAAGTCAATTCTGTACATGAAATATATTTTCAAAATAACTATCAGGTGGTGATTAGGGATCGATACTGATGCCAAAAATGCAATCAGTAAAATTTTTGTCTGTCTGTCTGTCTGTCTGTCGGTTTGTATGTTCCTTATGGAAACAAAAACTACTCAACGGATTTTAACGAAACTTGGTACAATTATTCTTCATACTCCTGCGCAGGTTTCTGTATACTTTCCAGCAGAGAAGTAAAGGGGAATTTTGGGAAATTTTGGGAAAATGGGAGAAGTTACTCCATTTTTTAAGCTTCCGTCGCGTGTGCAGCCTTAATGGTTAAACTTACATAGAAATTATGTGTGGCGGAATTATTCTTCATAAAATTACCTAAAAAATAATCCTCAACAGTATATGTCTATCTTTTACGGTTGACTCACAATAACACGTGTAATTCCTGATAGCTTAGCAGTTCGGAACATCCTGATTATTTTGTTTACTCTTACGTTTGTTATCCTCTCACTCATCCCTAATTTAAAAAAGGTAACATTATTACCTATTTAATAAAAAAAGAATCATAGAAATCGGTAGACAAACACCGAAATTATTTATAAAATATGCCATCGCGCCCGTGATCGAAACCAAATCTTTACTAATTTACATATAACATACTAGATGGCGCCAGTAGTTGCATCCTACATAACGTAATGATTTATTTTTTAGATTGTTATAAATACTTCATGGCGTTTTATTCCAAAATTTGCTATTAAACGGAAATACTGAACCGTTCATTAAAGCGCATTCAAAATCACCAAACTACACTGTTAAGGGAGTGCTATAAATTTAATAAATTGAAAACATTACGCTGAATTTCACAATGCTTGAGCAGTGACTGAAGAAAGAAACCTCAGATATTTAAAAAAACAGCGCTACCCGTGCGAAGCTGGGACGATCCACTAGTAAACTAATAAAATAATACTTTTGAACGTTTGTGTTTCTTTATATATTTCCACAGTGACTATTTATTGCCATTGACTTGCGGCGGATGCTCAATAAGTTTCTCAGCAATTTTGCTTTGCCAGAAATATAACTTCATTTGACAGGGAAACCGTTTCGTACCGTCTACTCAGAGCTGTATTTTGTCTGATTATATAGAAATTTAAGATTTACACAGAATAATTTTCAGGAACACTGCATATTACCCATATTTCGCGTCTAGCAACTTTTTTGTAAGACCAGAGTTTTGAAGATGATTCCCGTCGTCAATATATAATAGAAGTTGAGTAAAATAGCGATTTTGATACAAATAAATGAGATAATTTTTTTTAGATGCTGTCTATATGCCGGAATAAATTTTGGTGGCATATATCCAGGAACGACTCCATCACAATGGAATTTCCAGGTACGTACCTATATTATTACGAATCTCAAAGAATACTTGGTTTATTATAGAGAAGTGGGAAAAAGAAGTAAAATATTGTGTACGTTATTATTATTATAAATGTAAACTGAAGTCGCCTTATATGACACCACCACTAAAAAGGGAATTCGTATTTCTAAGCTTATTTGCATGGCAAATAAAACAAAAACTTTGGTGATTGAAATCTAACAGAATATATTATAAATTCCTGAAAGAGGTAGCTTTAGAGCTTTAGAATACGAAATTTCTTAGCCACTTTTGGATGTTAAGTTGAGATAAGATTGTAAAACAAAGGTTCTTGGTGAAGGTCAAAGCCCAAATACCCTAAGTCGCCTCTTACAAACACCCACGGGCAGTAATGGGCTAATGATATTTTAAACCGACACTTTATAGCAAATTTAATAAAAGAAATTATAATCTCTAGTCTAGACAATACAAAATTATCTTCTTTTATGGTTAAATGTGATGTGGAGTTATTTGTCTTTACTTAAATATACAATAATCTTGCGAAACAGCAGGAGAACGGCAACTCCTAACATTTTCAGTAAATAATAAAGCGGCTTTGCGGTGCGCCAGCTTTAGTATCTAAGATTTGCACACTTCTTTAAGGCTTTATAACACATTTGAGCTCTAGCTTATGCAACCAGAAATATATACTTAAATAATTTAAGTTTATTTTGGGGATCCTCAATATCCTTATGAAAAATTATCACGCTCACTAAAATTTTGGCCTAATTGGTTTTTGAGAACTAGAGTTTGGAAACGTCAGTATTAACTTAAAATTAAAAGACATATACATACACACATCAAAAGTGTCTAGGGTACAAGCTTTATTATGCGGATTTCTTGAGGTTGAGATGTGGCTTTGTAATAAATTTATGATTTTATAAATTTATATGGATCCTTTTTTGGTGCATTTCATAATTTAAAAACAGGAACTGTCAATCAAATTCAAGGAAAAGATGAAAATTAGCTATCAATATTTTCCCTATAAAAACATACAAAGCATTAAAAATATTATTAGTGCTATTGTTTCCCTACTACTGATTAAAACCAACGTTATTATGGAGCGGCGACGTCATTTAAGCAGGGAAAAAATGTTCAGAGCTGTGAGAATGATAGAAGCTAGTTCCCGGCAACGCACTGTGGCTTTAGCTCTGAATACAAGTTAGAGTGTTATCAGTATACTTTGTACACGTTACCGAAGCACTGGTACCGTGGCTGAGCGGAGACAAGACTGTTACATTCAAATCACAGCTCAAAGAGCTCCAAAAATAACAGCAATGATGTTAGCCGTGAGGCTTCATCGCTCTTCAGGGAACTTAATTAGCGACCAAATGGTCAGAAACCGCTTGCATGAAGTAAACCTTCATTCCCGAAGACCGCTATGGGTACCACCTATAGCAATGCACAATCGTAGGATTCGATATCAATGGGCTCTTGAAAATAGAAATTGGGCAGAAGAACAATGGCGTTTCGTGTGCTTTTCTGATGAATCTCGTTTTGGTATGAGACCAACCGGTACGTATCTACAAGACATATACGACACTGGCAAACCCCTGGACGTCAACGGCAAATAAAATCCTGCCAGGAAGTCCATCCTTATAGTGGTGGAACCATCATGATATGGGCGGGTATTTGGATCGGCGGAAGAACTGAATTGATTTGGATCAGAGGCAACCTCATCGCCCAAATATATGCTGAGACGTTTGTATCAGACGTCATCGTTCCTCTACAAGTGCAAATCGGTCCCTTATTTCAGTTATTGCATGATAATGCACGACCACACACCGCAAGAGTTGTAAGACAGACTCTCGCCGCAACTAACATCAATGTCCTGCCCTGGCCTGCTCAGTCACCAGACTTGAACCCGATTGAGCATGCATGGGATATGCTACAGAGAAGAGCTCTGCCGAATATGGAGGGTATCCAGTCGCAAGAAGACCTTTTTTTGTTCTTGCAACGGAAATGGGCGGCCATTCCGCAGCGTGATTTGGATGAACTCATTTTGAGTATGCCGAACCGATGTTCTTGTGTTGTTAGTGTTTGCGGTAGAAACACGGATTATTAATTGTTTAAGTTATCCAATAAAATTTTAAATAATACTGTTATCACAGTCTTTTTTTTCGAATTTTAATTTTAGTGGTTCAAATCTCAAAAATCTCTTTATTTGGAAAATGGCACTTTCTTAATTCAAAGGTGACTTGGTTCATCGTTACTGTAGTCAAACGAAACCACTTAATTTGATGAATCCTTGAAGAAAATTTTAATTAATATCTATCAGGAGAAAAGTTATTGCAAAAATATATGTTGATCCCTAGACACTTTTGATGTGTGTACCTACACAAGTATTGGTTTGACGAAGGAGACATAATTAAGTCTCATGCATAGATAATTTAAAACCAAAATAGAGCGCAAAATCAAACGTAGTTTAGTACAAAAATTGCTGAAAAAAATCAGTTTCCAACGAATTGTCAAAATAAGTTATCCCTGTACCCCGATTGGTTGATTCAATGGTCAAACTGAACCCCTTTACGGTAATTGACATTCTTTGTTGCTTCTCTATTTATATGAGTTCTTTATGGTTTTATGTATCAGGAACCGCTATTAAGAATGTTTTTTTTTGTTCCTGAAAATCTCATGTGGGATTATTTGTAATAAATAAAGGACAAATAAAAGAATTATTATTTTTTTACTTGAAGCCATTGGCACTATATCTCAATTGGCAGAGCGACGGCGGCGTATACTTGGAGGTCGTCGGTTCGATCCCGCTGGTGTCGAAGTTTTTCTTTCCTTTATTTTACCGCAATTATGGTTTTGTTTCTCTTTAAATTTGCCCATAAGTTGTACAGAAATTCACAGAATACATTTAGTCATCAAGCTTCAACTGCGTTATCTCAATAGTTTTGGCAGAAAATGGCTGTAGTATTAACAAACGCAAGTATTGCAAAAAATACGACCTTAACTTTTACGTTATCTTATCAGACGGGACCAAGTTACGGTCTTAGAGCTGCCGATGATTTGTGGATGGCCAGATATATTATCAGTCGGTTGGCTGAGGAGTATGGAACCGTGGTGAGTTTCGACCCTCAGCCCATCCCTGACTGGCCAGGCAATGGAACCTTCTGCTACTTTTCTTCCAAGGACATGCGTGATGCTAACGGAATTTTGTAAGTATGATTACAGTGTGAATACATTAGAACGTAAGTTGAAGTGTGATTTAGATAAAAAGTTCGGATAAAGGGTTTTCTATTTGGTGTATTGCTATTGATTTTAGATATCATAGTTAGATTGTGCAATTTAAGAATATGTTTTCTTTTTGTTTTGTTTCCTAAGTCACTCTAGACATGAATACATATATATACTGATTCCATAAGTTCTTATTGAGGTAGGCAGGGACTATAGATTGCCACGTGCCACCATTTGTAGGATTCTGGCAAAACTGTCGAGCTTCATCTACATTTATCAATCTTTGGCCTTTGATTTTTCACACTCTAATTGCCTAATTTAATGTTTTTTGACATGAATTCCTCATGTGGGGATTATTACTCATAAATAAAAGATGTTATTAAAGGAAAGAAAAATTTGTCAGCAATGGTCGCGGGTTCGAACCCCGCCAGTGTCGAAATTTTTCTTTCCTTTAATAACATCTTTTATTTATGAGTAATAATCCCCACATGAGGAATTCATGTCAAAAAACATTAAATTATGTGATAGTTAGGCGTTTCGAACATTTGCATTCTATCTGAAAAGGTAGACAAGTGGCCGACCGAATTAGTTAAAATTCGGAGGTAGGAAACGCAAACACTACTTGAACGTGTAAAAAAGAAACAAAGGATGGAGAAATTTCGCGCTGGATGCCAACTGACACTGTAGCTCAGTTGGCAGAGCGACGGGGGCGTATACCCGAAGGTCGCGGGTTCGAACCCCGCCAGTGTCGAAATTTTTCTTTCCTTTAATAACATCTTTTATTTATGAGTAATAATCCCCACATGAGGAATTCATGTCAAAAAACATTAAATTATGTTTTGGAGTGGTTCAAAAGCAACATTTTTATACTTCATTTTGTATGTGTTTTATTCCACCTATTTTCAGGAGTTGCAAACCGTTCATGTTGCGTGAGAATTCCTAGACAAGTTTCCGAAGACAAGAAAGGTTACCTCGAAGACAGGAGACCAGCAGCCAACGCTGATCCATACAGAGTCATCGCTGTGATGCTGCGAACTGTTGTGTTTGATGAATAATGATAAATTGATAAGGTAAAAGTTGAGAGTTCTGTAGTGAGTGGTTTGGTAATAAAATTGTACGTTTTTATTGGAATTCTTTTATTTCCAGCCGTTTGCAATCTACTTTTTACATCTGCAGTATATTAAAGGTTTAGAATTAGAAATGCATTAAAGAGTAGTTGCCTACGAAGCAATCGATTGTGAGTCTATGACTAAAAATATAGTTTGTTAGGCAATGCTAACTCACATTAGTTGCACCTTCAAATTGATGTCCAATGCTGTATAGTGTCAGCTTAGAATATCACTACCCCATTACTGCCTGTGGGTGTTTGTAAGAGGCGACTAAGGGTATTGGGGCTTTTTAACCGATGCGGCTGGAGACCCATCACCAAGAACATTTTCTTACAATATTTTCCCAACTTAAATTCCGAAAATGGCTGAGAAATTTCGTATTCTGAAGCTTGAGCTACCCCTTTAAGGTATTTATAGCCGTGAGTATATGTATGAATGTATGACCAATATGTGTAGTAAAAGTAACAAGTGACATAACATCAGTTTGTGACACAACGCCTTCGCCTAAGAGAAGTAGAGGCTTTACTTGCTTTACAGAGCTTTTTATGATACGCCATTCTTCCACGTCATCTTTAGAGGATTATGAAAAGAAGATTCAACTGTGACAAAACAGATGTACGTATAAGATACGTACGTACTTAATACTTACTTTGATAACGATATATTCATTCATTGGCACCGATTGATGAATTGATGTTCAGAAGTATTAGTACCTCTGCTTACTCTGCAGAGATATATGCGGCGTGAACTGGTACATTATAGCTAAAGTCAGAAATATTCTATACTAAATTCCTAAGTTTTTTACCTCTTGATGATTTCGAACTGACAAAAATTCACTAGTAAAAACCTATCTCTATATAGGGGTAAAAATAATTTCATATGTTCTGTGTACATACATACATATACTCACGGCTATGATTCCCTGAACGGGGTAGCCAGAGCTTTGGAATGAGAAATTTCTCTGCCACTTTTGGAAGTTGAGTGGGAAAAAGATGGTAATAATAAATGTTTTTGGTGACGGGTCTCCAACCACATCGCCCAAAAATCACTTGAAAAGTCCCTATACCCTTAGTTGTCTCTTACGATCACCCACGGGTAGAAATAGGGTAGTGTTATTCTAAGCCAACACTACACAGCTTTTGTGTGTTGACTGTATAATCGAAATCTAAATTGACTGGTTAGTAGTGGCGTTGCTAATGTATAGATATATTTCAATTCTTTCTGCTGGATCGGGCCCGGTTACTATATCACGATAGTAGTTGTTAGTCTGTCAAGCTGCCCTTGGCAATGGTGTCATACATCTAGTGCCATACTGGTACTTCTCAATGGCGACATAAATGGTTTCTATAGACTCTATAATAATAGCTTTTCGGTGATGAAGTATTTATATCCATTTAAATTGTTTAAGTAGAGAAAAAAACTCAAGTTATTTTATGATACTCACGGCTTTTATTCCAATTAGGATAGGCAGATACTAACTGTCGCCACTTTAAACAAACCTAAATCTCAAGACTCAAGCGTTTACGCCGTATATCCCCAAAGGGGTTGCCAGAGACCTGCCTTATTGAAGGGCGGCCGTTCTACCCATTGGACTATCACGACTTTTCTTCTTTCATCACTTTACTTTTCTATCGGTACCATGTGCTGAAAACACTTTAACATTATTTTTCTATCTAGCACACAACTTTATCTTTCACACCATTTTGCTCACGTATCAAACTATTTGTGACTCTGTCTCACAACCTTATATCACATAACAGAAGCTACTGAGGTACTTTATTTCTACTGCAATTACTTTGTTCTCGAGTTTTTTCAGTCACACCCAATATTTGGTTCCATACATAAGCACAGAAACTACTACAGCACTATAAATTGCCATTTAGACCTTCTTAAAAATCGACGGACTATTCATTGAGCAGTATACTGCTTGATTTTCTACACAAAAGGAAAAATAATTAAATGTTAAACTAAATATTCTTTATTTACATTATAGTTACAGAATTTTAATTACTCATATAATGTTTATAGTACATCAAATTATTTACACACTAATTTTACAAAGTTATTTACACTTTATTTTCACACGACACATTTGTGAATTCAACTATATGACTGTGAGGAAATATGTATAGTTCAGTCATTTTTGCGTCAGGTGGTGTGAAACTTCCCGACGTTTGGTTGCAAGCGTTATTTTTCTTCGAATTCCTATTGTCGTACAAATAGTTGATATCCTTAGGGTTGCCACAGTTGTGTGTCTCAGCTCTCTCACTATCCCTATTGTAACAGTAACAGCTGCTCGGGTTCCTTAGAGGTTCATTTTGTAAATTGAAAGATTTTCTCGCGTAGATAC
The DNA here is from genome assembly GCA_963576735.1 of Bedellia somnulentella. Taxonomy (NCBI): domain Eukaryota; kingdom Metazoa; phylum Arthropoda; class Insecta; order Lepidoptera; family Bedelliidae; genus Bedellia; species Bedellia somnulentella. The sequence continues at coordinate 7,779,925 of OY755176.1, forward strand.
TCCGGTCGTTTGTTGAGCGGAAAGATAGTATCCGTGTGCGATACGATTGGCCATCCTGAAAGAAATTAAATGTTTTATAGATTCCATTTTATCTGAATGACTACATAGTAGACATCTAGCTAGAAGCTATTAGCTTGCGGGAAAAAATACTATGAAAAAGTGTATGAGACATTTTTAAGCATTAACAAATACTTGTAATAAAAACCACCATCCGTAAAAAATATATTTAACAAATTTGCCACATATAAAAAAAAGTTTTAGTAGTAGTACATGGAAAGTCTTTAATCTTATTGGTTCTTATTTCATCTGTGCACTAAATCCGTCTATATAATGTATTTAGTCCAGAGTCTGCCAACCCGTATCAGGTTGGTATACAGACTATGCCTATGGCTCTATCAGAATATTCAGTGCAGGCTTGAGCTCCTCAGTGTATGAGTTGTGCAACACTATACTAAGATATTTGATGACAATTTCACATATCTAAGCCATTATCCTCCGATTGGGTAAAAGAGACGGACATACGATACCGTTCATAGTTTATAAACAAGTTATAGTTGAACTTCGCCTCCGCTTTTCTGAGAGTAAAAACATTACTCCTATTAATATTATAAATGTGAAAGTTTAGATGTTTGGATGTTTATGAGTTTGTGGCGAAAAGGCTCCTGAAGTACACAATGTATATGAACATGAAAAATGAACAAATAGAATATTATTAATCCCGGAAAAATTTATTACTAAAATATTCACGCCTGATTCAACTAAGAGTACCGGAAAAAACGCCTGTTTTGTCACAAGCAAATTTGACAGTACGAAGTCTGTCGGGTCAGCTAGTAAATCAAATACTTAAAATGAAAGTATTATTCACGATTTGCGCAGTATATTGATACTACGTCAACCTGAAAATAAAGTCAAACTACATCAACACTGGGTAGCAAGTTTTTGGCATTAACATTATTAAATCTATATACATCCAAGACTAATTGCCCGTTGATTTACGGTACGTAGATATTTGATCTATTTCGGTTCATGGCAACGTTATACGATTTGTACACGTTGGTACTTATTCATCGTTTGTTATTAACTTATGACATTTTACTAATGAACCGATTTTCTCGTCAACGAATTTGGTGTTATTTTCAAATACTGTTCATAAAAGTAAAAATATATTATTTATTTCAATAAATAAAACGTCCTGCAGGCATAAACATATCCTGTCTTAAATAACTGGATTAATACTAATGATACCTCCAAAATTATGGAGGAGTATTATTTCTATTTATCCTTAGGACATGTTTTTTTTGTACAATTATACAATCTTTTGATTGAATGTTTAAATTCAATCAATACATACAACTTTTCAAAACATTTGAACTTTAAATGCGTGTGTTGCGACATATTTGATTGCTTTTTACGAGTAGATAGTGCTTTAACACAAACGTAAGATAAAATGTCATTATAGAATAAAATTTAACCATTAACCTTCCATTAACTATTTCGTATTGAAATTGTCATTACAATAATTACACATTATCTTCACTTAGTGTGTATAAGGCGACATATTATTCGATTAAGCCTAAGAATAAAATAATAATCACTGGCGCCTTAGAGCCATATTTTCTTGTCATTACGACGAGCTACACATTAAACCAAACCTTAATTGGAAAATTCCGTGCAACCCTGTGATTGATACGATGTAAACGACAATTTTTCACGTGAAAAATAAATAAAACCTGCATGAATTTGGTTGATACATTCTTATATTCTTATACGGTTTCTTTGTGAAGTTTTGTTAAAGTAAAAATAAAAAAAAAATACAATTATCACTTCACTTAGAAGAAATGACTTAGAGACTAGAGGACACGAAAATCTTAACTTTATACTCAAGGGACAAACCATGGTGATATTAATGATGAGTATCTAATTCTAAAGTATAATTAAGACTACATACACACATACATACATACATATACTCACGGCTATAATTCCCTAGAAGAGGTAGCCAGAGCCAAGGAATTATAAATTCCTTAGCCACTTTTGGAAGTTGAGTGGGGAAAAGGCGGTAGTGCCGGCTTAGAATGTCGCTACCCCTTTCTACCCACGGGTGAACGTTACGGGTTACGGGTGTCGTAAGAGGCGACTAAGGGTATTTGGGCTTATTTTACCGCCTTTTCCCCAACTAAGACTAATAGGTAACAAATTGTTTTTTTTTTATTCCTAAGATATAGACAATAGTTTTTAACATTACTATCCCTATTAAAGTTATATAATATTAATTTGAAATTAACATAGCCTATTTGATGTTATAATTCGCGATTATTCAACAACTATGCAATATTTTACAATCAAAAGAAGGGAAACTTTCAAAAGTGGCTGTTTTCTATTTAGCGTTTGTACTCGTGCTTAATGTCCCAGCTATATTTCGCAAAGAAGGGTAGCGATAGCTTCAGAATTTAATATTGTTCAGCCACTTTTGGGAGTTGTGACAGAAAATATTTTATAGACATAAACATAAACATAAACGTTCACGCCGTTTATCCCCGAAGGGGTTGGCAGAGGTACCAATACTCCTGAACACACATGGCAGGCGCCATCTAGTTTCCAGAGAAGGTACCCACGTTTTGCTTAGACAGTGTACTCACGTGATAGGGGGCAGGCCTATCGCCGTTTTGAACGAATACACTGTCACATGACTAAGTACAACTCAGCCATGTGGGTTTCCTCACGATGTTTTCCCTCACCGTTAGCAACCATGATAAATTAACCACACATATGACTTTAGAAAAGACAAATTGGTGTAGGCCCGTCCCAGGATTGGAACTCACGCCCTTCTGTTTTCGGGCGGGTGTCTATCTTCTGTCTATAGCGACATGATAGTCCAGTGGGTATTTTATAGAATAAAGTATAAATGGTTGTATTTTAATTAGAAGTCTACAAAACATTGTTACTAATAGAAGGTATACTATATAATGTTCAAAGTGAAAATTAATTGGTTTCATTTGTAACCATGGTCCCTAAGGCTCTCATTATACCATGGGAATGATGGAGGTTGACATTAAGTAAGGAATAAACTGAATTGTTTATTTCAAGATTATTTAAGACTACTTTTTTCAATAACACGTTGTTTAAATTTTCACTTTTAAGTTGCTGTGTAGTGCTGGCTTACCATGTCACTACCCTTCACTACCCGCGGGTATTATAAGAGGCGCCTAAGGGTATGGGGCTTTTTAAAGTGGTTCTTGGGCGATGCGGTCGCGGAGACCCATCACCAACGATACTTTATTTATACCATCTTGTCCCCTATCAACTCCCAAATGTATCTGAGGAGTTTCTAGCTCTGAAGCTCTGGCTTCCCCTTTTTGGGATTTATGACCGTGAGTTTATGAGTGCATGTATGTAATAAACTCAGTTCTATTATCATTTTCACTTGAATTTTTTCCATTAAAACTTTTCTTTAATTTTTCACTCGATTCGGACTATACAGTCATAAGGACAATCGATCTAATCAAATTAAAAACTATTTTAACAAATTATAACTACGAGTAATTTAAACATTGTGAAAACTTACTTCAAAGCTGTCCAATGCATTTCTGTTCTTCTTTTTCCCAAATGTAAAACGCTGCTTAAACTCTTTTTTGAATTTTTCCTGAAAATAAGAAGTTTTATAAGCCTCAAATTTCTCTTATTTTTACATCAAGATTTTTATAACGTCATCAAGGGACCATAAAAGCAGAGCACCACGATGAACGAGAAATTCTGAATAATAAAAGATAATATACTGGATGTAATGACAGTTCAAAGTTTAATAGACATCGTATAACAGTTATTGAATTATATCTTCATGTTGAATAATGAGACATTATAACACATATCATATAATAATTAAGCGATCGTCTCATTCAGAAAGAAATGGGGGGTAGTGTTGTTCTAAGCCAACACTACACAGCAAAGGTGTACGTAAGAGGCGACTAACGGTATTGGGGCTTTTAAGAGATTTTTGGGCGATGCGGTTGGAGACCCATCACCAATAACCTTTATTCTACCATCTTTACCCCATTCAACTTTCCAAAAGTGGCTGAGGAGTTTCTAATTCCTTAGCTCTGGCTACCCCTTCTAGGGATTTACAGCCGTGAGTATATGTATGTATGTATGTATGTACGATCGTCTCATTCAGTAAAAGAAGCTTTATATTATCACTTAGTTTTATTAAATTTCAAACTATTTAACTCTATAATATAATATATATTATAACGAAATGTTTGCGAGTTTAAAATCTGGAAGGCGGTAAACTCTGGTCTATTGAATTTTTTTCGTTTTTTTGTTGCAATAGGAAGAAATATTATATCCATTCCTGAAAGATTAAGAGACTTTCAAACTAGGTTGAAAGGTACAAGCTAATAAATCTAGAAGTAAAGATTTATTTCTGTGATATAAATTACATAAAAATACGTTTCAAGTCCTTAATACATACATTTTGTAGAGATTAAAAATTAATATGTAACAGTCATTGCCGCTGAGGGTGTCATATATGATTTTCAATTAAATTATTTGTCTAGCTGTGCTGTGTAGTGTTGGCTTAAAATAACACTACCGCATTTCTAGCCGTGGGTGTTTGTAAGAGGCGACTAAGCGAATTGGGGCTTTCAAAAAAGTTGTTGGGCGATGCAGTTGGAGACCCATCACCAACAGCCTCTATTTTACAATGTTACAATCAACTTCCAAAAGAGGGTAAGAATTTTTTATTCTTAAGCTCTGGATACCCATTTAAAGATTTATAGCCGTGAGTATACTTATGGTATGTATTTTCTTAGCAGAAATAATATCTGAATTGATTAAATGTGCGTGCTTAAGAAAATATACTTTCAGCAGTCATAACTTTTTTACAACTTACTTTATCTTAAAGTCACCAATCTTTCTAAATTTGAGTAATTAACTTTTTAGTAGCACAGTTAAAACAATTTTTTGACAGAAATTCATTGATCATTCTTCTGGAAACACAAGATAAAACGAGAGTTTTGTAACTTATAAAATCCTGTAATGATTTAAATGAATCACTTTCCAAAATTTCTAGAGTTTAACGAAAAAATATTTTTTTAATTTAAATTCAAAAATGGAACCATTTTTCGACGTTTTTAATTTTTAAAATATTTAAAGATAACACAGTTGGTGCAGGTTTCGGCTCAAAATATTGTCTTCTGGAATCATTTGATAATAAATAAGTTCCAAAATTGGACCTGATTCCAGCATTTGAGCAAAATATTACGTAACTGATGTTAGTATATACTATTTTTATTAAAATTAATTAATATTTTAATAAAATAAAACACAAACTTGTGTAGCATATGTTTGAATATTGTATTTTTAACCGACTTCAAAAAAGGAGGTTCTCAGTTCGATTGTTTGTATGTATGTATGTATGTATGTATGTATGTATGTATGTATAATTGTCCGCGATTATCTCGAGTTTGGCTTAAGCTATTTGGATGCGGTTTTCAGAACAGTATTCGTTACATTTAGGAGAAGGTTTTAGTGCCTTAACCGACCAAAAAAAGAAAGGAGGTTCTGTGTTTGACCTATATGTATGTCTGTTAGTCCGCGATTATCTCACGTTTGGCTTAAGCTATTTGGATGCGGTTTTCAGAAAAGTATTCGTTACATTAAGGAGAAGGTTTTAGTGCCTTAACCGACCAAAAAAAGAAAGGAGGTTCTGTGTTTGACCTGTATGTATGTCTGTTGGTCCGCGATTATCTCACGTTTGGCTTAAGCTATTTGGATGCGGTTTTCAGAAAAGTATTCGTTACATTAAGGAGAAGGTTTAAGTGCCTTAACCGACCAAAAAAAGAAAGGAGGTTTTGTGTTTGACCTGTATGTATGTCTGTTGGTCCGCGATTATCTCACGTTTGGCTTAAGCTATTTGGATGCGGTTTTCAGAAAAGTATTCGTTACATTTAGAAGATGGGTTACGTGATTTAACCGACTCTAAAAGAAAGGAGGTTCTGTGTTTGACCTGCATGTATGTATGTTGGTCGGCGATTATCTCGCGTTTCGCTTAAGCTATTTAGATGCGATTTTCAGAAAAGTACTTGTTACTTTCAGGACAAGGTTTTAGTGATCTAACCGTCTCAAAAAAGGAGTTTCTGAGTTTCACCTATAAGTATGTATGTAAGTTTGAAGGTTCTTAGTTATTATTAGACAAAGAGTTATCAGTTTGTGTTATTACATTCAGGAGAAGGTTTAAGTTCTTTAACCGATTCGAAAAAAGGAGGTTTCTTAGTTTGAAATATAAGTATGTATGTAAAGTTATCAATACTAGACAGAGATTTATCAATATATGTTAATAAAGTTTTTTTATTAGTAATAAACAGAGTTACTAAATTATTAAACAAAAAAGTATTACTTAATTAAAATTACTCTACTAAATTACTCTTAATTATATTAAAAAAAAAATATATTTCAACATCATGTTTTTCATCCTGGTCATTTCAATCAAGGCTCTTTGGTCATGGGGATGGTTAAGTAATTTCTTTGAATCTATATCACTTAAAGCCAGCCATCATCCATCAAGGGATTTTACACGACTCAACGCTACATATATATTAGAGTGTTTCTTCGCATTTGTGATAGGTGAACTTCTCTTTGCTCATCTGTTTCGGCAGCAAGAGCAGCACGCTGACGATCTCTCTCATTCTGAAGGGCAAGCACGAGTTATCGACACGATATCGGTTAGGATGAGATGGCAGTATACGATACTAAGTAAGTGCCTAAAAGATGGCTGCTTTATCCCACGCCATAACTAGTTTAAATACGGCTCGTGCTTGCCCTGCTGAAGTCTTTGTTTTGTTTCGATGGGTGTTTCGTTCTCCCTTACGCGACTTTTCCTTAAAGCATCCCTTGATTTTCTATCTAGGCCCGCAGGTAAACAAAATAGTAACAAGTAAGCTAAAGTCATTATAACAAATATTATAACTACCTGTTAATAAAACTATAAAATAAACGGACAGTAAAACTTATCTCTAAAAAACTATCAATAATTCACAAAAAAAACTCAGAGTGATTTAAAAACTTATCACTAAAAAGTATAAAATAAAAAAGAAAAACAAAAACAAAAACTTCAAATTAAAAACTAAACAGAAAAATTAAATATTATTATTTTTATTTAAAAAAGAACCGCCTTCAAAAAACCAACTGAAAAGTATAAAATAATTTTTATTTATTTTATTATGTACAACTATATTCAACTTCTTCTTTTTGAAGTCGGTGCCAAACAGACAAATCCAAAATGAAAATTGCTGCAATCGCCAAAATAATAAATCAATCGATAGTGCCTCAACAACAGTAGGTAACACAATCGCGCTCAAAAATCAAGAAATTTCATCCGCTCGCAACGACGTCGCTTTATAAAGGATGGAATTGGGGGACAGTGAGCGGTGCTTAGCCTGGTGTGCATGCGTCGCACTCCGCAGAGAAATTATCATAATATACATGTCACCGTAAAACTGTAAATACTAGTAAATTATAATTTTAGATAGATAGCGAGATAGTAAACTAACGTTAGGTTAGGTTATGTAAGATTATCAGATTTCAAACTAACGGAATTAACAATTCGACAGAGACATGCATGCACCGAGTTGGCACAACCAAAACTTCTAACACTTTGTAAAAGGACGATCGAGAATCTAAATCACTACATAGTATAAAACAAAGTCGCTTTCTCTATCCATGTCTGGGATATAGGGACATCCTTATGTATACTTTAATCTGTAATACTACGAAATGAATTTTGATGCGAATTTTTTGATTAATTGATTAAAAAGGAAGGTTTATAAGGATGATATACGCTGATGGGGTGGAGAACTCACTCAACTTGGGCGGGCCACTAATATTCGTTCTTCTTTGTCATGAAAATTGGTTTGGCACCGACTTCAAAAAGAAGAAGTTGAATATAGTTGTACATAATAAAATAAATAAAAATTATTTTATACTTTTCAGTTGGTTTTTTGAAGGCGGTTCTTTTTTAAATAAAAATAATAATATTTAATTTTTCTGTTTAGTTTTTAATTTGAAGTTTTTGTTTTTGTTTTTCTTTTTTATTTTATACTTTTTTATTCTATTCTACTGAATGAAAATACTTACGTTGTAAATCGCGTAGATAAATGGATTGTAACACGAATTACTCATTGCCAGCCAATCAAAACAGAAGAATAGTATATTAATGTAGTGGTACCTGAAAAAAAAAACATAGTTAATATATATATAAACAGATAAAAAAGTACAAGTTGCCGTGTAGTGCCGGCTTAGAATGTCGCTACCCCTTTCTACCGATGGGTGTCGTAAGAGGCGACTAAGGGTATTGGGGCTTTTTATTGGACTTTTGGGCGATGTGGTTGAAGACCCATCACCAAAAACCTTTATTTTCACCATCTTTTCCCCACTCAACTTCCAAAAGCGGCTGAGGAATTTATAATTCCTTAGCTCTGGTTACCCCTTCTAGGGAAATATAGCCGTGAGTATATGTATGTATGTATGTATGTATGTAAAAAAGTACAATTATATACATTTGATTAAATTCGTATAGACGTATACGTATAAGAATAAAGCAGGTCAATTAATTGTAAAATATGGAAAGAAAGTGGTTTCAATTGATAGACCATTGAACCACTAAAATTCAACCTTTAATATTTTTACTTCTTATTGAGTTGAACTATTATGTCTCTTTGTTAATGAACTAGCTTCCACAATCAATTTCACTTTGCATTGTCATACATTGAGATACAAAAAAAACACCTCTTTTTCTTTAAACCCCGTTCAATGCTAGTATTAAAGGATTATCCCTCAAGCGAGATAAAATCTTAATCAGATTATATAAATTTATCCATAAAAAACGGATGAGATATTTTAATCTGCTTGTTCATGAAAACCTCGTGTGGGGATTATTACTAATAAATAAAGAATAAATAAAGGAAAGAAAAATTTCGACACAGGCGGGGACACACACATAAATAAAGGAAAGAAAAATTTCCCCGCCTGTGTCGAAATTTTTCTTTCCTTTATTTATTCTTTATTTATTGGATGAGATATTTATTTGTTTGTTGATTTTCTTGCGAAAGACGAATACGATACGGGAAATTAGAAAGTCCTATTCAAAACATGACTAATTACAAAAACCCCTACAAACCAATTAATATCATGACCATAAAGTTCACTAGCATTAATTTAGTAGTAATTTGAAATGAGAACAGTTAGTTGCCTGGCACCAAATATAATTTAGCGCTAAATTACCGTGAGTAATGTGCCTTATATCCGTCATAATCGTTAATTCGGGTACTAAAAGCACAATGATTTGCTCGCTAAACATTCAATTATTACTCCTTTGGCTTCTCAATCAGATAGTTGGTAGATATGGCTGGATATGGATATGGCTTTGGGTTTCATATATTTTCTTGTAGATATCAGATTTGTAGTGTGTGTATAGTTACAGATTAACTCCAGAAGCTTCTTTAAGATACCCCCCCCTGACCCCTTCGGAGATATACGTAGTATAGGTTTAAGTTGTGTTTAGTTTTTACAATTTTATAAGAGTTTATCTAACTGCCTATGAAAGTTTGGCTTGTTTTAAATACAACAGAGGTATGATGGTAGCTTAATTTAATATCCTATATGTAATATAATAATTTAATATTACACTATAGCAATAGATTTTAATTTGTTTTTAACCACGTATTAGTTATTAAAAATATTAGTTGATCAAATATTTCTTTATCATTTAACGTTGCACTATATAAAAGTTGTTTCTCCTATTCCATTAGATCTTGTATATCTAACTAATGTTTTTATTAATTAACGTACTGATCTCACTTTTAAAGGTTGTCTGGAAGAGATTGCTTTAAGCGATTCGACTGCCAATTGTACCTACTTCTATTTAAGAAATTACATGTGAAAAACGTTTTTAACTGTGATGTACAATAAAGAGTTTTCTATTCTGTTCTATCAAATTAAAGTCAAGAAAATTTAAATACCTACCTTTAAGCCAAAAGTAGTAAAAATAATGTGTTGAAATCATTATTGCACCCCAAGAAAAAACTCCTGAACATATTCTAGCCTTTCCAAATATTGTGGGTCTTACGTACCGCAACCCGTCGCTACCTCTCCCATGCTTCCCAAATATGCCCATTATTATTAACTTTCCCCATTCAATCAATAGAAATATTTATTTATACCTCAGACTAATTAAGAAATCCAGACCGGTGAAAGGGAACAGTGATTTAATTCTATTTTATAAAAAAAATAGAACAATTATTTTAAAATGACTATTTTGCCGTGTAAGGTCAGCTTACAATGTACTGTCCTAAGAGGCGACTAAGTGTGTGGGGCTTTTTAGGTGGGTTTTGGGCCATGCGGTTGGAGATCCATCTCTAAAAATATTTTATTTTTCTCCCCTATCAACCTCAAAATTTGGCTTAGGAGTTGCTAGCTCTGCTGCTACCCTTTTCTGGATTTTATGGCCGTGAGTATATGCATGTGAGTTTGAAAATGGAATTTGAAATTGCCATGTACGTCTATAAACCTACGATCGCGCAAACATTACATGGCAGTAACCACAGCCGTTTGACATCAATCTTATCTTCCACTATTCAGGGCACATTTTAACTACGCGGAATAAAATTTTGTGAGCATGTAATATAAATAGAAAAACATCCTGTAACCCACACACGACGAATCACAAAACATTGTCAACAAACAAATATTTAAATATACTCACTCGTTAATTGATGGAAAAAACGACTGAAGTAATAAATAGCTTTGTAGCGGCAGCCAACACAACGCAAATAAAGCTACCACAAGCACCAACATCTTTATGACCTGTAGACAAAACAATTTTATTGCTTTTATTCATGCACTTTATATTTAGGTTTCTTTAAACGCCTTTATAATTGAATAAGCGTAGATTTCACAGTTTATCCCTTTACTGCATTACATTTAATGATGTTCATTTATGTATGAACTATTTTGCCTGTCAGATGTGAATACGCAGCAATGACCATTTTAGTCCTTTTAAGATAATTAATTATTTCTGTTCAGGAAATTGTGCGCTATTTTTGTGTTTTTCCTGGAACTATTAGATCTATTTGCCGAAATTGGCCCAACTGTCTAATTCACAAGTAAAAATGCCGTTAAACATGTCAAATATGTAACAAAAGTAACTATGAAATAAACTATACAACGTTTACAAATTACCTTTTTCTTATTTTTCATATGATTTGCGTCACGCATTTCCAACGCATTTCCTGGCGCATGTGTTCCCCATAACTTCATAGCCATATGAGCATATGCGAACGTTATTACAAACAGTGGTATTATATACTGCAACAAAATATATTAAGATAACATAAATGACACAAACAGCACACACAAAACAACATACTAATTAAATACAAATGGTAGCCCAGCATATCAACCAAGGTCCCAGCATTACCCTAGCACACTGCTTGGGAGCTGGTTTTAAAAAATGTATTGTAGTGTATTATCTTGACATACCCTAAAATGCCTGCATATTAAAATCGTACTTCTCAAGGAAAACTATAGCACGGCTAATTTCAATGTTGCAAATTTTGGAAGCCATCAAGGTGATGTCTTAATTTTGAATGATTTGTTAAACAAAGTTTCCCCAATTTATTTAAGCTCTCATTTTAACGTAAACGCACGAGGTGTCCGTTTACTTGTGAAGTTAAGGATAAGCCTAGTGGCAGCTGTCGATGAAAAACGAGTACTCTTATTGAGTTAAGAATTTCACAGAATTCCGTCCATAGAATTTTCATAACAGAGATCAAAAGTTACTTTCAATTTCAAATCTAATTACTGTCTGAAAATTGACACGAGACTTTTAAACCGTTTTAGGGAATTTGTTTTCTTATAATTTGAATATGGTTTAGGGAGCAAAGGATTACAATCATGTTCACGTATATTATACTTTATGTGTTAGTTAAATTATCTATTGTTTCGGTGCTGTGTAATTGCGACTTAGAATAGCGCTGCCTCATTCATTCCCATGGTTGACGGCAATGACATACTGATTTTTGGGCGATGCGGTTAGAGACCATCACCAAAATCATTTACTTTACAGTCTTTCTCCCACTCAATTTCCAAATGTGGTTGAGGATTCTTTTTAAGAAGCTCTGGTTACCCCTTCTAGGGTTTTTTTGCCCGTGTGTTTATGTATGTATGTATATGTCGCAGGCATATGATAAAAATAGGGATTTGGTCAATTCCCTAAGGGAGTTGATCAAATCACGGAGGATGTTAAAATAACAACACGATTTTATCTTTTCCCTAAACAAATCTAGTGAATTGAACAAATCCCTAAATTGGTTCAGTGGAATGACAAAAATAATATTACAATGGTATTTTAAAGATTTATTTGGTAAGATATACCTACATAGGGGAGGTGCAGGGGGGCAGAGCCCCCCTGCTTGGGGGGGTCGGCGGGCGAAAGCCCCCTGCAGACAAAGAAAAATTAGGTCACACTTAGTTAGGTTAGGTTAGGTTAGATTATGTATAAAACGAGCGAGCGTAGCGCAGCGGAGCAAGCACCTAAATGCCTGATGCATGCTTATATGCCATACTTGCTTGCTTGCAGCTTGCTACATATAGAGGACGGGGGGCGGGGTATACTACTTATTTTAGGGATTTGTTCAATTCAGGCATTTAGGTGCTCGCTCCGCTGCGCTACGCTCGCTCGTTTTATACATAATCTAACCTAACCTAACCTAACTAAATGTGACCTAATTTTTCATTGTCTGCAGGGGGCTTTCGCCCCCCGACCCCCCCAAGCAGGGGGGCTCTGCCCCCCTGCACCCCCCCTATGAAGGTATATCTTATTTTTGTCATTCCACTGAACCAATTTAGGGATTTGTTCAATTCACTAGATTTGTTTAGGGAAAAGGTAAAATCGTGTTGTTATTTCAACATCCTCCGTGATTTGATCAACTTCCTTAGGGAATTGACCAAATCCCCATTTTTATCATATCCCTGCAACATATCTACCGTTTCAAATAAAAATACAAGTTCAAATTAGTTTAGGGGAGAGTTTTGTTTTAGGTTTTCAGAGCTGTTTATTTTCCTAATTTTATATCATTGTTTACTGCAATTTAATAAAACCAGGAAAAGGGAAGTAAATACGCAAATTAGGATTCCTACAATAAATATAGTTTGACCTAAGTAAAAATTATAGTATTATATATTATATAGTATAATTATAGAAATGAATGAGGATGCGATAAACTTTTATATTACAATGTTTTTCCCCAGTTAACTTCCTAAAAAGTGGCTTAGAAATTTCATATTCTGAACCCCGGTCTACCTCTTTTAGCATATTTTGTTTAATGAAAAAATCTAATAAATTTCGATCAAACGTAACATAGTTCTTACAGAATATTAATTTAAGTCACGTTCGTAAAACATTTGGGACCAGAAGACAAGTAAAAGTTTCAATGCTCTATTATTTCTTCCAATCTGAGTTTACTTGCAGGTTTGAGTAGGACTTTGAAAAGGTCTTGTTTGTCTCGAACTGGTGAACGTGGAAAACAACCAATTTTGTTGGTCTTTCATACAGGCATTTTCGCTAGATTATTTATAGACATTATGAGCTTTTGCCGACCTCAATAAAGTTAAATTTGTTCTTTGTTTATTTTAGGAATCTTGTGATGATTAAATCTTTACTGTGTAGGGTTATATACAAGTATTTTATTTTATCATTATTCGGTAATGTCACAGGTTTGCCCAATGGAAAATTTATAGATTATATATTTGCCATGTGCCAGTTACGAGGTTTACAATTACTTAAATTGAGTGAAACTTACATAATATATAGGAATACAAGACTAACAACAAAAAGAAGAAAGATAATAAAAGTAAACTAGATTAATAAAAGCGCTTAGACAAAAATGCTGCACTAGCCATTGAAATACTACTCCAATAAAGCTGATCGTAATGTATGCACCTTCATATTGAAAATATCAATTTTCATATTAAGATTTTAATCATTGATTGTTTTAGTAGCTCTTAATATAAATGCCTATACCTATACAAGAGCGTCGGAACAAAAATTCCTCAGCCACTTTTAGAAGTAAGTAAGGAAAAGATTTTAATATAAAGGTTGGCATTTGGTAATTGTTCAACCGCATAGTCCAACAATCACTTAAAAAAAACCCATACTCATAGTTGCCTCTTACAACACCCGAGGGTAGAACATTATCAACCGGCACTACACGGCAAAATTATTATAATGAGCATTAAACCTATGAATTACCAATGGTGCCTGTATTTACGGATGTGTCAAGTAAAAAGTAGCAACTAAAAGTGAACAATAAGGCTGAGGTTATGTTATATTACGTACTTAACATAATATTGTTAAGATTGAAAAATATATATGCAGGGCTGATAATACTGCAGTATTTTATAATATTTTAGTTTTTGGAAGGCTTCGTAAAACGTTCAATACCGAAAATAATCAAACATCATGAAATCACCATCGCCAAAGAAATGCTCATGCTCATCAAAGATTAATCTTTATTATATTAGTAAATATTAGTTATATTTACCTGAAACACGTATAACACCAGTCGGTAGATAGCCAATGAGTTGGACCCGAACTCAGATGGAGCGCAGAATGGCTTTGTATAAAGTATTTTTGATACTGCAAAAAAGTGTTATTGTTATTAATGAAGAAAATATACTCATATCACTCTGTAATATTCTAATTAGAGTAATAATAAGCTTAACAACGGTGGTGGTATAATTTCATATATAATAAAATTATGCATAGCAAAGTTAAACTAATACTATTATATGTACATACATACATACATACATATTCTCACGCCGTTAGTTCCCATTGGGGTAGGCAGAGACTATCGATCGCCACTTTGTACGATCCTGGCAAACCTCTCTGGCTTCGTTTACATCCATCAATCTTTTCATACATGCTCTTTTATTCTTCATACTGCGGACACCTGCCTTTTTGAGCACATGTTCTATTTGATCCAAATGTGTCCTCCGAGGTCGTCCTCTACTAACATTACCTTCCACATTGGCTCTATATATCTCTTTCACCAATTTACTGTCATCCATCCTCTCTATGTGCCCAAACCATCTCAACATTCCTTTTTCTATCTTTCTTACAATATCATTTTTTACACCACACCTTTCACGAATCACATCATTCCTCACACGATCACATAACCTTACATTACACACTTTTCTGAGGGATCTCATTTCTACTGCATTCACTCTACTTTCATGCTTCTTCTGCCACACCCAACATTCACTGCCATACATAAGCGTAGGAACGAGGACAGCATCATGCACAGCCATTCGGGCCTTTGCAGACACCGACTGACTAGACATTAGACTATCCAGTGCTCCATTTACCGCATTACCCTTTTTCACTCTTCTCTCGATATCTTCATCACACTTTCCATCCCTAGTAAACAAACTTCCCAAATATACAAACTCTTTCACTTGTTCCACTTTCTTACCATTAATCTCAATCACGCATTCGGTCATATTCACCTCTCTCTCAAAAACCATAGTTTTTGTTTTATCCACATTCACCCTCATTCCCTTTTTCTCAAAAGACGCACATGCAATATTCATCATCTCTTGCAACTCTTCCACCGATGATGCAAGTAGCACTTGATCGTCGGCATATAAGAGGCATTTAATGATGAATCCACCCATTCTCAATCCATAATCACTTTCACGCAACTCTGTTAAACAGTCATCCATGAACAAATTGAAGAGCCACGGGGAAGCTACACAACCCTGTCGGACACCCCGAGAGATCCCGAACCAGTCAGTATTTTCCCCGTTTACTCTCACACATGCACTGGAATCCTCATAGAGTGATACCAGTGCACGTATAAGTCGACTCCCCAAAACGAACTTGGATAACACCTCCCATAAACACTTTCTTACCACCCTATCATACGCCTTCTCTAAATCAATGAAGGAGCAATACACCTTTCGGTTCTTAGCTAAGAACTTTTCGGTGATGCTCCTTAAAGAGAAGATTTGGTCCATACATCCCATTCCCTTTCTAAATCCTGCTTGCACATCCCAAATTTTATCTTCCGTTTCATTCATCACTCTTTCAATCAAAACCTTTGCATACAATTTACCGACAATGCTGAGTAGGCTAATTCCACGGTAGTTTCTAGCCTCCTGGTGTGACCCCTTTCCTTTATATAAAGGCACAATTACCGCTTTGCACCAATCTTGTGGCACTTTGCCACTCGACCAGCATTTTTGGAAAAGGAAGTACAACCAGGAAGCCACCACCCCTTTACCAGCCCTCAGCATTTCAGTGTTTATCCTGTCATACCCTGCCGCTTTCCCTAGTTTCATACTTTTCATTGCTTTCATTATTTCTTCCATACTGATCTCACTGTCACTAAAGTCACCCATAACGTCGTTCCAATCAACATTACTGCCGATTGGCGAAGAAATGGATGTATCCTCTTTTTCAAAGAGTCCCTCAAAATAGTTCTTCCATACTCGTCTTATGCTACTTTCATCCGTCGCCAATTCACCCTGTTCATCTCTCACAACATTCACTCTCGTGTTTTGGGAAACTCCCTTTTCTTTCCGGATATATTTCCAGAACAACTTTTGGTTATTCCGGAAATTATCGGAGAGTTTCCTCTCACACCATTCTATCAGATCACGCTTTTTCTTTTCTATTTTCTTCTTAACCTCATTCTTAACTCTCTTATATTCATCTTCACTATTCTTCACTACATCATCTGTTACTCTCGCATCCATTCGTTTACTAGCTTTAATCGCTAGTAAATCTAACCAAGCTTTCTTCTTATCTCCAACTGCCTCTTTCACATCTTTATCCCACCAACTTGTTGGTGGTCTATTTGTTCTTTTACTCAATCCACATACTTCCGTCGCACATTCAACCATTGACGATTTGAGCACATCCCATACTTCTTCTATTTCCAATTCATCCTTCATCTCCACGCAACTTAGCCTGTCGTCCAATTTCTTCATATATTCATCTCTAATATTTTCATCCTCTTCCAATTTCTCCACTTTTATTCTCGCAAAATCCGTTGTTGACACTTTAGGCCTGTGACGCCAACGCGTGCACAGACCCCTAAATCGTGATATAACGAGAAAGTGATCTGTGCCAACGTTAATGCCCCTATGGACTCTGGTGTCAACAACCTTTGCTCTTAGCCTTTCATCCACTACCACAAAATCTATCATACTTCTCTCGCTTCCCCTCTGTCTAGTATACATATGGATATCTTTGTGTTCAAACAACGTGTTCGTAACACAAAGATTCCTCTCCAAACATACATCAATCACTTTCTCACCATTCTCGTTCACTCTTTTATCACCAAACTTTCCTAAAACTCTTTCACAACCGTTGCGTGACACACCAACCCAACCATTAAAATCTCCTAACATAACAATTTTCTCATTTTCATCACACCCATTCGCAACATCGTCTAACAGATTCCAAAACTCCTCCCTCTCGGATAGTGATCTAGACATGTCCGGAGCATACACGCAAATTATGCGCATCCGGACAAGCCCTAACTTCACCTTTATCCATAGGAGCCTTGGACTCACACACGCATAATCTTTCATGCACTTAGCCATCCTTTCAGATATCAGAAGTCCCACGCCTTGGCAAGCTCTGTCACTCTCGGCAACTCCTGACCAGATAGCTGTAAATGGGCCAAGTTGTGAAACCTCTTTTCCCTTGCGCTTCGTTTCATTTACACAAAGAAAATCTAGTTTTCTTTCTTCCATAATCAAACATACTTCATCTAATTTTTCATGCATCCCTCCACACACATTCATCGTACTAAAGCGGGTCTCTTTAGCCCACTTTTCGCCCCGTGAGGAACCACGGCGTGATGAGTGGCGAGCCACATCGCCGCCACCGCGTTTAATTGTTTGTAAACACATTTGGTTCCCACGGAAAGCAAGGGAAGTATACTGTCCGCCTAGCCAGAGCCCCGCTTGACTAGGTAAGGTTATTTAGTACCCGGAGTTCACCAGGCTCCGGGACGGCGGCACGCTAACGACCAGGCTCACCCCTGGCCACGCATCCCTCGGCACGGCAGACCTTGGATTGGTGTGGGGGCTAAGATGAAAAAGCCCTTTTCCCTTAGTCGACTTCTACGACACCCACGGGAAGAGATGGGGTAGTGCTATTCTATGCCGACACTACACAGCAATTTACACACACACACACAAAAATTATATGTACTTTGTAGCAAATTGAAGCCAGTGTTCAACAATAATGCTTACACTATGAAATCTACACACACACTGAAAGAAGCCGTACGAAGTACAAAGAGAAACCTATCGCCACGCTTTTTACTGTAACTTTTACGTGTAATGCAACTATTAATAGTGTAAGATCCCGCTGCATGGATCTGCAGCTATAGAATAGAATAGAAAACTCTTTATTGTACATCAAATATGGAGAAACAATTACAAATACACAGAATGAATTAACAAAAGTACAATTGGCGGTCTTATCACTAAAAGCGATCTCTTCCAGACAACCTTTGAATGGAGAGGTCAATAAATTAGTCATGTGAGATAGATGTACAAGAACATGGTGAAACTGCATGGTGCAGCTATCTGTTTATTTGATGAAACTACATTTTTATGAATGACAATTATTAGTAGAATAGAGTGCAGCAAGGTTAACAAAAGTACAATTGGCGGTCTTATCACTAAAAGCGATCTCTTCCAGACAACCTTTGAATGGAGAGGTCAATAAATTAGTCATGTGAGATAGATGTACAAGAACATGGTGAAACTGCATGGTGCAGCTATCTGTTTATTTGATGAAACTACATTTTTATGAATGACAATTATTAGTAGAATAGAGTGCAGCAAGGTTGCCCATCAATATTTGACCGCTATTAGGTTTATTCAAATATTTTATAATTATATATCTTTCAAAATGGCGTCGATATGTTGTTTGGGTGAATCCAACGTCATTTAAAAGAAAATTAAGAGAGAAATAGGAATAAAAATGGTTGCCAGCTCTCAGTCGGTCGCAATCTTTGGGTTGCCAGGGGTAAACAGGTTCATTGTTCACACTTACGTGTTTTTAGTTGAAATATATATGAAATTAAAGTTAATACATTTCTTTACACGAAAACGAAAATTTTATTCAGTAATTTACATACACAAAGATTCATTCACTTCTTGGTATTATTCTTCACTTTCTTCATTTTCATCATTGTTATTATCTTAGAATAGAAAACTCTTTATTGTACATCACAGATAAAGACATTTTATAGAGATTATTTCTTAAATAGAAGTACAATTGGCGGTCTTATTGCTTAAAGCAATCTCTTCCAGATAACCTATGAATGGTGAGATCACCTTAATAAAAACAATAGGTAGATGACAAGACATAAAGAAATTTGAAAAAATATATAATTACAAAATATTTGAATAAACCTAATAGCGGCCAAATATTGATAGGCAACACTGCTGTACTCTATTCTAATAACAATTACCATTTATAAAAAAATTGTTTCATCAAATAAACAGATACCTGCTGATCCATGCAGCGGGATCTTAGACTATAAGGTTTCTTACAGCCTTAATAAATAAATACTTGCTAACCCACAAAACTTCGTCTGAGTAATAATAATATCGAAAAAAGATTTTTGCATGTGTTTTAAACCTATATCATAAGATAAGTCAATAAAAAAATAATATTTAAGAGCGAAAACAATAAATCACATCAGTACATTTTAAATTCATGTTGTATTTTAATAAATATCTACAGTCATTGAGCATTACCTTTCTAAAGCGCTAAATTCATGGTGTTACTGAACAAGATACGTATCTTTTTTATCTCATCATCATACCTGGATCTTGTTCCTCCGCCAGCATGACTTCCCATGACAATCCCATTGGTGCAGCCAGAAGCAGAGCAGCTAACCATATAAAAAATATTATAAATTTAGCTATCCTTTTCGATGTATGTGCACTGAAACAAATTAAATTTATTAAATAATCAGACAAGAAAGGAGCTATTTGTTTACTGTATTTGATATACTCTTTTTCTTTGAGTTTTGAAGGCACATATTATGTGATTCATAAGAGTTTATATAGTTTGCATGTCCCACATGGCTAGATTGAAAAAAACACTATACTCTGAATACTAAAGTTCTATAATAATATAGTTTCGTTAAAAAAAAGTTTAACCTTTTGTCATCTCAAGCCCAAACGGTTACGCTGTATACGAAGCGGCTGGCAGAAGTACTAATAATTTGAATGTTTTTTTTGTTAACGAAATTCTCATCTCTCATGTATCCTTTATTTATTTACTACTAATAAATAAAGGATAAATAAAGGACAGAAATTAATATTAAATGTTTTGTAAAACATTCCAATTATGTGATAGTTAAGCGTTCTCAACATTTACGTTCTATCTGAAAAGGTAGACTCGTTTCCTTCCGAGTTTTTTTACAAATTCGGAGGTAGGAAACGCAAAACACTACTTAAAAAGTGTAAAAGAAATGTGTAAAATTCCAATTATGTGATAGTTAAGCGTTCTCAACATTTACGTTCTATCTGAAAAGGTAGACTCGTGTCCCTCCGAGTTTTTTTTACAAATTCGGAGGTAGGAAACGCAAAACACTACTTAAAAAGTGTAAAAGAAATATAAAGGTTAGAGGATTTTCGCATTAGAAGCCATTGACATTGTAACTCAATTGGCTGAGCGATGGGGGCGTATACCCGGAGGTCGCGGGTCGATCCCCGCCGGTGTCGAAATGTTTCAGTCATTTATTTATTAGAGGTACTAATGCTTTTGAACATCACGTGACATTGTCACCTGGTGTTCAGCGTACCTACGCTTTGCTTGGAAAGTGTACTTACGTGATAGAAGGCAGGCCTATTGCCGTTTTGCAGTCCGTTTCGGTCTCATGACTATGTATAACTTAGCTATGTGAGTTTTCTCACGATGTTTTCCCTCATAGTTAGCAATCATGATAAATAAATCACATATATATCGTAAGAAGAGAAAACATTATTCGGGCCCTACCCTTGATTTGAACCCCAATTGTCTGCACGATAAAAGGTGTTCTACCTACTGAGCTATCACGGTTGCTAAAAATATTGCGGGTTTTGGTAATGTGTTGAAAGGAGAAAATCCCCGTATATGATATTGGCGCGTGTATTCACATCGTGTTGTCAATGCGTAGATCGCTATTCGTGGAAGCAGAATTCCATACCGTAGTTTTAGCTTGATTAATACATCAAAAATGTAGGATTACATACCACAGTTTAATTAAGCAGCTTGTAATACCGTATAAATCAACGAGTTGTGGTAATGCTCAGATTGTATTGATTATTTCTATCATAGGAATTACACGTTATTTTTGTGTTTATGTTTATATTTTGTTTTTGTACGGATGAAGTGTGTAGCTGTGCTGTGTAGTATTGGCTTAGAATATCAATTTCACATTTCTTCCTATGAGAGTAAGTGACTAAGGGTATCGGGGCTTTTTAAGTGATTTTTGGGCGATACGGTAGGAGAACCATCACGAAATCATTTATTTTACAATCTTTTCCCCACTTTACTTCCAAAAATGGCTGAAGAATTTTCTGATTCTGGCTACCATTTTTAAGGATTTAAAGCCGTGAGTATAAACGTATGCATGTTTGTAATTATTATACACTGTTCTTTGCTTTAACTTCAAAAAAAACTATGTTACTTTCTAGAAAAACGTTCAAGTCATTCGGATATAATAATAAAGCACTTTTAGTCAAAATGAACAACTTAGTGGAGCACATATCCAACAAACAAATAAGAAGATGAATTGAGACACGGAAAAACAAATGACACTTTTATGAATAAAATGCTGCTTAAAATAAATATGTGTAAGATATTTCCGTGAGATAATCTCGTTTCGGTAACCTTTTACCGGCTTATAGGAATATACGCCAAGTGAAAGTATTCGCAATAAAATTTGAGCTCACAGATATAAATTTACTTACTTCAATATCACTTCAGTCATATTTGTTGTTCATATAATATAGTTATGTCAATAGAAGTCTCCTCATATTATAGTCGTGTAGTGCCGGCTTACTTACACATACTCCCATTATTCTCAGTGAGGTAGGTAGAGACTATAAAGATTTAACTTGAATTGAAATTGAATTAGACTTGATTTCCTAATATTAATAATATTTTTGTCATATATGCTCTTTGTATATTCATATTATCTGATTTATTTATCAGCTGTGAAAGGTTATGGAAAACACTTGAAAACAACAGCAGAGTGTAAATAAGTAATAATTTATGCGGCGATAGGCTGCCTCTTTTGGTTGTATTACGAATCTTTGCGACCACCAATTGTGTCGTAAGTAGCAATATTGTTGCAGACCTAACACATGCAAATTTATGGGATTACAACAAAAATCTTGCATTTATCTTGCAGCTTTGATAAATCTACTGCAAGGGCCTCTGGTTCTAATTTGATCGCAAAATGACCAAACTTTTTTAAATGACAAAATTTCACTATCTATTTATACACCGAAAGCATTCGTTGTCAAACATGCCAAATTTACCACCAAATGGGTACTTACAGATGGCTACCAACGTAGCCACATAGAGGAAGGCCAAGACGTCGATGGTACAATGATTTGGATAGATTCTTGTCGGACTAGCAAGTGCGGCACAGGACAGAAGAGAGTGGTCTAAAATAGGAAAGGCCTTTGCCTAGTAGAGGGGCATAGCCGGAGCTAAGTAATATAATAATAATAATGTAGTTTTGGCCGTGTACCGCCAACTTAGAGTTTTATTACTCCTTTCTACCCATGGTTGTCGTAAGAGGCGACTAAGGGTGTGGAGCGTTTTCAAGTGATTTTTGGGCGATGCAGTGGGTGACCCATCACCAACGATACTTTATTTCTACCATCTTGTCCCCCGTCAACTTCCAAATGTGGCTGTAGTGTTTCTAGCTCTAAAGCTTTTACTATCCCTTTTTGGGATTTATAGCCGCGAGTATATGTATGTATGTAGTTGTTACCTGAGTGGAGTGATGATAGCTCGATGTCGGTCGATGGCTATGGCGGTGAGAGTAAACACGCTGACGTTGACAGATAACGCTTGCACGAACGGACAGAATGGACACATGAAGAACGGGAGGAGCCATCTTTGGAGAAGAGCCGCTTGAAACTGTTGAAAATATAAAATGTTTAAGTTATGCATTTGGGAGGGGGAAATTGGTACATACATACATATTCTCACGGCCATGAATACCTAAAAGGGGGAGCTAGATCTTTAGAGCTAGAAACTGATCGGTCACATTTGGAAGTTGTGAGGGGACAAAATAGTAGAAATAAAGTATTGTTGGTGATGGTTCTCCGACCGCATCGCCCAAAAACCACTTTAAAAACCCCATACCATTAGTGGCGACTAAATCACACCTGTAGGTAGAAAGAGGTAGTGACATTCTAAGCTGGCACGATGCGGCAGAGCTGACACTACATGACTATTGATAGAAGATAGATATCTATGTCTTCATCTATCTTCAACATAATACTATTATATTAAAGTACCAAAATTTTGAGTAGATTTTGTTTGTCATTATATCATTTTATAACAGTATTTAGGCAGATTAATACTGGAATATACATTCATATCATAAATCTAAAGAAAGTGGATTAACTTAAGAAGTTTCACTTACTCTAAGAAAAACGGTATCAGCTTTACAAAGAAACATTGATGAAATTATAATAGTACTTTATCTTATAACTTTATCCCCAATCCCAAAATAACCTTTCATAATAAGTTTAACATAAGCTATTTTAGTATTTGAGAAACTTGAAAAGACTTTATAAGATATCTTAACTTCACTTTAATGTACTGAAACTCATGCAACATTCCGAATTAAGACTTGAAGAGCTTTGTGACAATTTGTATCTAATATTCTTTTGGAACACGTATAAAATTTTAAATTCAAATATGTACTTACTTGAAATGGAACTGCGAATAAGCCAATAACAATGTCTGCGAGAGCCAAATTGGCTATGTAACAGTTAGTTACACTTTGCATTCTTCTTGAAGTGGCAACTACCCACATTACTAGGAAGTTTCCAACCACAGCCAGGACAGATATTGTGCCATACAGGAATGAAAGGAGTACTATTAAACCAGTCGGTACGTCATACAAGTCATCTGTAAAGGAAAATATTCATTAGAGGCAATTAAGGAGTGAAAAGGGGTGTGAAATTCATATGTTACTTTATAAATTGTAGACTTCAAAGAATAAAAATTGTTTTTTTTTTGTCATATAATGCTGTATCTGTGTGGCGGTGAGATGCAGTTAAAAAATGTAGTCTACACAGACAGGCACGGGGTTAAAGCTCGTCAAATCTAAAATTATCAGTTCGAAAAATATTGTTGCAAAATACACTGTCTCGAAAATCTTTTCAAATAGAAGACTAATCCATAAAACATAGTGTACTAAATATCGTTATTGGGAAACAAAAATTTTAAAATTAAAACTGGGTTGAAAATGTTGGGGCTGAAAATAAACCGTTGCAAATAATGCACACAAACCATTTTACAAAAAAAGTGGCAATCCTAGTGGCAAGCTACACAGATGGAACTAACGGTGTGAAATGTTAGTATGTAATATGTATATAGGACAATATATATAAGCCGTGTAGTGCCCGCTTAGAATCTCACTACCCCTTTCTACCCACGGGCATCGCAAGAGGCGACTTAGGGTATATAGCCTCATACCCTTAAGCCTTAAACCTTAAGAGATTTTTGAATGTTGTGATTCGAGACCCATCGCCAAAGACACTTTATTTCTACCATGAGATCCCCTAACAACTTCCAAATGTGGCTGAGGAGTTTTTAGCTCTAAAGTTCTGAATACCCCTTTTTGGGATTTATGGCCGTGAGTATATGAAATGAATGAATGAATATATGTCCTATAGAAGCGTTAAGAAACGTATTAACATTATACAATGGGCAATCGGTTGTCTGCATACCCCAATATCAAATAATAGCGTATGCGTATGTATATGCATATAAATCACCCAATTTTACTTGTCTGATTAATCCCTGAATCGAGATTATATTTTCTCTAAGTCTTAAGATGAATTCTGCTTTGTCAATTTCAATTTCATTTTTATGCGTATTAGCATTCATTTTCGATTTCAAATGTAAGATTTGCAAACTAGACAGAATATGAATAGAAAAAAGGTTTTTCAATAAAACTTCATTGATTCAAATATTTGTCTACTTATTATGATGAGCATTTTATCTTATAAAATACAACCTTATTTGAAACTGAAAGCTAATGGTGTTTTTTCACCGAAGGGGTGTAGGTGTTACTTATGTTTCTAAAAATTATGTGTCATTCACCAAAAGATCAGAAAACGCACTCTGAATAAAATGACTTCTCATCCTATAACCATACTAGCTTTAATCCCAAAAAAATATAGTAAAGTAAATTGGAAATATTACTTCCCAGACACTTTTAGTAGGGGAGGCCTTAATGCTAAATTTGCAGTTGCTCGAGCGTCGTATAAACCTATTGGATTTGATAATTTATGTTTCAAAATGAAAAAAGTCTATTACAAGTTTTCATTTTAGTGGGGGGACAGAGCGTATAAACATTTTTAAAAATGTAAAAAAAATGTTGTATAGAAATACTCGGTGGTCATCAAATCATAAGACGTTCAAATAAAGTAAATTTAATAAAGGCATGTATTTAACGAGGCGACAAATTGATACCATTCCGGGTCGTAAAAAAACTGAAAATGGATAGTAAATAATCTACTTTAGCGACTAATTAGAGGTAGCATCTTAACTAGAAAGCGGCGGCTTTATAATGAGTTTTGAGGTTTTATTTAAATTTTATCCGGCAGTAATTTTCTTTTGTGGCAATAGGGAATATGCATAAAATTTTAAATGCCCTAAAACTTTTTTTCACGAATACTTATTATTGCAATATTATAATGAAAAGGTTTTTTTTTTTAATTTACTTATTATTTAAACCCCTAAAATAATATTCAAAAAGTGCAAAATAAGGGAGCGAAATTCAAACTTCCAAAACGCGCCACCCATCGGTTGAACGAAATGTGACGTCATCTGACACGAAATTGTATTGTGCAAAAGCGTCGAAAACACTAAGGTAAACACCCACTGGACGTGTCATGTGACGTCACGTATAGCGCGCGTAAAATGGCGGCGTTTGAAATGCTTAAATTTTTTAAAAGTTTTAAATTTCAATTTTAAAACTATCTAGAGGATTTTGAAGCCCAGTAATATTTTTTTCTACGTTATAAAATAGTAAACTATTAATTTAAGACAAAAACGAACGAACTTTACGAACTACGAACCTTAGTTTATAATATGTAGTTACAACTTAACCTAACCTAACAGCGTGTCGACGGCACCCCGCTTCGCGTGGTGCTATTTCCGCTCTAAGGGACACGAGCTAACCCTAACCTAACCTAGCACAAATACAATTGTGATGATTAATTGTTTTTTAATGCCCCCGAGCCCCCCTCTGTTTTCACACACGAGCGCATTTGCCGCCTTTTGAAGAATTTACGAATCTGCAACAATATTCTAATATCCAAATACATTATTATAATACCCATTTTCAGTTTTAAAGCTACCTATAAATCACTGCCAGATGTGCATTTTTACAATTAAATCCAATAGTTGCCAGTGAAGAATGTATGATATCCCCTCGGAAAAATTAGTTGCCACATTAGGTTTTAATTATATATTTATGTATTAACCTTAACCAGTTTTACACTGATCCCGCTTTATATATTTTATACCTTACAGTAGCAGCCGTTTTTTTAGTGTTTTGATCTTAGCATTTTGTTGCTTGTATAGTTTAAAAGTTGCTAAAATATTTAATCACTGCAAAGTTAGTTTATTTGTGACTTAATAGAAAGTTGCCTAAAAAAGGATTTCAGTTGCCGTGTTAAATATTTGCCTTTAATAAATATATAATTCTACATACCATAGATGCTTGTATTTTGGTTGAGATAAGTACTGATGCTAATGTTTCTATCCCATTCAGTATCTTCATCCTGAGTTGAGTTTGGTGAGCTGAAATTAAAACGATAAATTAATTTAAAACTTTATTATGGAGATATTTCAATATTTTAAATGTAAAAAAATATAATATTAAGACCAAATATTCATAGGAGCTGTGCGAATTCTACTTAGAATAACATTTAAAATTCTGCCCCCGTCAAATGAGATGTGTGAGAGCAAATATGTCATAACTGATACTGACAGATTGATCATGCAAAATCTGGCAGTGTTTCTCTCTTAAAGTAACCTTCTCACTCTCACACAATCCATTCTCCGGGGGCTGTTCATATACATTTGACTTGAGCTATTATTTTTTCTTATTATTATTATTATCTATTGCCTTTATTATTATAGATTAGTGGATCGGCCCAGCTTCGCACGGGTAGCGTTGGTTTTAAATATCCGAGGTTTCTTCAATCATTGCTCAAGGTTTGTGATGCGCAATGATCGCGATTTTTAGCACACCTGAACAGTGTAGCTTTGAGATTTTGAATGCGCTTTAATGAACGGTTCAGTAACTCCGTAATTAAATTTTCTGGTTGAGTTGAAGTGGAGTCAAACGCTATAAATAATTTATAACAATCTAAAACCGAAACCATCCCGCGATGTAGGATGCAACTACTGGCTCCATCCACTATGTAATATAGAATAGAATAGAATAGAAAACTCTTTATTGTACATCAAAAATGGAAAAAACAATTACAAATACACAGTATAATATGTAAATTAGTAAGGATTTGGTTTTGGTCACGGGCGCGATGGCTTATTTCATGTATAATTTTGGTGTTTCTGTACCGATTTCTATGTTTTTTTTTGTATTGAATAGGTTATAATGTTAACTTTATTAAATATGGATGAGTGAGAGTATTATAAACGTAAGAGTAAACATGTATAATCAGAATGCTCCAAACTGCTAGGCTATCAGATGTTACACGTGTTATTGTGAGTCAACCATAAAAGATAGACAAATGCTGTACAGGCATATTTTTTAGAAAATTTTATGAAAAATATTTCCGTAGTACATGATTTCTATGTAATTTTAACCATTAAGTCTGCACACGCGACGGAAGCTAAAAAAATTGAGTAACTTCTCCCGTTTTTCCAAAATTTTCATAAATTCCCCTTCACTACTCTGCTGAAAAGTATCCTATAACCTGCCCAGGAGTATGAAAAATAATTGTGCTAAGTTTTGTTGAAATCTGTCGAGTAGTTTTTGTTTCCATAAGGAACATACAAACCGACAGACAGACAGACAGACGAAAATTTATTTTTAATTGCATTTTTGGCATCAGTATCGATCACTAATCACCCCCTGATAGTTATTTTGAAAATATATTTCATGTACAGAATTGACCTCTCTACAAATTTATTATAAGTATAGATAAGTAGGAAATAAACAGTCAAAAACTTTAAGCTGAACTAATTGCTTCTTTATAAATCAAAGAGGACTGTTTGTGAAGCACTAACAGCCCTGGTCAACGTAGAGATACTTTTAGACGAACTGTATCAAAATGGATTGTGTCTACCATTTCTTCCGACGGGTGTCGTAAGAGGCGATTTAGGGCCAGTTTTTTGATCCGTGGTTAACTCAACAATTTGTTAAATATCGTAACTATTAGTTAGATATCAGCAAAATGCATTTTTTGACCCGTGGTTAGAGTAACTAATGGTCAAATATCGAACCAAAATGGATTTACGATTTGACTACTGGTTAGTCATTTAACTATAGTCAATGTAACAAATGGTTATATTTTTAACTCCGGATCAAAAAACTGGCCCTTAGGGTATTGGGGCTTATTAAGAGATTACTGGGCGATGTAGTTGGAGACCCATCACCAGCAACCTTTAGTTACAATCCTTTCCCCACTTAACTTCTAAAACTGGCTGAGGAATTCTGATTCCGAAGCTCTTTACCCCTTTCTGGGATTTATAGCCGTTAGTATATGCATAAATCAAAACGTGTAATTATATTTTTTTGTGCACAGTAAATTATTTACATGTTGGACAACATAATAGATACATAATTACAACCCTATGTATGAGCTAAATCGTGCGATATTATTCATGTCAAATTAATTAAACAAGAGATCGAGTAACGTTAGGCTTCATCAATAATTGATGGCCTTTCACAAGATAAAGTTCATCCTAACAAAATGGAACACCGTTGCGGTGACTCCACTGTCATGTTAGTGTTTGTTGGAAGTGTGAAAAGTGCCTCGGAGCACTTTGTGCCGTAAATGTGATTTTGGAAATTTTACTCATTTAAGAGGTAAGCGTACTCAACTTACGTAAGGTTAAAAGTGATGTTCAGTATGCGGTATAATTAACCACGGCTGTATCATAACATTTATTTTTCCTATGCATAATAATATAACTCAATTGCTCCTGATACATGAATAACCGTCTTGTTCTTTTTCCGTCTTGAATTGTTATATCCCTAAATGGATATGTATACAGCAACCGTGATAGCCCAGTGGGTAGAACACTCGGTTATCGTGCAAACGACTAGTGTTTAAATCCTGGGTCGGGCCTACACCAATTTGTCTTTTCTAAAGACATATGTGTGGTTAATTTTTCATGGTTGTTAACGGTGAGGGAAAACATCGTGAGGAAACCCACATGGCTGAGTTGTACTTAGTCATGTGACAGCGTATTCGTACAAAACGGCGATAGGCCTGCCCCCTATCACGTGAGTACACTGTCCATGCAAAACGTGGGTACTCTGAACACCAGGTGACAAAGTCACGTGATGTTCAGAAGTATTAGTACCTCTGCCAACCCCTTCGGGGATATTCGGCGTGAACGTTTATGTTATGTTATGTTTATGGATATGTATTTATCAAAAACTTCAATTCAGATTCAGTAACATTGTTATTTTCCTTATGAGTTGATTTAAAAATGGCAGAAATATCAGATTAATTACCTTATTTTTAAAATTCACGTGTCACAGTGTTTGTTACCAAACCCCTCTGAAACGGCTAGACCAATTTATTCACATGCAAAATTTCATTTAAATTGCAGTCCTGAGTATTCTCATATATGTTATAAACCTATTGGTTTATAACATTTTTTTATGAACCCTAACGTTTTATTTTTATTTTATTGGCTAGGAAGTCCCTAGAAATAATTTATATGGCTAAGCAACGTTTGCCGGTTAAGCTAGTATTGTACATACATACATACATACATATACTCACGGCTATAAATCCCTAGAAGGGGTAGCCAGAGCTAAGGAAATAGAATTTCCTTAGCCACTTTTGGAAAGTTGAGTGGGGAAAAGATGGCAAAATAAAGGTTATTGGTGATGGGTCTCCAACCATCGCCCAAAATCCCTTAAAATCTTCAATACCGTTAGTCGCCTCTTACGTACATCCACCGGAAGAAATGGGGTAGTGTTATTCTAAGCCGACTCTACACAGCAAATTCTAAGCCGACACTACACAGCAAAATATATATAGCAAAATATATATATTGTACAAAAATATATATCATAAAATATTGGTACGCTGTACGAAAACTTCATTGGATTTTGCATATATACCAATTTATACGATACATTTATTACTTCAGTTGAGTCAGTAAACATGCTGCAAGTTAATATTTGATATTCACTTTCAGCCTCGGTTGATGTTGATAGTGTATTATTTCCATTTTTATTAATTAATACGTATTATGACAACACGGAGCGATGTATTTTTTGCAAAAGTCAGTAATTTCATTTTATTTTATTTTCTCACGCAATCTGTTCTCACTGGGGTAGGCAGAACCACCTTTTATAAAACTGACAAACCTCTTGACAATATAAATATTAATAAGTCCTTTCGCTTAATTCCGCTAAATTTAATATTTTTTTTATTTAATATGGATTTCCGCAAAGTAAAGCCTGATTCAATCCAAAACCTCTTGACGTTAATTTATATTCTTCGATCTTTTATTCATGTCCTGATTCGTAATTCTGAAACTTTACTGAAATTCTGCATTTATGTGCTTCATAGCCAAAAAACCGGTTGGTTGCTTGTCGAATAATGTTGTGAAAATAAATCGCCTCCATTCACGAAATAGGGTTTTCTTCAAATAGCATTAATTAATTAGTTTCTATCTTTTATTTGTCTGTCCATGAACGTACCATTTTAAAAGTCCAATTACCTAATGAAACAATTTATAAATCATTGATACGAGTAAAATGAATCTCAAGCCATTTGGTTCGATTCCAAAAGTTCATTCCACAAAGTCCATTCCATCCAACAAAAAAAAGGTTTTTATCTGTTTTGGCTTTGATAGTATAGGTTTGTTTTTGAACACTAAAATTGTTTTATAGCCTTTCAGTTTGAAAAGTAATGCATTTTTTTATTTAGTTTAATGTAAATAGTTCCGGATTGATTTAGATATTATGGGTATTTTATTTACTTTAAGAGCAGATCTTACGTCATCACAAAAACATTTATGTGCCCAGGTGTCCCGTCCATACAAAAAATGTGGTGGTCCAGCGAGAAGACTTAAGGTATTGTAGGTTTTTTAAGTGATGTCTAGTGTTGTGGCTTTTCACTTTTATTATTTTAACATAAACGTGGGTACTCTGAACACCAGGTGACAAAGTCACGTGATGTTCAGAAGTATTAGTACCTCTGCCAACCCCTTCGGGGATATTCGGCGTGAACGTTTATATATTTATGTATGTATTTTAACATCTTGCTAGCCTTGTCTGGGCATCCATATTATTATAGCCGCAAGCATAAAGTTACATATTACATCTTGTCGGTCAGAACTGCCTAATTACATTACAATGCTGTCCCATAAATATAACCGAATTTCAATAAACATAATACCCAATGATACAAAATAATAGTTGTATAAATTTTTGAATATCCATACGACCAGTCATTGTGATGGACGTTTTATTTCATAGTTTTAGCTTTTAAAAGTGGCTCAAGCTAAAACATTGTATCAAAATAGAATTTTATTAAAACTTAGTTTAATATATCAAAATCAGCGATATAATCCGATTATAATATACCCTTTGGGGGTACACTATAAAAAAAACTTAACATAAATCCGCTATTAAGAAATTAAAAAAAGGATTAATTTTGTCAAAGTACTACAAATTCCAAAAATTCTTTTGATAATTTAATTACTTTACGTGAAAGTTTGTTCAGAAGTGGTATAAATCAAAAGCTTGGGATCGCCTTTTTTAGAAGTTATGGCAAGAAAAAGATTGATTGCTTTAAAAAAATACTCATCATTGAAATACTGGATATTCAATAGTTTGCTAAATGAAAATAAATCACCACCGCAATTTAACAGCCTGACTCAAATCTTTAAGTTATAATTATAATCAAACACGCCGCGTAGAGTCGGCTTGGAATAGCACTACCCCGTTTCTACCCATGGGTGTACGTAAGAGGCAACTCGTTAGTATTGGGGGGTTAAGGGGTTTGTGGGGGAAGCGCTTGGAGACCCATCACCAACAACCTTTACTTTACCATCTTTTCCCTACTCAAATTTCCAAAAGTGGCTGAGGATTTTCTAACTCCTTAACTCTGGCTACCCCTTCTAGTGTTTATAGCCGTGAGTATATGTATGTATTAATGATCAAACACAATGCATTGCTTACTGGTCTACATTATTATGTGAAATGAATAAATGATAAAATTAAAAAATCATTTAAAGTAACCGGATAAATTTTGACCTTATCCAGGTATCACACACACACACTGAATTTATAAATCAAAGTCTGTCTAGTCTTATAAGGGGATATAAAGAAGTAGTAAGATCACCATCACAGCCATTTGGTAACCACGAGTGCTTTCTCATATCGTAGTATAAGATCTCCCATGTAACACACGCACATTCATATACTAACGCCATTAGTTCCCATTGGGGTAGGCGGATACTTTACGTCACTTCGTCCGATCCTGATAAACCTCTCTAGCTTCGTTGACATCCATCAATCTTTTCATACATGCTCTTTTATTCTTCATAAATGTATGAAGAATACATTCAATGGTACGCCTGACTTTTTGCCATCTCCCATGTGTTACATATTTTGTCAGAAGCACATAATATTTTATTTACAAGAACATGACTGTTCAACATTATAACATAAACATAAACGTACACGCCGAATATCCCCGAAGGGGTTGGCAGAGGTACTAATATTTTGCATGGACAGTGTACTCACGTGATAGGGGGCAGGCCTATTGCCGTTTTGTACGAATACACTGTCACATGACTAAGTACAACTCAGCCATTTGGGTTTCCTCACGATGTTTTCCCTCACCGTTAACAACCATGATAAATTAACCACACATATGTCTTTAGAAAAGACATATTGGTGTAGGCCCGACCCAGGATTTGAACACTAGTCGTTTGCACGATAACCGAGTGTTCTACCCACTGGGCTATCACGGTTGCTTTATTTTATTTCTATTTATCAACATTATAAGTAACTAAGTAACAGACTAGTGCTGCGTGGGCAGCTCGTTACGTCAGATATTTATTTCTTTTAGGGGATATGCCTGGGATGCGATGTTATTGCATTGATCAGGGCAGAATTTGATATTCATTAAAACGTATCACTAATTGCAGTTTTAATGAATATTCCAATTAATTCACGTTGGCAGAAAAGCGTAGTAAATTAATAATGATTCTAGGTAAATAAAAATATTCCACTGGAAACGAAATGTTTGGAAAGTTAAATAAACAAAAAATGATTTGGATAATAATTCAAGCTAAAGGGAAATACTGTGCATATATACAATTTTAGATTGCTTCTTTATGTCAAAAGATAAGGTATTTTCTGACTGAAGTATTTATCAGTTCTTTATTGCCTTCACATTATTATACAGATATTTCTCTCTAGAGTATCTCACGCCCATTATTCCCATTGGGGTAGGCAGAGACTAACGATCGCCAGTTATACTCTATAGATCTCTTTATTGAATAGAAATATTGGCAATACAAAGGGCATATTTGCAAGCCGATAGATACCGATAGCTACTAATACGAGGGGCATGCCAAAAGAATTTAGATACTCCTTTCTCATTTAATTGACACTGGCAAACTATACACCATCTTATAGGTGTATAGTTTTTTATTGACATATTTAAATATAGAACACACTTCTTTTATTTATTTTTTATTTGAATGAGCATCATTTTTCCGAGAATCTGGCGGGAATTCACTTGCAACAATAGAGCTCAGTCGACGTGAATTTCGCGCTATGATTTATTACGACTTTAAAAAAAGGTTTAAAGCCTCAAGAATGTGTTGAACTTTTGGCTTCTACTTTAAGTGAGTCTGCTCGTTCCCAAGTAACAGTATTCAATTGGTTTGCTGAGATTAAAATAGGACGGAGATGTCCCGAAGATGAGACAGGACGGTCGCAAACCGCGGTCACGCAAGAAAACGTTCGTGCAGTCGAAAAACTTATTCGCGAAAACAGACGAATTACATATGTAGAGCTAGAGCGAGAACTAGGAATTGGATCAGCAGCAATTTAAACCGTAATTCACGACCACCTTTGTCTCCGTAAACGTTGTTCGAGATGGGTGCTGCACAAACTAACCGATGAGCAGCAAGACCGTCGGGTGGATTGGTGCCTATTCAAGATAGATAAATTCAACGGAGGCGAGAAAAAAAACGTATATAATTTACTGGCTGGTGCGAAACATGGCTATATAACTATGATCCCGAATCAAAGCGACAGTTGACTGTATGGTGCTTTGAAGACGAGCCAACTCCAACGAAATGGTCATATTGCTACTGTTTTGCTAGAGAATGAAAGAACGGTGAACTCCGAATGGTATGTGACAGTTTTGTGCTCCAACAGTAAAATCAGCTTGGTGTGACAAGCGACCGAAGTCAGGAATCCGGCACCTTCTCTGGCACCACGACAATGCTGCGCCGCACACGTCTGCCAAAACACTAGACTTTTTCAACTCGAAAAATGTGTCGATTCTCCCTTACCCGCCATATTCCCCTGACCTAGCGCCTTGTGATTTTTACATGTTTCCAAAAATCAAAGAAAAACTAAAGGGGAAGAGGTTTGAAAGCAAAGAAGATGCGCTGGTTGCCTATAATTTCGAGATTTATGAGGTATCTAAAGAAGAGTGGTCACAGATATTTTCCAATTGGTTCAGACGTATGGAAAAGTGTATAAGTGCACAGAGCAAATACTTAGAAAAGATCGATACTTGTAATTAAGAATAAATTTCATAATTTTTAAATACTCGCATCTAGTTTCTTTTGGCATGCCCCTCGTAAGTCATTGTAGTAAATTGTAATCACTAAGGTATCGAAGAGATTTTTGTACATCGTGGCTTTTTGTCGCACCGTCGTCGACGAGCGTTTCCGTGTTTTGCGGTTGTGAGTGCACTTTTCTGTGCCTAAAATATAGCAGCTACTTCTGTGCCGACGACTTGATGGAGGTTGCGGGAAGCCGATGGATGAGAGCAGCACAGTACCGGTCGTTGTGGATGTCTATGGGGGAGGCTTATGTCTAGCAGCGGATTGGATGATAATGGCAATGATTTCTCTATCACTACAAAAAAAACGCGCGTCAATGGACGGTGCGATTATAAGCCGTTGTACGCAAAGGCTATTAGATGCATTTTCACACGTTACGTGACATGAGTATGATATGAATCATACATATTTATACAAATACATAAAATTAGGTTGATTAAAGCTAATATTCATTGTTCGTCTCTGATAGCCCAATAAAATTTAAAAGATGGTTTTTAGATGAATTGTAATGGAATTTTGCAATTATCACTTCATGTTTATTCTTGTTGTTATAATATTTACTAGCCCATGAATTGTTAGCGTAAAAGCCGGGTAGTTGTATAGTTTTGCATAAACATAAGTTCACGCCGAATATCCGCGAAGAGGTTGGCAGAGGTACTAATACTTCTGAACATCATGTGACTTTGTCACCTGGTGTTCAGAGTACCCACGTTTTGCATGGACAATGTACTCACATGGTAGGGGGCAGGCCTATCGCCGTTTAGTACGAATACACTGTCACATGAATAAGTACAACTCAGCCATGTGGGTTTCCTCACGATGTTTTCCCTCACCGTTAACCACCATGATAATTTAACCACACATATGTCATTATAAAAAGACAAATTGGTGTAGGCCCGACCCGGAATTTGAACACTAGTCGTTTGCACGATAACCGGTGTTCTACCCATTGAGGTATCACGGTTGCGGTTGTATAGTTTTCATAAAATCAATTTTGCGTTTACTGCTTTAGGAGGAATGTTGATAAAGCGATATAATGGGGATCAGCTATTTGGTGGGATATTATAAGATAAAATAATAAAATCAGTTTCCTTGATCAAAGCGACTGCATTAAATTGAATGCTGTGTAGTGTCGGCTTAGAATAGCACTACCCCATTTCTTCCGGTGGGTGTACGTAAGAGGCGACTAACGGTATTGGGGCTTTTAAGGGATGTTTGGGCAATGCGGTTGGAGACCCATCACCAATAACCTTTATTTTACCATCTTTTCCCCAAGCAACTTCCAAAAGTTGCTGAGGAATTTCTAATTCCTTAGCTCTGGCTACCCCTTCTAGGGATTTGTAGCCGTGAGTATATGTATGTATGTAAATTGAATTTATTATAGGCAGAGAGTATTTTGATGTATGGATCTTGAATTGGAAAAGGGTTGTAACACAAACGTTGTTTGGTTATGCCTCTCCAAGTTCAACGCCTAAAAATCACTTAAAAGGGCTAAACTCCTTACGACCGACACCTGGTGAACATATCGATTTATTATAATTTTATACCTACTGAGCGCTATTTATTCATTTAATTTTTGTATTTATCTAGTAGTAGGTATGACATCATTTGATTTTATAAATTATCCATAAAGCTCATAATTCATAAATTTTCACAAATATCGTTTAGTTCCATACATTTTTCTGTTTCCGCTGTTGGTAATCAATTACATATTAATAAATTCAATGTCACTTACATTATGTAAGAAAAACAAAACTTTACTTTTCAAAAAAACTAAAGGTTTCATGAAAATTATCTATAAATTGATTTCAAAAAATAATGTAACAGCCAAGGCTTTTATTTATTCCATTATTTTTTTATGCCGGGATTCCTTTTGACGGTTTCTTTATGTTAATTTATTTATGAGATAATCCTTTCCTTCATAACAGATGAATAAATTTACGTTCGTATTTATTTTTATTTCCTCTCTCCATATTTCAACAATAATGTTGATTAATAAACTGTAGCATCTTTCCTGAATTATATGATATGCACTAAGAAAGTTGTTAAAAAAGTAAGGAAGTAAATTTGAATTCGAATAAACCAAATAAAACAGAATCGTAAAATTATGTCAAAATGATATTACTCATTTCCGTAAAACATAAATCACATAGTGAAAATAATGGCTATCTAAAACAGTACAACATTAGATTCTCATATCCATTCGCGTCGGTTTTAGATTACCAACTAAAACAGTAAAATTGAGTAAACATTTGTATATAAACGAGCTATGACGGTAATGTCGGTAGGCGCGGCTGCGTTTCAGGAGACATGTCAAGGTCACGATTCAACAATTACCAGTCGCTAGTCGGGACTATGTGCTCAGTGTATTGATGTACTCGTAACTGCTGCTAATCAACTTGCATTCATAAACCTGTGACGTCACTATAGTGGTGTAGACACATTATTGACTATATCAGTGTAGAAGCTTTTTTATTAGAGACTGGCTGACTCGACAGACTTCGTATTGTCAAATTTGCTTATGACAAAACTTTAGGCGTTTTTTCCGGTACTCTTAGTTCAATCAGGCGTGAATATTTTATTACTATTATTTTTTTTGGGATAAAAAGTACCCTAATAGTTAATTTGGGTCATATACATTATATTATGTACTTGAGGAGCCTTTTCACCAGAAACACATAAACTTCCAATCATCTAGAATTAAATCAAAATCATTCACATTTATAATATTAATAGGATATAATATTAAATATAATATAATATATTAAATATAATATTAAAGGTTTGATAATGATGTTGTGTCAGATATTCTGTTCACAGTCACCATAGAAAACAATTAGTCTAAGATCCCGCTATAAGACGACCTTCACCGGGCTGGTTAATGGATGAAAGATATTTTTTATTAAATAAAATATGTCAATAAATATATTGCGAATGGGTTGTCTGAAAAATTTCAGTCCAGAGTATGATTAATTAATAATTAAAAAATCATATTATTTTTTCAATTACACTGGCTTGGTTAATGAACAAATTCTATTCCAATCGAAAATATGAAACCTATAGAATATACAAACGTTAGGTTGTCTATTTATTTCCCGTCACAACTCTTGGGTTGGCAGGTATAAACAGGTAAATCGATACTAGTAACTTGCACCGGTCCGGTTAATGAATTAAACTAAAATAAAAATAAAGATAATTTTATTACGAACACGGTGGTATAGGGTTGTCTGCAAAAAATCAGTCCTGAATTGCGGTTGTCGAATTTTAAAAAGTAAAATATTGCTGCGAGTGAGTACGTGCGACAGCGAGGTCCCAGCAAACTATCCCATGCGATAGAAGAGGACACAGCATTGCAGCTGTGTATAGTTTGTGGGTTGAATGAACAAGAGAGCGCGCATGCTATTTGTCGGTGAAAACGAAAAAGATAGCGATAGACTAGTAAATGCTACGCGTCATTTTGGAGTAGCTTAATATTAAAATATAGAAGAATGTTTTTTAAATGTTTCTTTTTATAAATGAATTACATATGTGTGTATATATTTTATGTAATATTAAAGTATATACATAGGTTTGAAAGATGACGTAGTATGCAAGATAGAAAAAGGAATGTTGAGGTGGTTTGGGCACATAGAGAGGATGGATGAAAATAAAGTAGCGAAAGAGATATATAGAGCCAATGTGGATGGGATTGTTAGTAGACGACGTTCTTATAAAGGCGGGGGTCCGAAGTGAGAAGAATAAAAGAGCATGTATGAGAATTGGAAAACAGCATGTCTGTTGCATGAGATTTTTTTACATTACAGTTACAGTTTTTCCACGCTGATTTCAAAAATATATGCCGTTTTTATGTAGCAGCTCTAGTTTTGGAGTTACGAAGTGACAGGGTTTTTCATTGAAAATGCACATAGTTTAAGTTTAAAAAAATTATGAAATATATTTATTCTGAATAAAATTTCCTTTTTTTGGACTTTCTAGAGTGAGATGTATTATGAGTACTATTTTGAATGCTCCAACAATAATCTGCCATCATATGTTCATTCCAGTACCCCTGATACCTCTCCTCCATAGTGCGAATATCCTGGTGAAAGCGCTCTCCTTGTTCCTCGCTTAGGTCACCTAGATTTTCAGGAAAATAGTCTAGATGGCTGTGAAGGTAGTGAAGCTTAATACTCATGTTGCATCCAAGCCGCTGGAAGTGTATCAGCAACTGTTCAACGTGCTGAATGTAGCCGTCAGACTTCCTATTGCCCAAAAAATTTCTCACTACCCAAACAAACTCTTCCCATGCACATTTCTCGACAGCTGTCATATAGTTGTTAAAATTTTTATCATCTATCAACTTCCTGATTTGTGGGCCATCGAAAATACCACCTTTGATTTTCTCACTACTCAATTTTGGAAACACTTTTACAATGTATTTGAAACATTCGCCATCTTTGTTAAGACCTTTTACAAACTGTTTCATCAACCCCAGTTTTATATGCAAAGGAGGCAATATAATTCGGTCTCTGGATACTAGTGGAGCATTAATTACATTTTGCTTACCGGGAACCAAAGCCTCCCTGGAGGGCCAGTCTCTTTTTGTCCAGTGCTCAGCTTTAGCTCGGCTGTCCCATAAGCATAGGAAACAGGGATATTTTGTGTAGCCACTTTGTTGGCCCAGGAGAAAATTTACCATTTTCAAATCAACACATACAACCCAGTTATGTTCCTTGTACTTGATTTTGTCGAGAACTAAAGATATTGTAGGATATTCTTCTTTAGCCTTTGTAGAATGAGCAATAGGCAAGGAACCAAGTTTGTTACCATTATGTAAAAGTACACATTTCAAACTTCGTTTTGACGAATCAATGAACAACCGCCACTGATTTGGATTATTCTCTTTTAATCCCATTGCAGTCATTAGGCCCGGAATATCAGTACAAAACACAAAATTATATTTTTTGGTAAAGAAAGGAAGTAAATCCTTTTCCCTGTTACGGTAGTACGATATCTTCGTTTCTCTGGTCAACAAATTTCTTTCTTTCAATCGGGAAGCTAAAATTTCTGACGCCGTTTTAGAGAGTCCAAGGTCCCTGATCAAGTCATTTAGATCATCTTAATTTAGTGGTCGGGGACTACCGTAGCAATCAAAATCACTGTCGCTACCACTGCCGTCATTTTCGGTTTGTCCGCTGCACTGGTATGGATTTTCCGAAGATGTAGATGGCTGCTGTGGTGTTGATGTGTCACTAATACTCAAGACTGGTCTTATGACAGATTTTAAGTTTGGATATATCCACTTAGAGCAATTTTTATGGTTTATTCCTATGATTTTCGTTACACAGAAATAACAGTCGTCATGATGGTTGGATGGTTCACGCCAAATCATAGGAGCTTTGTACTTAAAAGTGGGTCTTTTTTTGTTTGCCCACAGTCGTAAAGATTCAACACAACTTTTACATGCCAAACTTGGTAT
This sequence comes from Bedellia somnulentella, assembly GCA_963576735.1. NCBI lineage: Eukaryota > Metazoa > Arthropoda > Insecta > Lepidoptera > Bedelliidae > Bedellia > Bedellia somnulentella. Next base: position 7,820,757 of record OY755176.1, read on the forward strand.
CCAAGGTTTAGCGTTTGACGGCAACGGGAACCCAAAGTAGTCGAAGTATGCCTTTTTCACAAAGTCCGACACATTTAAACGAAATTTTTGGAACATATATTGTCCACAAATAACACAAAAACAATCAGGATTATTTAAACACGTCCTTCTTGAGGAAGACATAATGAAATTTATAGAGGAACTACTTAAGTTACACCGCTGTTGATAGAAACTACCGACTACTTATGTAAATTCGAGACGGTACCTGTATCTCACTAACTAGAGCTGCTACAAAAAATCCGAGGGTAGATTTGAAATCAGCGCACCCAAATTAGTAAACAACAGTAGAAAAAATTCATGCAACGAAAAAAAAGTTTGATTTTGTTTTTTTGTGTAATGAATGTAAGGGAAACAAGAGAGGTTTGTCAAGATCGTACTAAGGGGCGATCGATAGTCTCTGCCTACCCCAATGGGAATAATGGGCGTGAGTATAAGTAAGTAAGTAAATAAAAAGTTAAATAAAAATTATCAGCAGACGAAAAAAAAAAGAAAATAAAAAAAAAATCTTTTTATTGTAACAAAATACAAATACTACAGTTTTTAAAATTTTCAAATTATTCAGGATCCGAGTCATCAAACATGTAATTGTGATCTTCAATATCAGAAAATTCTTTATCATCGTTTTCTGTTTCAGTTGTTTCGACAATATCTTCTATTCTTAAAGGCGTATGATCCCAAATGAATCCTACTGGTTTTAAATATCCATCAAAGAACCAACCGCAGTTTTCAGGTTGAAGTTTTACGCATACTGGATCCGCTGCATTAAGCCACATGGAATTTACGAAAATAGTTCTTAAAATTTTCTGAATCAGTGATATCCAGCATGGTGGTATAAAGTTGGAGTCGAAGCCTTTTATTTTTTTTTTAAACTGCTCGCTGTCTTCTTTGGCAGAATATTTCTTCAGAAAAATGCGATATCTCGCATCATTCACTTTGATGCAGTTCTTGACGCCATACATATTGGCAGTGAATTCTTGAACGGTGTTCATTTTTTCGTTAATGAAAATATCAGCTTCATCTGTTAGTGACGCAAAAACGGTTTGATATTTTTCATTACTCGAAAGCAGCTTAAAAGGTTTTACTTTTCCTTTATTGTGAAATGCAGCCGTGTAATCGCAACCTGTGAACGCATGGAAGGCGGGAAGACTTTGGCACAATTTGAGTCCTAAAGAGCTTATTCCATTTGTCTGAATTCAGACGTCTGAAAGCGCGTGCGTTAAGCTGGCGTACCATGAAGCTGTATCGAGCTGGTTACTATGTCAAAAAACTCTGCCTAAATAGTGCCTAATTAGTGTAAAACTAAAAAAAATAGTGCCTCTTTAGTTAAGGAAATAAACACCATTTTCACTGTGTACGTTTTTACTATTTAGGCAGAGTTTTTTGACATAGTAACCAGCTTGATACAGCTTCATGGTACGCCAGCTTATGGCACGCGCTTTCAGACGTCTGAATTCAGACAAATGGAATAAGCTCTTTACTTCAATGCTAGATCGGTGCAATTAATGCAATCAACAGGTTGATTACTATATAGTCTTTTTTGTTGCTGAAGTGGCAAGCCAAATTTCTGATTCTGAAATTTTGTGCATATTTCCTAACAAAATAATCGATAACATCAGTATCAGAGGTTTTAATTAAAATCCTTGACCCTGGTTCCGCTTTATGAGCATGAAAGAAAATCCTCGTATCTGCCTCTTCGTGATGACGCACGTTTTCACTCGCAGCAATATTTTACTTTTTAAAATTCGACAACCGCAATTCAGGACTGATTTTTTGCAGACAACCCTATACCACCGTGTTCGTAATAAAATTATCTTTATTTTTATTTTAGTTTAATTCATTAACCGGACCGGTGCAAGTTACTAGTATCGATTTACCTGTTTATACCTGCCAACCCAAGAGTTGTGACGGGAAATAAATAGACAACCTAACGTTTGTATATTCTATAGGTTTCATATTTTCGATTGGAATAGAATTTGTTCATTAACCAAGCCAGTGTAATTGAAAAAATAATATGATTTTTTAATTATTAATTAATCATACTCTGGACTGAAAGTTTTCAGACAACCCATTCGCAATATATTTATTGACATATTTTATTTAATAAAAAATATCTTTCATCCATTAACCAGCCCGGTGAAGGTCGTCTTATAGCGGGATCCTATACTAAATTATCCATTTCAGGCCGCAGGTCTCGGAGGAAGCGAATTAGGTTTTTAGTTCTTTGAGGTGATGTTTACTTTAGGGGAGTGTGTTGGTGCCAAATTTATTATTTAAAAGAGATTAATAAGAGCTATTTATAATTTAAGATCACGTGATTCCCTTGGGGGATTGTTTAAAACCATAAATATAATGACAATTTCAATATATTTATGAAAGGTTGGTGACCAATCACCAACGATCTTTATTTTACTATCTTTTCCCTACTCAACTTCCAAACGTAGCTGAGAAATTTCTAATTACATGGCTCTGGGTACCTCTTCTAGGAATTTATAGCCGTTAATGTATGTATGTTTTGTTTACTTTGTATGGCAATAGGCAGCGTAAAAGAATAACGTTATTTATAATAAATAAATAATAAAAAACTCTTTATTGCACATCACAAAAAAACAAAAATTACAAAAAAAAATCGGTACAAAAGCCAAAGTACAACTGGCGGTCTTATCACTAAGAGCGATCTCTTCCAGACAACCCATCTATTGGATATAAATATTATGCGTGATGATCATTAGAAGTCCCATAAGCCTTACTTCATATGGCATCTCAGGGGAGTCAGTGGTTCGAGTACTTTGGTTCAGTATTTTTTTGTGTAGTGTCTGATTAGAATAGCACACTATTTCTGGCCGTGGGTTACATCAGAGGCGATAAGGTTCTGAATGCATTAAAAACATAAGTCGGTTCTTACGACACTCGCGGGATAAAATGGGTTATTGCTATTAAAGAATATGTGTATAAGCGACATGATAGTCCAGTGGGTAGAACACCCGCCCGAAAAACAGAAGGGCGTGAGTTCCAATCCTGGGACGGGCCTACACCAATTTGTCTTTTCTAAAAGTCATATGTGTGGTTAATTTATCATGGTTGCTAACGGTGAGGGAAAACATCGTGAGGAAACCCACATGGCTGAGTTGTACTTAGTCATGTGACAGTGTATTCGTACAAAACGGCGATAGGCCTGCCCCCTATCACGTGAGTACACTGTCTAAGCAAAACGTGGGTACCTTCTCTGGAAACTAGATGGCGCTTGCCATGTGAGTTCAGGAGTATTGGTACCTCTGCCAACCCCTTCGGGGATAAACGGCGTGAACGTTTATGTTATGTTATGTGTATAGGCCGATACAGTATATTTAACACAACACCGTATCACACCTTGGATAGAATAGAATAGAATAACTCTTTATTGTACATCAAACACTAATTTACAAAAGAAATTATCATACAGTTTACAGTGAGGTACAATCGGCGGTCTTATCGCTAAAAGCGATCTCTTCCAGACAACCTTTGGAAGGTGAGATCGGTAAACTAGTTATCTGGGTAGATGCACAAAACAAGCTTACTTTAAAACTAACTTATTTAATTGAAATAATAACCTAAATATTAATTAAACAAAATAATATACATATTACACACATATGAACACACATACATACATAACTACATACTTTTATATATACAAGTAATACAAATACCTAAATAAAATACACAAATACGTTTTAGAAATATAATTAATATATATAATTTAAAAAGCAACAGTATTACAGAGCGCTTCAGTGTTGTTTCACCAGATTCTTGAACACATTAAGGGCCAGTTTTTTGATCCGTGGTTAACTCAACAATTTGTTAAATATCGTAACTATTAGTTAGATATCAGCGAAATACATTTTTTGACCCGTGGTTAGAGTAACTAATGTCAAATATCGAACCAAAATGGATTTACGATTTGACTACTGGTTAGTCATTTAACTATAGTCAATGTGACAAATGGTTATATTTTTAACTAAGGATAAAAAAACTGGCCCTAAGTGATTTAGCCAATCGCGCCTCCACAGGAAGTGCGTTCCACAATTGCACAGCGTGTACAGAAAAAGAGGACCTTGTCACAACTTCCATATTTAAGTATAACTTTACATACGGCTCTTAATCCTACAAAAAAGTGCCAGCCAGCCAGATCGAAAGCGTAGCCACTTTTGGAAGTTGCTTGGGCGTACGATTGCATAAAGTGATAGGTCTCCGGCCACATCGCCCAACCATCACTTAAAAAGCAGCAGCAGAAGCAGCACAGTTTATTTTAAAACAGTTTTTATTTTTGTATATAACGATCTGGATTAACCAACGAATATATAATTTAAATCACTTACGCGAGATGTTTGCCTGACGTTTTCCGAGAGTTTAAAAAGTGTATTAGTTTTTATTCTTGTTAAATGCTTTAGTGCATAGACAGACGTGGCCTTTCTAAGAAACTATGTATTAAGATAACCAAAATAAACTGCCTTAGTCATTCATGTACTTATAATCAATAAGATTATATACTTATCTGGAATAATGGTTAATCTTCATAAACTTTATAATTTTATAATAAGATAGGAAACACAATTTTCTAATGACATAATCATTTTAAATAAGTTTTTCTTAATGTCGGTTTTTCCTTTATATTTCATTCATACCGGATTTAGTTATTAAAGTAAGTTATAGCGCAGCAACCTTCATTTACAATGAACACATTTTTTTTAAAAGGATTTCATCGCTTATTATTTCTAAGGTTTATTCATCATAATTTTAAGTTCATTGATTATTTCAGACTATTAACTAACGTGTGAATCAAAATAGCAAACACTTAATATTATTTTGACAAAAAATATAAATTATTGATTGAGGTGGGGATTATTAACGCAATATTTTATGGAATTAGTAACATGATGGGTACGTATAAAATGCAGAATATTTAATCCGTTATTTATTTTAAATTGACATATTTTGGTTTTTTATGCATTTTTATGAATACCCTACGTGATATATTTATTCGACGTGTTCATACACCAACTGGTGCCGTGGTTGAAAGATATCAAACAATTCACCAATTTTTAGAGTTTTTACAAGTCTGCAAAAGTTAAAAAATTGGTCTTATGTGATTTAAACTCGCCTATAAAATGTTTCGTAGTATGAAGTATAAGTTAGCAAGGAGATAATTATATCAAGAGTAGCATGTCAAATCAGGAGCCGAAATCATCCATAGTGTTTGTATGTAAAACGAAGTTACACATGTATATTCGAACGAATTATTGTTTATAGTTTTAATGGGATCTACGAAATATATGCTCCAAACATTATACTTCCTTTCTTCTTTCTATATTATGATGAATTTAGGAAGTAAATGAAGCTTGAGAGGTTTGGTTTGCTGTGTAGTGTCGGCTTAGAATAGCACTACCCCATTTCTTCCGGTGGGTGTACGTAAGAGGCGACTAACGGTATTGGGGCCTTTAAGGGATATTTGGGCGATGCGGTTGGAGACACATCACCAACAACCTTTATTTTTACCATCTTTTCCCCACTCACGTTTCCAAAAGTGGCTGAGGAATTTCCAATTCCTTAGCTCTGGCTACCCCTTCTAAGGATTTATAGCCGTGAGTATAAGTAAGTAGGTAAGTAAGTAAGTAAGGTTTGGCAGATTTCTACAAATGAGCAATCGATAGCCTCTACCAATCCAAATGGAACCTATAGCGTGAGAATCTGTATTTAAGTATAAATGCTTGTTATTTTGAATGTAGGAGAGGATCACAAAAGTAAATGATTTTAATAGAAATGAAGGTATATGAGTGTTCATTATTCATTTACTTTCTTTACTTCATTTATTCTTTTCACTCATCGAATAAAATGCGATAATTCAGTGGAGAAAACAAGTGAATCTGTCTTTTCTAAAGTTATATGTGTCGTTATTTTATCACTATCGTTTAAGGAAAATATCGTGAGGGAACCGACAAGGCTAAATTGTACTTAGACAATAATAATGCCTTGTGTATTCGTACAAAGCGGCGATAGGCCTGCTCTCAATAATGCTCTGTACTAGCAAAACATGGGGATTCGGAACACCAGATGACAATAAAGTCATGTAATATTCAGAAGTATTAGTACTTTTGCCAACCCTTTGGGGATATAGGGCGTAAACGTTTAAGTCTTAAGTCATGTTTATAATTTTATGGTTGAATATGAAAATGGCAGACAAATTTTAGTAGTAGGAGTTTCTGTCTTTTAAAAAGTTTATTTAAGAAACTTTAATGTCTTTGACAATTTACATCTAATTTTAATTTTGTTTTTCTTTGTAATATATTTCTTTCAAATTATTTTGTACTGTGACTTAGAATAAACACTTAAATTTTACATCTATCTATGTTCTTAACTACTTAATGATATGACGACACTAAAATATTTTTTTATTGCCAGGCGGATACCACATCCAAATAAATAAGATGCCAATTGGGAGCAGACTCATTTATAGTTACTTCACGACATCCCACTTGTAAAAAAATGTTAATGTAGAGAAGAATTTAAATTCACAAGTTGGAAATTTTACTGATTTCAAAGTATGAAATAAGTCCCAAGGTAGCTAAAAGATGTTCGTGTTTATAATTTTGATAATTCTTTTGGGTACTAAGGTATAACGAATAAAACAGAATAATTTAATTCATTAGAAAGAAAGACGTTTATTCGCCACAAAAAATACTACAAAAACAAGATAAATACTGATGAGTTACATCAATAGCAACTATATAAAACCAAATACAAGAATACAAAAGACTATAAAATACGAAAACATGTCATATCTTAAACGCGCAGGGTAAAATAACTAATAGACCTAAACTCCCCTCCCACACGCGCACTTTTGCCGTGGTGACGTCCACTTTGTAACGGGCCGTGCCGTATTTCGCCATAATTGCAAAACCAATATCTCATAAACATAACCATAACATAACATATACTCACGGCTATAAATCCCTAGAAGCCAGAGCTAAAGAAATAGAAATTCCTCAGCCACTTTTGGTAGTTGCGTTGGGAAAAGATGGTAAAAAAAGTCTCCAACCGCATCGCCCAATAATCCCTTAAAACCCCAATACCGTTAGTCGCCACTTACATACACCCACCGGAATAAAAAGGGTAGTGCTATTCTGAGTCGACACTACATAGCTAATAAACAAAGGAAAGAAAAATTTCGACACCAGCGGGAATCGAACCCACGACCTCCGCGTATACGCCCCCGTCATTCTGCCAATTGAGCTATAGTGTCAAGTGGCTACTAGTGCAAAATTCTTGTTTTCTTCACACTTTTTAAGTAGTGTCAGCGTTCCCTTCCACCGTTTTTTTTCAAATATTCAATATTTTATTATATTTTTTTTAATATTATATTTATTAGTAATAATCCCCACATGAGGTTTTTATGAATCAAAACATTCTAATTTACCAAACGTCTAATTTTGATCAAGTCCAACCACTTAAATAAAAATATGTCAAAAAAACAGCCTTGTGCTCCGACGGCTAGTTTGGCTTGGGTCAGTCTATTCAGAGGAGTCCCTAAGGTTTGTCATCTCATTATCTCATTATGCAGAAAATTTCCTTTTCTATATTTTCGCGTCCGAAATTCCGACGACTATAAGCAAAAGGGTGTCTGTTTACTGGTTTCCAACCGCATCGACCATGAAAAACCCCCAACACTCTTAGTCGCCTTCTTCGGACAACCACTGGAAGAAACGGGGTAGTGCTATTCTATTTTAATTTTAAAGATGTGTTACGTAAAATCTTGGAAGTTGACGGTAAAATAAGAAATTGCTAGTATATCAAGACTCATGAATCATGATACGCGCGCAGAGCTACTTAGCTAATCAACATATTAAGCTCCACTTAAATAAACTGGTTTCACCCTTGAGAATCATTTTTAGTAATTTGACAAATATAATTTAACATTTCCTAAAGAACTTCCAAAAAAGACAGTCCTTAAAATTCTCTTGAGAAAAGTTCCAGATCATGTTCGTCAAATTAACAGACTTTCTTTTCAGGCAGATGTCTGAAGAATGTAAAATAAAAGGGCATGTTTGAAAACATTGATAGATGTGAACGAAGCTAGAGAGGGTTGCCACAATCGTACTGAGTGGCGATCGATAGTCTCTGGTTACCCCAATAAGAAATAACGGTGTGAGAACATGTGTGTATATTTGTATCATTTACGTCTACTGGGCGAAGTAGCAGGAATTATTAAAATTATTTATTAGTTTCAAAATACACTGGCTTTCATTAAACAAACTGCGAACCTTCTGAATTTTGAGATTAAACATTAAACAGCAGCGTTCAGTTATTTCCATTTTGAAATCGTGAATCATTAATTAAGTTACTATCAAATATCAAAATGACTGTTATAATCAATTTAACAGCTAACTAGGAAATGACATTGAGATACAGATGCCTGTCAGATGCAAGCATTGAAATCCAGACGATAAAAGGGCAAACACATTTATTCCAAGAATTATTCTAACGGAAATTTTAATCAAGGGAACGTTTTTGTTTTATATTAGTGTCAATAAATAAAGCCAGTCTCAAAAACAAATTTAGAACAGTATTTAATCAGTGTCCGCTTTTTAGGTCTAATGGCGCAAACAAATTGCCTTGAACATTAAAAAGTATATCAATTTGAGCAAAAATATGCAACTAACGTTTCATAATTTCTATATTTAGATATATATTGTGCGTAAAATTGTGATTTTGCCCACTGTTTTTATCATTACAAAGCACATACTTATTAAAATGGCACAGAAATACATAAGTAACACAATGACAATATGCAGTATTACTAGTCGGTGTCATTTCATTTACTGGGGTAGAAAACTCATACTCACATTAGGTTTTTATTACAACCTACCTGTACCGCATGATGGCGGTTGCAATTAAAGCGAAGTGAAATTGATAGATTCATTGAAATTACTCTAAATTCTCTCATCCAGTGATCTCACAATTGATACTCCTAGTGTATTTAAAAAGGGGAGGCCAGAGCCTTTTTTGGGCGATACACTACACTAAACACCCCTTTAGTCACCTCGTACGACATTCGCCGAAGAAACGGGTTAGTGAAGTGATACTATAAGCCTACACTACCTATACGGTACTAGTTCTTTTAACTTTTTAACGGGTAAGTGAAGTGATACTATAACCTTAAAGTACTATATTCGGAAAGTACAACTACTTAAACAACCCAAATTTAGACCCCAAATATTTGAACTCCGTAAACGTATGTCGCATAACTTTCAATGAAAGTAATTACTGCTAATGCGTAGGCACTATTGCCACTGATCACAACTCCCAACCGTATAGAACCACAAGCCCTCTAACTACTGTTTATTTTCATACCATTCCCTGCCAATTCAGTTTATTGGTCAAGAGCCTCTCGGTGATCGCAATGATGTTATTAAAGTTTATTAACAATAAAAATCATACCATGTGTCAACTGGTTAACTGACCCAATTGGTATTCACAACTAATACAACAAAAGAAGAGTGATTGTAAAATTGATTCGAAGATTGTTATTTAAATAACATAAATGTAAGGCATAATATTATTTTGTACGCCCAGATAAAACTAATCTAACTACCTATTTTTTCAAAAATCTTAATGTAAATATGAAACTATAAAAAGGCTCTTCTACATAAAGTATTTACTCAAACGTTCACGCTGTATATCCTCGAAGGGGTTGGCAGAGGTACTAACATTTCTTAATATCACATGACGTTGTCACCTGGTGTCCAGAGCACCCACGTTTTGCTTATATAGTGTACTCACGTGCTAGAGGGTGGGCATATCGCCGTTTTGTTTGAATACACTGTCACATGACTAAGTACAACTCAGCCATGTAGGTTTCCTAACGAATTTTCACCTCACCGTTAACAACCATGATAAATTAACCACACTTATGACTTACGAAAAGCCAAATTGGTGTAGGTCCGACCCGGAATTTGAACCCTCATCGTCTATCTGCATGATAAGCGGTGTTCTACTCACTGAGCTATCACGGTTGTGTTTATTCAAATATAAATTCGACCCATTCAACTTCAAACTAACAGTTTTCAGTATATTCATTTAGCATTTATGTAAACTTCATATGGGATTTTTATCTTACAGTATTAAATTTTACATACATACATATATATACTCACGGCTATAATTCCCTTGACGGGGTAGCCAGAGCCAAGGAATTATAAATTCCTCAGCCACTTTTGGAAGTTGAGTGGGGAAAAGGCGGTAAAATAAACCCCAAAACCCTTAGTCGCCTTTTACGACACCCGTGGGTAGAAAGGGGTAACGACATTCTAAGCCGGCACTACACGGCAAAATTTTACTTACATGTAATTTAATTAAATACATTACTTAGTATTGAAAACCTTGTAAATACTCATCCATAGTCATATTTTTGATCCTACAAACACTGCCATAGCTTTGGAATTAACAATATTTGATCCTCTTTGAAGTTTTAAGCGGAAAGGGTGGTAAAATAATAGGGCATTGATTATTTGTTTTCAACCACACTATTTGTTACTCGTTTAAAGACTCTAAAACATTTAGTTGCTTTGTACTGTACAAAGTTTGCAATGTAAGGTTATGTGATCGTGCGAGGAATGATGTGATTCGTGAAAGGTGTGGTGTAAAAGAGGATATTGTAAGAAAGATAGAAAAAGGAATGTTGAGATGGTTTGGGCACATAGAGAGGATGGATGACAGTAAATTGGTGAAAGAGATATATAGAGCCAATGTGGAAGGTAATGTTAGTAGAGGACGACCTCGGAGGACACATTTGGATCAAATAGAAAATGTGCTCAAAAAGGCAGGTGTCCGCAGTATGAAGAATAAAAGAGCATGTATGAAAAAATTGATGGATGTAAACGAAGCCAGAGAGGTTTGCCAGGATCGTACAAAGTGGCGATCGATAGTCTCTGCCTACCCCAATGGGAACTAACGGCGTGAGAATATGTATGTATGTATGTACTGTACAAACACACTTTAATGACCACAGGATAGAACCATTCAATAAACAGTAGGATTTATTAACCAAATGAAATACTGAGCTAGTTTACTCTGAAACTCAAACGTTCACATCGTATATCCCCGAAGGGTTTGGCAGAGGTACTAATACTTCTGAACTAACCACGTTTTGCATTGGCCAGGGTACTCACGTGATAGAGGACAGGCCTATCGTCGTTTTGTACGTATACACTATCACATGACAAAGTACAACACAAATCACAAAGACTTTAAAAAAACAAATTGGCGTAGGCCCGACCCTGGGTTTGAACCCTCATCGTTTGCACGATAAGCGGTGTTCTACCCTCTGAGCTATCACGGTTGCTAGTTCAGTTATGGGAATATTCATAATAGTAAAACTTAGATGGTTCTATTTGATGCCGATACATTCAAGCTAAACTAACCTGAAGGCAATATAAACTCGAGTGTATATTTTATTTCAGCTACTGCTCAGATTTCCAAGGCACATGTTATCGTGTTGCTCTTGATATTATTCAATATCGCAATATAAACTACACCGATAAATAATTATCAGTCGTCTCTTCACTGAGCTTCACTGCAATCAATTGATTATGCAGTGTATCTAATAAGCCCGATGAAATAATTTATCTAATAAGGATTGATTAATTATTTGAAAGAGTATTTTAGAGGGTACCTATTTATTTGCCGGGAAAGTTTCAGATTGATACTGATAAATACGATCCGGGTTCATATAAATTTACTATATTACCTGCCTACTATGATAAAAAAACAGGTAAGAGAAAAATATTAATTTGAGGGAAGCAAGTATTTTTATAGAATATTACAAATCGCCATTAACTTTGGCTACCTAAATGGGAACTAAAGTCGTGAGTATATGTAAGTAGTATTCAGTTATACTGGCTTCTTAACATACATATATACATATACTCAGGGCCATAAATCCCACAAAGGGGTAGCCAGAGCTTCGGAGCTAGAAACTCCTCAGGCACATTTGGAAGTTGATACAGTCCTTTAAGGCATTAACTTAAACTACAATACAATCCAACCATTCTATTCAATTTTTAATCCTCCTAAATAACTGTATGTGCCGAAGAATAAGAAGATAAACTTAATCAAAATTTACAAAATTAAAATTTTGAAACATAAACTGTTTAAAACAACAGTTAGCAATTTTCATGCCGTATCGATTTGAGTATTCTATGCGCGGCAATAACAGTATTTTATCGAGTTCATTTACGATCAGGTTTTGATAACAATCAATTTGCACCATATGTTACTCGTTATTATCCTCTGCACATCACACGCAAGTCGTAAAAGGCTTCCATATGGAGTTACTTATGAACAAACGTTCCTATAGAAGGTAATTTCATTTAAGCTTTGTTTGTGCGGATTTACTTGTGTTATATTTCCGTGTAAGTTTTGCTCTGTAGTTTCTTAGAATAGCACTAACCCTTTTTTTCCCATGGGTGTGGACTAAGTGTCCTGAGAGGCGACTAAAGGTATTGGGGTTTTTTTTATGAGACCCACTTGGATCGCCAACAAACAGAACGCTTTTAAAAAATATAAAAAAAAACGAATGTGAGTTGTATACAATGTGGATGACAACACTCATCAGCATACAAAGTATTTCGTTAGATAAGATCTAGGCATGCTAGCATCAATCAGGATTTTTACGTTTGTCTTTCGTATCTGAGGCCTATCTTAATGTACATACATACATACATATACTCACGGCTATAAATCCCTTAACGGGGTAGCCAGAGCTTTGGAATGAGGAATTCCTCAGCCACTTTTGGAAGTTGATTGGGGGAAAGGTGGTAATAATAAATGTTTTTGGTGATCGCCCAAAAATCACTTAAGAAAGCCCCTATACCCTTAGTCGCCTCTTACGATCACCCACGGGTAGAAATGGGGTAGTGTTATTCTAAGCCGACACTACACGGCCTATCTTAATGTCACTGTGTAGTGTCGGTTTGAATAGCACTGCCCCATTTCTTCCGGTGGGTGTACGTAATAGGCTATTAAGGAATTTTTGGGCGATGCGGTTGGAGACCCATCACCAACAACCTTTATTTTTAATATCTTTTCCCCACTCAAATTTCCAAAATTGGGTGAGGAATTTCTAATTCTTTAGCTCTGGCTACCCCTTCCTGGGATTTATAGCCGTGAGTATATGTATGTATGTATCAGACGTAGTACGCGAATCAAGTTGGCCCCTAAAAGAAGAACAATAATGTCTTATGGCAAGGGATACACTTATTAGAAAGAAAGAAAGATTTGTTTCTGTGTTTTTTTTGTCTGTAATCTTCGAACTCACACTTGAAAAGAAGCATAGAATATTAATTATCACGCTGAAAAGGGGCGATTAAAGAAACCGTTAAAATTTTAAAATTACAAAACTCGTAAAAAGCTATGCCAGTTGACTGATGATGATGATGATGATGATGTGGTCCAACCGATTTCGGTCACGGCGACCGCTTCAACGTGTCCTCTATGGACGCCGGTCGTGGGCTCGCATGTGGCTGACAAAGCCAATCTTCTTTGTAAAGATCCTCGCGCACTGCGGGCATGTGAGCACCCCATTAGTATAACTAGCCAGTTTACTAGTAACCATATAAACGTTATAGACTAAAAAGAACCATTTCCATAAAACAATTGATTGTAATCAGCTGGTACCGAACCCCCTTCACCTGAAAAGTGACACCGATCCGGATACTTCCTTTTCCGCACCCCTTATTTTGCTCGTCATCGCTATTAAATAATAGCTATGATGACACTTGTTATCTATTTCTTTCTAACCGACTTCAAAAAAAGGAGTGTTCTCAATTCGACCGTATATTTTTTTTTATGTTTGTTCGCCGATTACTTCGCCATTTATGTACCGATTTTGATTAAGATTTTTTTATTCGAAAGAAAATACTCCCGGATTGGTACCATGACGAGGATATCAGGGTATGATGATGGGATCCTGGAGAAATCGAGGGGAACCCTCAAATTTTATAGGCAAATGTACCACGTTTTACATATTTTCTGAACTTATATTGGCATTTGCTTCTGAAAATCATATTGTTATGCTGCTGAGCTGATGATGGAAGGTGTGGGTCCTCAATCACTAGGAGTAAGGAAACAGTTCTTTCAACATTCTATATAGATTTATACTCCTCTTCGTAGCTTTTATGAAGAGAAGTACAGGTTCACTAAACATTTCTTTTGTTAAGTTATTGTTACCGAGGAAGTACCATGAGACCAAGATCTGATGATGGCATCCCAGGAAAAATAAAATAAAATAAAATAATCATTTATTTCAAAATAAAAAGATAAATCTTTGTTTTTTGAACGTCAAAATTCAACTTAATACTAAGTTTACTTCGGATTCGGAAGGTGTTTTGTTGAGAGAAGAACCCGTAAGAAACTCGTCAACACACATCTTTTTTTACGTCCATTACAATTTTGGTGTTAGCCCGGAAACATCCTGCACAGAGCCCTGATGACACCAAGCCACTTCATCATTAATGTAATCATTGACAGTGTAATAGGCTTTCGAACTAAGATTTCTTTTAACGAGGGGACTGCCGAAACTCACAATCATGTGACAGTGTATTTGATCAAAACGCCGATAGGCCTGACCTGTATAACGTGAGAACACTGTCCAAGCAAATCGTGGGTACTCTGAACAACAGGTGACAATGTCACGTGATATTCAGAAGTATTACTACCTCTGCTAACCCCTTCGGGGATATTCAGCGTGAACGATTGAGTCTTTCTTGAAATGTAGAATTGTAGACTATCACCTTTTGAGGGATTAGATTAGACTTTATGGTTGAGCCTATTTAATATCGTACAGTAATAGAAATACCGGAAAGGCGAAGAATAATACAGTAACCCGTCGCTTCCTCATCCGAGAGGCATCTTTGCCAGGTCTACCCATCTCTAAAACTCGTAAAATAAAATAATTTTTAACAAAAAGAAAACCGACTTCATACTCGGAAAAACAACCGAAAATAAACAATCTAGTACTAAAAAGTACGAAATAAGTATTTTAGTTGAATATGAGTACTGTGATATATATGAGTACCTTAGCAATTTTTTTATTCCACACGCGTCAGTTCAACCTACCTAAATATTAAAATTCTCTTAAATTAATTTTTGAGTCGGTGCCAGTCAAACAAAAGTAAATTCACCCTACTATCTATCTCTGATTATTATAATCTAAACAATATATATCTATCGCCTTACATTTTAAATAGTAATACGTACAAAAATGAATTTACCCTACAACTACAAGGTATCCTACATTGTACATGTATATGAAGTGCGAAATACACACTTATTATTATCAATCATCCTGCAGGCTGGCACCGGCTCACAAATTAATTTAAGAGAATTTTAATATTGAGGTAGGTTGAACTGACGCGTGTGGAATAAAGAAATTGCGAAGGTATTAATCACAGTACTCATATTCAACTAAAATACTTATTTCGTACTTTTTAGTACTAGATTGTTTATTTTCGGTGGTTTTTCCAACGGTCGAAAGAAGTCGGTTTTCTTTTTTTTTATAAATATATTTTTTTTTGCCTTCTGACATATTTTTTCTTTACACTAACAGAAAAATTATAAAAACCATTTGCCATTATATACTCAAAAATGCAGGCGTCCGTAGTCTGAAGATTGAAGAATGTTGATGAAGCTCAAGAGATTCACCAGGATCCTACAAAATTACGACCAATAATCTGCCTATTTTAATGAAAATTAACCGGCGTGAGTATAGTTTGTGTGTCTATTTAAAGAAAAAAATAAGTATTTGTCGCTAAAAATAAAATTATAATGCAAAAGGGTTTGAATACTAAGTTAGGCCTTTGAAAATACTTTCCAATGTAAACTCTCAAACTTAAACACAAACATTCACGCCAATTATCTGCGAAGGGGTTGGCCGAGATACTAATACTTCTGAATATTACGTGCCATTTGTCACCTGCTGCTACAGTGTACTCACATGATATGGGGATGGCCTATCGCCATTTTTGTACGAATAGACTGTCACATGACTAAGTACAACTTAGCCATGTGGGTTTGCTCACGATATTTTCCCTCACCGTTAACAACTATGAAAAATTAACCACACATATGACTTTAGAAAAACAATTTGGTATAGGCTCGGCCCAGGATTTGAACCCTCATAGTCTGCATGATAAGAGGTGTTCTACCCACTGAGCTATCATGGTTAATTATCATGGTTACCAAAGAAATTTATGCGGTTTATATAATATACTAGCTGACCCCACAGACTTCGTACTGTCAAAAGTGTAGACTTTCACGTCGTCAAACTGAAATATTTAACTGACCTGTTGAGGGTCTCTGTCATGGGATGAGAAAAAAGGTGTTTTTCATAGTGTCCTCACAATTTTTTCACTTTATAAATTTTAAGTTTATAAGTATAGTAGTTTCGGCTGAGCATTGATTCTTAGTCAGTTAGTCTGTTTCACCATTTTTTAAGAACATTTATTGATCTCTTTATTTTTCTGGGATAAAAAGTGTCCTATTGTGTTAATTGGGATCATTATCTGGCTTCCTGTAAATTTTATTTTAAATACGTTCTGTGAATTAGTCTTCATTTAGCTACAAACACACAAACATCTTAACTTTCACATTTATAATATTAATAGGATAAGGCTTAAACATAAACTTCTCGCGCAGGTGACCTCGCTCGACGGCCAGCGTAGCGTCTTGTCTTGCGCTTCATGCACGCGTGTAAATTTTGTTACGGAGTAATTTTTAAATTGTATTATCTTCTAAGATGTTTATTTTAATTAAGTGATGTCAAGGACAATTTTGTTCTCAATTAAATACTCTCAATCAACAACATATTTATTTGGATAAATATTAATATTATGTTGATAAAACATTATGGCAATTATGCATTAAATTCGACCAAATTTATTTACCATAAAAATGGTTATAGTAAGTGAAACTTAAAAGTTAGACATATACTGTCGCGGGCATTTTTTAGAGAGATTCATTTAAAGAGAAATAATTCTTTAACACATTTTTTTTTGGTAACTTAAACCGTTTACGCCACGCACACAACGGAAGCCTTAGTATGAATAATTATCCCCGTTTTTGCAACAATATTCGCTGATAGTTTGCTCCTGTTGGTCGCAGCGTGATGATATATAGCCTTAAACCTTCCTCAATAAATGGACTATCCAACACAAAAAGAATTTTTCAATTTGATCGGGTAGTTCCTGAGATCCTAGCGTTCAAACAAACAAACTCTTCAGCTTTATAATATTATTAGTATAGATAAAGGTTATTCACACTGGGGCAAACCATGTATGTGACCCACATGGCTGAGTAGTACTTAGTCATGTGATCGTATGCTCGTACAAAGTAGCGATATATATATTCAGTTCAGTCACTTAAATTGACAAATATCCTTTTATCACAGTATATTCCTAAAAAACCTTATTTAAATCAAATCTTTAAATATTTTCATTTAAATTAACACTGTACAATGTACATTCTATATTTATTTATTCAATGAGTTTGACATTACATCAGCTCAGCTTAACGCTTATAATTAACTTAACTTTAGATCCTTGAGACATTCTAGTCACATCAATGTCAGCATTATTGTTATCAAAATAACGTTACCCCGTTAATATTATGTCACATAATTTAATTCATAATCCGTTGTCATATTTTGAACAAGGTTTATTCGCGGAGTATTTTCGTTTTAGTACACACCATGACATATTGTGTAATAATATTAAAATCTTTACTTCTAAAAGACGTTTTCATCTTAATTTTCCAATTATATGATTTAGCCTGAAATACTTTAGCACATTAGGTTAATCCTACAAATTAAATTTGTGAGTAAATTTACCGTTGTGAATGAAACCTGAGTGTGCCGGATCGTGATTGAAATTTTCTAGCTTGTTCAAAACTAAGAATATTATATTCTCAAATATCCTCTCCGTGCCTTTTCTAATTAAGCTAAAGACGATTTTCATTGAGATGAATCCAACATTCAGATTTGTATCTCAAATTCCTTCGTTTAGAACAACGAGAATTAATCAGTATGGCATAACCGTATTTCATTCTATTGTTAGATGAAAATTTGTTATCGGAGCTAAAATTTTATACATAACGTCTATCAGGCATTAATTTAATTTCCATCCCATTCATACATACATACATACATACATATACTCACGGCATTAAATCCCTAAAAGGGGTAGCCAGAGCTGAGAAATTATAAATTCCTCAGCCACTTTTGGAAGTTGAGTGGGGAAAAGATGGTAGAATAAAGGTTGTTGGTGATGGGTCTCCAACCGCATCGCCCAAAAATCCCTTAAAAAGCCCCAAGTCCGTTAGTCGCCTCTTACGTACACCCACCGGAAGAAATGGGGTAGTGCTATTCTAAGCCGACACTACACAGCTATACTTATACTTCTTTCAATAAAAAGGAAAAATAATTTACATAGGTTTTCTTAGTCTGATTGTCCTTTTATACAAGTATATTTTCATGTACTGAAAAAGCGCCACTTTTTATGGCATAACGGTTTCTAAGCTTTATTTTTCAATTCTAAATTTTAGTACTTATTTAAGCACATAAAATAGAAAATGTTTGCGCGACTCACGGTTGGTCCGAGGGCGAACCCGCACAGGACCCTATTTTTAAAAGTAAAATAATGGTTACATTACCTTTAAACAATTATGCCAAAAATCTATAGGCAATAGGATTATTATGAAATTAATGTATATGCCATAGTTGTAATGCCAAAGTAAATTAGAAAAAAAGAATTATTGATTGACGAACGGTGTTGGATTAGAAAAGCACTAATCCATTTCCATTCGTGGATATCCTAAACGGCGACTTGGGATTCTTGTTTTTTTAAAGTAATTTGGCTGATGACATATATCAACCATTCTGTATTTTACCATTTAATGTCCAAATAAAGCTTTACATTAAAATGTTGAAACTGTGTTGTACAGTTTTCTTTTTTATTAATTTATGTATTAGGGTTACTATTTTTTTAGTTTTAATTTGCGTCTGACTCTGCTTCAATTCCTGATACTACTTATACGCAGTAATCATATACCATAATCCGTTAATACTTAGAGGTTGCGCTATGCCAAAAAAGTTTTCTTATACAGCTAGTACGTCATCAGTGTCGGGTATTTATTTAACACTAGCTGACCCCACAGACTTCGTACTGTCAAAAGTGTAGACTTTCACGTCGTCAAACTGAAATATTTAACTGACCTGTTGAGGGTCTCTGTCATGCGATGAGAAAAAAGGTGTTTTTCATAGTGTCCTCACAATTTTTTCACTTTATAAATTTTAAGTTTATAAGTATAGTAGTTTCGGCTGAGCATTGATTCTTAGTCTGTTTAACCATTTTTTAAGAAAATTTATTGATCTCTTAATTTTTCTGGGATAAAAAGTGTCCCATATTGTGTTAATTGGGATCATTATCTGGCTTCCTGTAAATTTTATTTTAAATAAGTTCTGTGAATTAGTCTTCATTTAGCTACAAACACACAAACATCTAAACTTTCACATTTATAATATTAATAGGATAAGGCTTAAACATAAGCTTCTCGCGCAGGTGACCTCGCTCGCCGGCCAGCACAGCGTCTTGTCTTGCGCTTCATGCACGCGTGTAAAGTTTGTTACAGAGTAATTTAAGAATTGTATTATCTTCTAAGATGTTTATTTAAATTAAGTGATGTCAAGGACAATTTTGTTCTCAATTAAATATTCTCAATCAACAACATATTTATTTGGATAAAGATTAATATTATGTTGATAAAACATTATGGCAATTATGCATTAAATTCGACCAAATTTATTTACCATAAAAATGGTTATAGTAAGTGAAACTTAAAAGTTAGACATATACTGTCCTAAACATTTTTTTAGATCATTTAAAGAGAAATAATTCTTTAATACATTTTTTTTTGGTAACTTAAACCGTTTACGCAGCGCACACAACGGAAGCCTTAGTATGAATAATTATCCCCGTTTTTGCAACATTATTCGCTGATAGTTTGCTCCTGTTGGTCGCAGCGTGATGATATATAGCCTAAAACCTTCCTCAATAAATGGACTATCCAACACAAAAAGAGTTTTTCAATTTGATTGGGTAGTTCCTGAGATCCTAGCGTTCAAACAAACAAACTCTTCAGCTTTATAATATTAGTATAGATTAATTTTCTTTATAGCGAAGGCTAGTGAATAATGCCCAACCTGGCCGCCGAAATAAACTAATTTGAATTGAGCCAGTTTTTTAGCATAGCATCTGTTTAATTCATATATAATGGTTTTTTTTTAACATTGTGACTGTTTTCTTTAACACCGCATAAATTCGTTTCTTTTTGAGTAACTGTCTAGATAGTATTTACTTCTACATCGAAAAACAGCTGTAATAAATTAAACACTCGTAAACCGTCGATTCGAGGATAACTCTATTTCCAAAACATGTTTGTTTCTTCAACTGCTTCTCTGACAGTTGATATAATTCAAATTTATTTATGATATCCAAATGCGACTGGATGATATTTTGTTTGTTTATTGACAAGTTTAGAACAAACTTTGTTATCGTATGAATCAACGACGTGTTATAAAAACAAAAGTTTTTGTGTATAGGAAAATTAGGAAAACATGTCGTATATGCTAAATGGAGAAGAAGAGTAGGGACAATAAATAATAGTGCATAGCATATATCATTCGTTTAAGGGCCTCCCCGCATTTTGCAGCTATTGCGCTCACTCTTACGTCAAATTTACTGAGAGTGACAGGGACGGAAAAAACGCGCGCGCAGGATAAATGTAGTTTATTTAGTTTTATTGAATAACTATAATGTTTAAATGAAAAGTTAAACATCAAATCAAATCAAAGTTACAGATCTTAAAGCTACGCGTATATAGACACATAATGAGTTCACATGTATGTTATGCCAGTGGAGTCTATGCGGTTTTTATGAAAACAAAGCATGTTCCAATTCAATATTTTTCATCATATTTTTCAACAAATTATTAAAATGTTAAACATTAAATTTTAACACCATGAACGAATCACCAACATATATTTTATTCATGTCATATCAATATCATCAAATCAGACTTTATAGAATTTACAAACAATCAATATCAACCTATTTTTAAGGAGACGCCCTTAATAAAGAGTCAACCCACTTTCTAAGGAATTAATAAATTATATTTTTGAAAGGATAAATTTCGTCTTCAATAACTATTGTAGCAATGTCAATATATCAATGTACAGTAATTTGTAAGTGATATGCGTAATCTGAATCAACTACCCACTAAAACATTCTGTATAAAACTAGCCAAGTCTCGATGGAGCTGCTAGTTTATCTCTAAAAAGTAATGAAACCTAGACTAAGTTGTGCCAAGCCTAAGATTCCTTACTGCGACATCTTATAGTTAATGTTATATGACTGGCCGTGTTCTTGTACCCCAGCAAAGCATGGCACAGCTGGGTTTGCTTTGCGCTCGACTTGGCGGGGGGCACTATCGTGCTATATCACTACATATGATACATTTACGTACTTATGCTCAAAAAAAATTATACAAAATAGGTAACCATAATTTAGTAATTAGCAAACCTCAGCCACTTATAGGTGGTATAAATCTTTAACTACATCGTCAAACGATTACGTAAAAATCCCAAAACGGATTTGTAGGACAGAATCGGTTTATGTTATTCGAGATGCATCATTTAAACCTACACGGATTTAATTATGAACCTAAGTATACGAAAATTGGAAACGATTATGTAAATTATAATTTGCACCTTCCAGTCATTTAGCCAAACAGTTAACAGCTTGCTCTCACTAACAAATCATAACAAAGTAATTAAAATAATTAATTTCGTGTTTTTTTATATGGAAGGTAAAAAGTTAGAGCGAAGTTTCTGAAATCAAAAAGAGGTAGCAAATACATATTCCGATTGATTTAAATTTGATAAGTGGTTCTGACTATCCCTTCTAGGGATTGATATTCTTATATTCAAAATATCCGAAGACTATATGAATAAGTAAAAATGAAACATCCTTTATTTCAGGTTTCCAAATTACAGTTTGAAATTGAAGTCTATTTCGCCATAACACAAAGAGCACTTAAAAGTATTTATTACCAGGTATTTTATTACACCACCCTCGTTAAGAGGCTGGGCCTTCAAGTTAGTGTGCTTTTACTAATTTAGCAATCAACCTTCCTGGAGACAAAATGACCAATTTGCTAAAATATCTTGTAAATAATGAGCATGAAAGTTTCTGCCATTTTAAGTTATTAGCATATTCCATATCTGTTTTCTAATGTTCAGTTTTATAGAACGCAATTTTGGGCTAAAAATGACTGTACCGATATTTGCAGGTGATTTTAAGAGCTAAGACAAATTGGCAAGGATTGACTTGGAAAGCCCCATACCCTAAGTTGCCCCTTATAGCAACTATGAGTTGAGATGGAATAGTGTAGTAAATAAAAAAATGGTGGCGAATAAATTGAGGCAGTCCTTAAAGGCAGGCTTCATAATTGTTAAGACGAATTAGTATGAACGAAGCAATATATGAATATAATGTTTTGCAAATATCATAAGTCAAATTGGTGATCGGCCCCCTTATGACGACGTAAATATAGTTCCACGATTGTCGCTGACGATGTGATAAAATTGTTGCAATATTATCGCTGTCAAATCGACACTTTTGACAGCGATAATATTGCAACTTGCCACACAATCGCGGTCACTAAAGATACGTAGTCAGCTCCCAATTGTATGTGCCAACGCTAATAAGAACTAATAGCCTAACGCCCGATTTCTGAATTGAGTATTCAAGCTGAGAACGATTTAAGTATCGTTTTGTCTTATTCAGTTGTTAAGATTTCAATGCGACAGAACGATTCTTAAGTTGTTCTCAGCCGGAATATTCAATTCAGAAATCGGTCGTTAGTATATGTACTTTGTGAGTGGTCTGACATGCTCTTGGCTGATATTTTCATATGTATGTATGAGAGTAGACATAAACTATCGATTGGAATTTGTACAATATTGCGATATAGTTGTCGCTCTTTTTCAAAAATAGTCTCACATCGTGCTTTTTGTGATTTTTACCAAAATATCATTTATAAACGGCTATAAGTCCCTATATAAAATTCGTCAGCTTTTTTTAAAAGTTGAGGGTGGAAAAGATTGTAAAGCAAAGGTTTTTGGTGACGGTTATCCAACCGCATCGAACAATATCACTTTGGAGTCACACTTAACCACCTCTTACGAACACCGACGGGAAAAAAATATGTGCGTACACGGGTAGTGCCAATCTGAGCGTCTATGCTAAAAATTACTCCAAAGAAATCAAATCGAGTAATAAATAAAAGTAATTATCCATAATATTAGAACGTCAACATTCAAAACCAATATTTCTTATCCGTTGCTTCACAATTTCTTCATAAAGAGAAGAACCAACAAGAATCTCTTTCAACCATTTTCTCATTCATTAATTCAGATCAATTCGTTGGAGTGAAGTATCTTCTAGGCGGTCGATAGCTACCGGCATTACCATCTAAATTGGTTCTATTTAATACCTCGTTTGCCAATATACTATTCTATTCTCCAAGTTCTCCAGATGCCAAAACCATGTTGTATATTGTTTCGTGTTTACTATTAATCACACTTCTGTAGATCACGTATCCAGAGCAAATAATATCTCCAATATCTTTTAGGGTTTGCAGATATTATGGATACTTACACTACATTAACCTTTACAAAAGTAGTTTACATCTCTGATATTATAAGAGAACAAAATAGAACGAACATAGATTAAGACACATTAGTGTAAGTACCCCAAAAAAACATACTAAGAGTCACGAAAATATTTGTAACTAACTAGGCTAACGCATAAAAGCAATCGCTTTATTAAACAATTTTTTGTCTAATTGAATACTCAAAATCATAAAAAATGTGAAGGAAAGTTCAAAATATCCAAATTAAAGTCAGGATAGCTAAGCATGTTTTTTTAGCAAAAACAACCGTGATGTACCGAAATAGAAATTTAATTTGAGACACGGAAATATTTTGAACATTCGGACGCTAAACGACAACAAGATATTTTAATTAAATTACAACCCGACATATTTTTGTTACTTTATTTCATGATTATTAAAATTATGCTTCATATTGAAAGTTTTGTATTATGAGTATGTTTATGTAATGTGCTTATGTATAAATTATTATAAAAATTGAGTCCAAATCTTAACAACACAATTTATCTATTTATCGTCTATCGTATACTAGAATTTCAGTAATTGCTTAATCGGCAGAGACGCGGTTTTTTATAACGAAGATTGAGAAAAATTACTAGAAGTCAAATACAGTGAGATAGCAACCGATAGCTTAGTGGGTAGAACACCGTTTATCATAAAAACTATGAGGGTTCAATTCCCGGGTCGGGTCTACACCAATTTTCTTTTCTAAAAGCAAATGTTTGGTTAATAATTTATCATGGTTATAAACGGCGAGGCAAACTGTTGTGAGGAAACCTACATGGCTAAGCTGTGCTTTGTCGTGTTACAGTGAATTTGTACAAAACGGCAATAATTCACGATCCCTACCACGTGAGTACACTATCGAAACGTGGGTACCCTGAACACCAGGTGACAATGTCACGTGGTGTTCAGAATTAAAGGCACCTCTGCCAACCCCTTCAGGTATATACTGCGTGAACGTTTCAGTTTGAGTTTAATTACATCGAAACTTTCCTAAAGATAGTCAAAAATATATATATTTTTATCTTTAAGGAATATATAAAATGGATAAATGTAAAAGCTTGTAAAAGTTGACTCAACTTTATTAAGAGCAAAATTAAATATTCTGACATTTTTACTTCAGTATGTTTTACTCACTCACCGTTAACAACCGTGATAAATTAACCACACATATATCTTTAGAAAAGACAAATTGGTGTAGGCCCGGCCCGGGATTCGAACACAAGTCGTTTGCACGATAACCGGTGTTCTACCCATTGAGCTATCACGTCGTCGTCGTAGCCATTTCATTTCCATTAGCTATAACTTTAACGTTACTAAATGCTAATAACCTTGTACCTTTTATTTTTAAAAATGATATTTTAATTTACGCAAAACAAAAACGGAACATTCATAATAATATAGTCCTAACTATACCAACAACAAATAAATGGATTTCTCTTCAAACGATGTCGTAAGGATTATACACCTCTGAGGTGAAATTTACAATTGTCAATCTGTCAACATTAATTCTACCACTTTTTTAGTTTTCTCTGTAAATATATGTTTGAAAAGACAGTGAACTTCTGTGATCTTCGTTAGTATTTGTAATTTTTCGCTTTTAAGCTGTTGGGTTTTCATTTATATTTTATATAATATTTATATGCAGTCTGAAAAGTTTTAGTTATTTATCACGCATTTATAATTGACAATCGTCATCTCATTATGTGCTAAACAAAAAAAAATATTATTTAACACTTTAACACTTTATTACTTAACGACGTGATAGCTCAGTGGGTAGAACACCGGTTAACGTGCAAGCGACTAGTGTTCAAATCCCGGGTCGGGCCTACACCAATTTGTCTTTTCTAAAGACATATGTGTGGTTAATTTATCATGGTTGTTAACGGTGAGGGAAAACATCTTGAGGAAACCCACATGGCTGAGTTGTACTTAGTCATGTGACAGTGTATTCGTACAAAAAGGCGATAGGCCTGCCCCCTGTCACGTGAGTTCACTGTCCATGCAAAACGTGGGTACTCTGAACAACAGGTGACAAAGTCACGTGATGTTCAGAAGTATTAGTACCTCTGCCAACCCCTTCGGGGATATTCGGCGTGAACGTTTATGTTATGTTATGTGTACACTTGTTAATAAAATATTGATTGTTTAGTTACTCAGTAAATATTCAAAGGGTTGTCAAATCTTTTATCCGGCTCAAAACTCTCATAATATTCTTACACTAATCAAATCTTTATATAGACGTCCCTTCTTCTCAGTCTGAACTAGCAACATTTAAATCAGTTTTTATTTTCGTCATGTTTTATTTTTAGTATGTTCCTACTTCCTACTATTCTTATTGAGTAGGTATAGTTAACTTCACCTATAGCATTCTCCAAGACCGTGTTGATCCTGTTTTTTTTTGTACTTAGACGTCTTAAGAAAGTAATTTTCTATAAAGCAGTGATTTCGAAATATTGAAAATAGGATATACAATTTTAACTGGGCGTCCAAATCACAAAAAAAAACTTCTTTTTTTCAGGTACATGTGAAAGCCGCAAAACAAGGTTACGGTAGGATTCGTTTATGTTTGCCAACCAGCATCAGGCTGGTTGTGAACTATGGAATACAATGACTCATTTACAAAACATACTTTCTATAACATTGTAAATAGAATTACGTCCATTTTAAAATTATTTCGATATAATTTGTTAATAATTAAAGGAATAATCTTATTTGTCAATTATTGTCATGTTTATTTGGTAAATATGTCAATAATAGATGTGGATAGGCTATTTGACTGTAATATAAATATACATTTCTTTTATTTCATTAGTTTTAATGTTTCTTTTTGGAGCAATATGTAATAATGTATTAAATATTGCATTATTTAAATATAATCCGTCTTCTAAAATAAGTATTTTTGATGCAACTGTCACGTGACTAAAAACGACCGTGATTGGCCATTTCTATAATGACGTAGATTGCACATAAACAGACTGTGTTTCGCTTCGCTCATTGGTGTTTAATGCGGAATTGACGTCATTTGTGCTACAGCGGCCATATTACTTAAAGTCGCGTTTCCGCGGCACATTTGAATATTGCATTTTCTTTTTAGATTTTTTTAATAAAATAGCTAAAATGAAGACAGAAAATATTTTTTTTGGGCTCCTTATAAACAAATTAACACCGTAAGATAGTTTTCAAAACTTAGTCAAATAGTCTATTCTTATTGAACATTTTTGCTTTTATAAAGCTTAAAATCATGATTCAACAGTAATAAATACATTCTTAGTTTCTTAAGATACAGGCTAGTAATAATGTTATGTGATAAAACCTTAAAAATTACAAGATAAAGATTCATGTTATATTATACGTGTTTATACTGTATAGTGTCGGCTTAGAATAGCACTACCCCATTTCTTCCGTAGGGTGTTCGTAAAAGGCGACTAACGGTATTGGGGCTTTAAAGGGATTATTGGGCGATGCGGTTGGAGACCCATCACCAACAACCTTTATTTTACCATCTTTTCCCCACTCAACTTTCCAAAGGTGGCTGAGGAATTTCTCATTCCTTAGCTCTGGCTACCCCATCTAGGGATTTATAGCCGTGAGTATATGTATGTATGTATGTACACAAAACAGTACGATTTATCTTATTCATATTCTAGCTGTGCTGTAGTGTGCTTCTAATAGCTCTACTTCATTTCTTCTTGTGGGTGTTCGGAAGAGGTGACTTGTAGTATGCAAGTTTTTTAAGTGAATTTTGGGCAATGCGTTTGAGAACCGCATCAACAAAAATATGTACTAAATAATCTATTCTTCAATCAACTTTCAAAAGCTGAGGAATTTATCATTTGGAAACTCTGGCTACCCCATCTTGGAAGTTATTGTGATTTGTATTTATGTGTGTTATCTTATTCTTCTTCATATAAAAATAATAATTACTATCTTATTTTTTAAGTATTTTTTTACGCATACTCAGTTTGTACTCAAATAAAAGTCTTTCTTAGAAATCAAGACCAGCAATAGAAAAACAATCACATCCCCACATAAAAATGAAATATTTATGTGAGAGTGTAGTCTGCAGGTACATATTTCATAGATCTGGTTATCGATTGAAGTTGCACTTTGCAACATTAAAGTATATTTCATAACCATTACATTTCATTCATTCCATTCAAAGTTCCATTTAGAAGTACTTAAATGGGGTATTTTTATTTTTTACTTAGTCTAAGACCCAATCTACAACTTGCGTATAAAATAAAGAAAGTGACTGTTAGTTACGTTACATTCATAATTCAAAAAAATGATGTTATAATATATTTTCGAACGAAAAGGTTGTTTTATTTCTTTCACGAAGATACCGACTGACCTTTTTGTGCGACTTTACAGTAAATATCACATTCGGCTAATGTTTGTCAAATATACACAATAGCTTTGTCTCGTATCTCTGCCACCTCTTGATAACAGTGGGACCAATGCAATGTGAGGTGAAATAATATTTACACATCATTATAATTTAGGATACCTTTTTGCTACCGAATTTTCTTTGTAGCGTCACTCGTGCGAATAATAAGAGAGAAAATTGGTTTCATTGCCTATAGTTTAGCAGGTTTACGATGGAAAAATAACTCAGTTGTAGTGTAGCTTTCATTTGTTTTGTTTGAACCGTAATTTCGGTTTGCGTTTCTTTTTGAAGCTAATAATAGTTTTACGATCTATCTTTGCGTAATACAGTTCTTTTCTAGTTAATTGTATTGTCTTCTCTGAGAAGACTTAGTTTTGATGTTTAAGTCTCTTTAGATTTCATTTACTGCCAGTTTTATTGTCATGATTAAAAAGGGGGAATTATAAAACGAGCGAACAAAAAAAAACTTTGCGACTGATGATGACATACTGTTTTAATATTCTATAACCCAAATTAATTAATTTTGACACTTAGAACTGTAATTTACTGTCACTCGTTTTATTGCCACCCAATAAAAAGTTTTGAAAGTAGTGCATACATACATACATATATATACTCACGGCTATAAATCCTTTAACGGGGTAGCCAGAGCTTTGGAATGAGAAACTCCTAAGCCACTTTTGGAAGTTGAATGGGGAAAAGATGGTAATAATAAATAATTGTTGGTGACGGGTCTCCAACCACATAGCCCAAAAATTAAAATCAAAAGCCCCTATATCCTTAGTCGCCTTTTACGATCACCCATGGGTAGAAATGGGGTAGTGTTATTCTAAACCGACACTACACGGCTAAACAAAAATTTTAATAACTTACCTGGGATCCATTGTTGCGAGAAGGCAAACTTTAGTAAAACATTACACTTTGAACGATGATCTCCATACTAGGAGCAAAGAATATACTAAATGTTCTAACAAGCGACAAAGACACACTAGCCGTTGCCTTCCCGAATATTTGTTTTACGATTAACACATTCCTTCCATAACTTACATAGTTATCATTGCGCACTTGTTCACCAACCTTGTTATTTTGCTGAAATTATTTGTGTAAACTTCACTTTTGTACATAACAAAAACTTCAATAAAACTATTCGACAAAGACGTAAAAATATGTAACTAAACTTCTACTAAGATATCGAACATCTGAATATAGTTTGTTGATTCACAAGTTATTTTAAATATTTAGTAGTTGTTTTATTGTTATTAAGTTTTTTTAATAACTTATTCACGATTGTGAGAGATGGTAAATTACTTTATCTACCCGGTGTGTAGTAGCTGTGAGTTCATTCGCGACTGGCGAAGAAAATCGGCGTCGCGACGTCACGCGACTGCGTTCTACAAGAGACCATTTAATACTGAGTGATAAATAAACGCACCCCATTTCAACTCTCGTTTTGACATAGTATACTGCCCATTGTATCCGAGTATCGTTCATTAAAACCACTCAAATTAATACTGGATGGTGGTATTTATTTACTACCCTATTATTTTTATTAATGCATTCCTGTGATTGAATTGGTTTGAAGAGAAAAACAGATTCGCGGTAAAAATCTTCCAAAAATTATGTTGTGTTTTTAACACTGCCAAAAGGGGTGTTTTCTTTCACAGTATTAAAAGTTGCATCTTTACAATGGGGTTGCAGAGGTACTAATTTTTCTAAAAGTTTCATTTAGTTTTCAGTGTATCCTATGTGGAACAAATTTTTAACCCTTTTATGTTAAAATTAAAATTGCTGTGTAGTGTCGGCTTAGAATAGCACTACCCCATTTCTTCCGGTGGGTGTACGTAAGAGGCTACTAACGGTATTGGGGCTTTTAAGGGATATTTTGGGCGATGCGGTTGGAGACCCATCACCAACAACCTTTATTTCACCATCTTTTCCCCACTGAACTTTCCAAAAGTGGCTGAGGAATTTCTAATATCTTGGCTCTGGCTACCCCTTCTAGGGATTTATAGCTGTGAGTATATGTATGTATGTATGTATGTATATTAAAATATGACTCAGCCATTTGTGTCCCCCTACATTGTTTTACAAATATAATAGCTCATTGGGTAGAACAGCGCTTATCGTGCAGACGATGAGGTTTCAAACGCCGGGTAGGGCTAACACCAATTTGTCTTTTCTAAAAACATATGTGTAAGAAATTTATCATGGTTTCTAATGGTAAGGGAAAACATCGTGAGAAACCCATATAGCTAAGTTGTAAGTTGTATAGTGTACAAAACGGCGATAGGCCTGCTCCGTATCACGTGAGTACATAGTCTTAGAAAAACGTGGGTACTCTGAACAGCAGGTGACAATGTCAAGTGATATTCAGAAGTATTAGTACCTCTTGCTGTGTAGTGTCGGCTTAGAATAGCACTACCCCATTTCTTCCGGTGGGTGTACGTAAGAGGCGACTAACGGACTTGGGGCTTTTTAAGGGATTTTTGGGCGATGCGGTTGGAGACCCATCACCAACAACCTTTATTCTACCATCTTTTCCCCACTCAACTTCTAAAAGTGACTGGGGAATTTCTAATTTCGCAGCTCTGGGTACCCCTTTTAGGGATTTATAGCCGGGAGTATATGTATGTGTGTATGAATGTAGTACCTCTTCCAACCCCTTCGAGGATATACGTCGAGAAGCAAGTCACCTATCCACTCGGCCACGTCGACATTCTTTGTTGTAAGACTTTGCACTTCAGGGCGAGCTCTTGATGTACGACTTAGGCTGTTCCATTGTGCCAGTGCATGAATTATGTGATTTCAAGAACAGGAGAACCAAATGTTAATGTTAAAGAACCTAAGTGATTCTTGGCGACAGCTACATATGTCTGTGATATCATCTCTTAAGCTGTTTTTCAGATTGATCCATGACTGGCTTGATCTTATATTTCACAGTCAAAACCTTCAGAACCTTATTAAAACAGAACGGCCATTGGACATTAAAAAAATATTGAAGTTTACTCCAACTCTTTATAGAACTTTACTCCAATTTTTCTCACAAGCTTTTTAGCTATTTACTAAAACCATACATTTTTAACTTACTATTACATTATACTTTTATAACATCCCTCACATGAAATATGATCATGGCAATTTTTTATATATTAGCATAAATCAGCATATATCCATAAATACAAACATATACTTACGCCATTAGTTCCCATTTGGGTATACAGAGACCATTGATGACGACTGTGTACGATCGTGGTAAAGTTCTTTAGGTTAATTTAGATAGCCATTGATCATTGTTTTTAAGAATGTGACCCATTTTTCAATGATTAGTTTTTGGTTTTTAACGTCACGTCTCAACAATCTGTTTAAAACTGATGATCAGTTTATTTACTGCTTCAGTATCCACAAGAAACAGATGTTTTTAGTATAAATTTTCAAATATTTATTGATTTAATTAAATCATCACTGCGTTCGCAACAAACGATTCATCAGGTTCAATTAATATGAACGCATGCAGTGTTATTTTAAACATTTGAAAACGAAAATTGTTGTGATTTCTAATCATTAAAAAGTGTAATCGAAAACGTATATAACAATTTCAAACTTCTGAACGAAAAGTAGCATATAAACTTCACACCGCTATAATATCCCCTTAGGGTTGAATTTCTGAAATTTCCTTTTAAGTGCTCATTTACGTAATAAAAGCCATCCCTGAAGAAAATTATCATGTTTCTACATATAAAAGTTTCAGCTGTGCGTTGATTTTAAGTAAGTTAGTCAGTTAGTTTTACCTCTTTGAAGTATATATATAATATATATATATATAACGATATCAGAAAATATAATCTGTAAAAAAAACTAACAAACGGATAGAAAGACGGACGGTAAAGACATAGTTTTGTGCACCGCTATTTTAAAATATAAAAAAAACTTTGAGCAACCTACCTCACAGAGACCCTTCAGTCTAGAGAGTTGTGAGTTGTAATAGGTTAACTTTTTAATTAGGGTTAAAAAAAGTACAAGCCAATTAAACATTAACAAGGTTACCCCTCCTTTCCGTAGAGTCGTTGTTTTGTATGTAGAATTGCTAGAAAGACCTTTAGTGAATGAGTTAGTGAGTTTACTAACATAACTTTTTAATTGCTTTTGTAAAACCATCAAGTGGGGTAAGTAAAATAATTCTAGTTGTAGCAAATATAATGAAAATAGAAGGTAGATTATCCCCGCTAGATGGGCATTGCTAATGAATAAGTAATGGATTGATTGACTGAAATTGTTATTTTGAATTTAATTTTTAAATTTGTCTTTTCTAAAGACATATGTGTGGTTAATTTATCATGGTTGTTAACGGTGAGGGAAAACATCATGAGGAAACCCACATGGCTGAGTTGTACTTAGTCATGTGACAGTGTATTCGTACAAAACGGCGATAGGCCTGCCCCCTATCATCACGTGAGTGCACTGTCCATGCAAAACGTGGGTAATCTGATCACCAGGTGACAAAGTCACGTGATGTTCAGAAGTATTAGTACCTCTGCCAACCCCTTCGGGGATATGGCGTGAACGTTTATGTTTATGTTATGAATTTAATACCAAAGACTAGAATTATACAACTTAATACTTTCTACAAAACACACCAATATAAGATGTCAATAATATAAATGTACATACATACATATACTCACGCCATTAATTCCCATTGGGGTAGGCAGAGACTATCGATCGCCACTTCGTACGATCCTGACAAACCTCTCTAGCTTCGTTTACATCCATCAATCTTTTCATACATGCTCTTTTGTTCTTCATACTTCGGACGCCAGCCTTTTTGAGCACACTCTCAATTTGGTCCAAGTGTGTTCTCCGTGGTCGTCCTCTACTAACATTACCATCCACACTAGCTCTATGGATCCCTTTTACCAATTTTCTATCATCCATCCTCTCTATGTGCCCAAACCATCTCAACATTCCTTTTTCTATCTTTCTTACAATATCATCTTTCACACCACACTTTTCACGAATAACACTATTTCTCACTCGGTCACACAATCTAACATTACAGATTTTTCTGAGGGACCTCATCTCTACTGCATTCACTCTGCTCTCATGCTTCTTCTGCCACACCCAACATTCGCTTCCATACTTAAGCGTAGGAACAAGAACAGCATCATGCACAGCCATTCGGGCCTTTTCAGACACCGATTGACTGATCATTAGCCTATTCATTGCTCCATTTACCGCATTACCCTTTTTCACTCTTCTTTCAATGTCTTCATCACATATTCCATCCCTTGTAAACAAACTTCCCAGATATACAAACTCCTTCACCTGTTCCACATCCTTACCATCAATCGCAATCACGCATTCTGTCACATCTTCCTGTCTCTCAAAAACCATCGTTTTGGTCTTATCCACATTCACCCTCATTCCCTTTCTTACAAAAGACTCACATGCAATATACATCATCTCTTGCAACTCTTCTGCCAATGATGCAAGTAGCACTTGATCGTCAGCATACAAGAGGCATTTAATGATGAATCCACCCATTCTTAGTCCATAATCACTTTCACGCAACTCTGTCAAACAGTCATCCATGAACAAATTGAAGAGCCACGGAGAAGCTACACATCCCTGTCGGACACCCCTAGAGATTCCGAACCAGTCAGTGTTTTCCCCGTTTACTCTTACACATGCACTAGAATCCTCATAGAGTGATACCAATGCACGTATAAGTTGACTCCCCAAACCGAACTTGGATAACACCTCCCATAAACACTTTCTTACCACCCTATCATACGCCTTCTCTAAATAAAATAAAAAAAAAAAAATTATTCAGTTTTCAAAAGCACATAATATTCGTCTTAACCTAGTTAATTATTTAAAGTACAAAATATAACATTTTCCTGTTCCTGAGCTAGGTAATTTACCTGTATTTCAGGCAACAATAAACAAAAAAGGCTTAAACTATCAGTTTTCATATAATGGTATTTGTAAGTAGTGTATAAATTATTATCAGAAATCGATTGTATCTAACTAATTGTATTATTATGATAAAAAAATAATAAATAAAAACATCTTATATTAACTTATTATATTAAGCAATTGCTCTGATTCCGTGTATGTAAGATTTAATAGCCACGATTGAAGTTTTTTCTTGCATTCAAAGTTGTTTGAGTTATATAATATCAATATAATCAATGAAGGAGCAATACACCTTTTGGTTCTTAGCTAAGAACTTTTCAGTGATGCTCCTTAGAGAGAAGATTTGATCCATACATCCCATTCCTTTCCTAAATCCCGCTTGCACATTCCATATTTTCTCATCAGTTTCATTCATCACTCTTTCAATCAGTACCTTAGCATACAATTTACCAACAATGCTGAGTAATCTGATGCCGCGGTAGTTTTTAGCCTCTTGGTGTGACCCCTTTCCTTTATATAGAGGCACAATTACCGCCTTGCACCAGTCTCGTGGAACTTTGCCACTCGACCAGCATTTTTGGAAAAGGAAGTACAACCAAGAAGCCACCAACACTTTACCAGCCCTCAGCATTTCAATAGTAATCCTATCATACCCTGCCGCCTTCCCTACTTTCATACTTTTCATTGCTTTCATTATTTCTTCCATACTAATCTCACTGTCACTGAAATCACTTTTATGATGCATCCTCTTTTACAAACAGTCCCTCAAAATAATTCTTCCATACCCGTTTCATGCTACTTTCATCCGTCGCCAATTCACCCTGTTTATCTATATAAATGTGTCATAACATAACTCATAATGTTAAGAGTAATGCTAATTCGTAGTTTTGTTAGTATTCTCGTGAATGACTTATTGTTTACGATAATAAAACCCTACATTGAGCTAC
The DNA here is from genome assembly GCA_963576735.1 of Bedellia somnulentella. Taxonomy (NCBI): domain Eukaryota; kingdom Metazoa; phylum Arthropoda; class Insecta; order Lepidoptera; family Bedelliidae; genus Bedellia; species Bedellia somnulentella. Next base: position 7,855,866 of record OY755176.1, read on the forward strand.
ATAGTCTTTGCCAGTTTTTAGAGTTGTGTGCAGAATTTCCAGTGGCGGGATGTCTTGAGCTCTCGGGGGTATGTTTTGAGCAATGTCTCATTTTGAGAGTCCTAATAAGTATTTTTAACATAGTCATGGTTTTTAGATAAATTAATTTTGCAGGTATTTGAACTAATCATGGAAAAACACAATCTTAGCCGGTTTTTAAAGTTGTGTGCAGTATTTCCAGTAGTGGGATGTCTTGAAAAAAAATAATGGAACGTTTTCAAATATTTTAATTAAAGCTGTCTGGATTAAAAGAGTTATGTATTAAAGTTTGGGACTTTTTAAGCTACCGCTGGGTGATGTGGCTTGAGAACCCTTAGCAACCGTCTTTTATCTTACAAAATTTTCCTTCTCAGCTTCCAAAGCTAGCTGAACAATTTCTACCCTTAATTTGTGCTTAACAGCCCAGATTTAAGAGTATGGAGATGGAAACTCTACCCTACCAAGGTAAAATGGGACCCTATTACTATGGTAGGCGTCTGAAGAATAAAAGAGCATGTGTGAAAAGATTAATGAATTAAGATGAAGCTCGAGAGGTTTGCAAGGATCGTGTGAAGTAGCGATTGATTATCTCTGCCTCCCCAACAGGAACTAATGGCGTGAGTATATAAATGTATTTATTCATAACTAAATCTTAGCACAGCAGAATGCTGTCTATTCGTCTGTTTTTCATAAAGCCATAAATTTAAATCATAAACCAATGGTAGTGTAGTTTATTAATTAATGATTTGTAATTTTAATAAAGATCGGAGTGTAGTCGTATTAGAATTGGAATGTAAAATGTAGAGGCAGATAGAAACAACTTAAATTTATACGTATTGGGCTGATAATTGCTTTTCCATATTTGCACTGAGCTAAGCACTAACTAAGTTACTAAGCTTCTACCTTTTGAGCTTAAGGTTATTTAATTGGATTGGTTATATTAATTGAATATATATAAAGTATCATATATATTAAATACATACATACATATACTATATTTCTCTAAAAAGGGTAGCCATCAGCCAGAGCTAAGGAATTATAAATACCTCAGCCACTTTTGGAAGTTGAATGGGGAAAAGATGGTAAAAATAAAGGTTTTTGGTGTTGGGTCTCCAACCGTATCGCCCAAAAATCCAATAAAAAACCCCAATACCCTTAGTCGCCTCTTACGACACCCGTGGGTAGAAAGGGGTAGCGACATTCTAAGCCGGCACTACATGGTAATATATATTAAACAATGCAATATTATAAAATTTTGGGTTGAAGTATCATTTTAGGAAAATTTATACTATCATAGCTAGATAAATCCCTCCTCATAGATATTAAAATGTAATATGTATCAGAAACTCAGAATATTTCGTGGAAAGGCCAATTTGTCAAAAGATTAATCGCGTGTTATTAATCAATATTCCTTGTTTACTCCATATTGGGCCCTTAATATTATTAATGGATGTGTCAACAACTACACCTAATTGCACTCACATTCAAAGTGAAGGCTTTGGTAAAATAACAGTATTTTTCTTTTTAATTGCCATTATTTATGATTTTATCAATTTTGATTTTCCACATCATGATTGTATCCTTACATTATGTATTAAAATTTCATGGTTATATTTAACGTGATTTAAGAACAACACCAACATTTTCTTGATCCAGGATTTAAAAGCGATCTTCTTGTGGAGAATGGATCTGAACAGTTTTTCAAGGGGCTTTAGGATAGGTTTGCCACCCGTCTTCAAAAGCTATTTTTGAACTTTAATAGTTTTTTAGCCATAATAATATTGTATACCACCAGGATACATTCTGTCTGGTGTCGGTTCTATTTGAATTTTGGGTCTTTGTTCAGTTCGATGGCAGGTCATTATGGTAGCATGTACAGCTGTCCAACTATTTAACCTCGCTCGGTTCATATCAAACGATATTGTCTCATTGGTATCAGCCTTATCCTTGAATGGTAAGCTCAATAAACAATAATCATGTTAAGTAGATGTTTAATAAGATGGAGGAACAAATTATTATGTCAAATTATATTTTTTCTATGCTAACAATTTTTCAGGTATAAATAGAACTTAGCTACTTAATTAGTATAATATATATACATTAAACTTCATGCATATATTCAATAAATATGAACAAAAATACTCACCGTGTGCAGATACAATATATACAAAGCTTTCTAAATACAATGCATAATTACGTTTTATGACATCTATACTTATAAATAACTAGCAGCCCGTCCCGGCTTCGCTCGGGCATAAATTATCATTAACATTTTGTTTTTTATTTTATTACATGTATTATTATTTTATTTTTTTTAAGTTTTAAGCTATGTTATGTTTTTTTGTTGTTATATTTAGTTAAATTTTTATTTTTTTTTGTTATTTTTCATAATGAGTAATTACATCAAAAGCCATTCAATTTATAGAGTAAGAGCTTCCCTGTAAACAATATTTGACGTTGTTTTATTTTGTGGCAGCAAAATAAATTGATGTTCAGGGGCTCCCACCCGCGACAGGCTAACGTACAGTTGACCGTGAGTAAAACAATTCTTTCGCAGGTCAATCCCTACTAATTTGAAGGTTTGGCCTTGAGACTTATTAATTGTTAAAGCAAAAGATGTTTTAACCGGAAATTGTAGCAGTTTAAATGGAATTGGCAGATCATCGGTATCCTCGGTATATGAGCTATTGACCGGCTGCTGGGCCAGTGATAATAGTCGCTACAATTAAATTTTGCTTTAACTCTTTGATAAGCAGCCTCGTGCTATTGCACATACTCGGAGGGCTTAAATTTCTCAAAAGCATGATTGGGATTCTGATTTTTAACGTCAATTCATGTCGTGGCAATCCAGAAGGGGTCAGGGAATTTAAAAATTCCTGTGGATAATGAACTGCATCTTCAATATTAGTTACAGTGTCGATCGATTTGTAGTTTGTTGTTTGCCCGGGAACTTTTTTAATTAATAAGATTGTTTATTTCGTTGGCTGTATCATTCTTAGGTGACACTATTGCCTTAGAACACAACCAATTAAAGTCTTTTTCGTGCAAATTCTCGATATCTGCATCTATTAAATTTTCCAAATTATGGGCTATCTGGCCTAGGGACTCATCCAGAAGAATGTCACTATTACCGCTAAAATTTGGAGCAGGAAAAATTCCTTCCCCATGTTTTAGCAGTTGTTGAGGAAAATCACTGCCTGTAATTCCATGAAGATGAGCTCTCATATTAGTTCGTAATTTTAATGTTTCAATCGAAGTCCATAAGGGAGACGATTTTAGGTATGCTTTAATGATATCTGCTCGCGTACCTCTCTTAACAACAGGCAGAGTCTGTCGGAAATCTCCAGCAAATACAAAAGTAATTCCGCCCATGACTGCAGAGGAGTTCCTAAGATCTTTTAAGGTTCTATCTACAGCCTCTATATGTGCTCTATGGCTCATCGTGCATTCGTCCCACATAATTATTGAGGCGTCTTGTAGTAATTTACCAAGAGGACCGTTTTTGCGGATAGAACATGTACCCCTCCCGTACCCCTTCGTGACGCCTGCAACAACTTACTATGCATAGCTAACCGAGCGGAGTTTTATCTATAAACATAATAACATAATAACATATTTTTTTTAATTCGAGACAACTTTCGAATGGAATGCTCGAATCGAATAATTCAAAAAGTAGTATAAGGGTATTGAAGTAGTCCGAAATAATATATACGTTTTTTTATAAGGATTATATAGTTACAATTAAAGAGCCTTTTCTAAAGCAGGATATTAATTTAATTTTTAAATAATTTTATATAATGACGCGTGTTGTGAGATAACTATAATAGTTGGAGACATGCTGTCGCGGCATTTTTTTTAGATAATGATTTTTTCTATAAAATTGTAGTACATAATTTTATTCTATTGTCAATATTTTTCGCAGCGCACGCAATGTAAGGATTTTTTTTGGTATTTTTTTAACACCTTGGGTTACATTTTTGAAGTTTACGTAAGGTTCCTAATTTTTTTGAAAATAAATTATAGCCTATGTCACTCGGGAATGACGAAGCAGCAAAACAGTGAAAGAATTTTTCAAATCCGTAGTTTTGGGGCCTATTCAATACAAACAAACAAAAAATCAAACCTTTCCTATTGGTATAGATAAATCTGTAGAGAGGTCAATTCTGTACATAAAATATAATTTCAAAATAACTATTAGGGGGTTGATAAGTGATCGACACTGATGCCAAAAATGCAATCAGTAAAATTTTTGTCTGTCTATCTGTCTGTCTGTCTGTATGTCGGTTTGTATGTTCCTTATGGAAACAAAAACTACTCGACGGGTTTCAACGAAACTTGGTACAATTATTTTTCATACTCCTGGGCAGGTTATAGTAAACTTTTCTGCACAGTAGTAAAGGGGAATTTTGGGAAATTTTGGGAAAACTGGAGAAGTAGCTCCATTTTTTAAGCTTCCGTCACGTGTGCAGCCTTAATGGTTAAAGTTACATAGAAATCACATATCACGGAAATATTCTACACACACAACAGCAAATACCTATCTCTTATGGTTAACTCACAATAACACGTGTAACTCCTGACAGCTTGACAGTTCGGAGCATCCTGATGATATTTTTTTACTTTCACGTTTATTATACTCTCACTCACCCTTAATTTAAAAATGATAACATTATTACCTATTCAATCAAAAAAGAATCATAGAAATCGATACTGAAACACCAAAGTTATACAGTGAAAAAAAATAGACCAAAACCAAATCCTTTCTAACTTGCATTTAACATACTAGATGGAGCCAGTAGTTTCATCCTACATTGTTTCTTTTTTAGATTGTTTTAAATATTTCATAGCATTTTACTCAATGACTTCATAAAGCGCTTTCAAAATCACAAAGTTACAATATTCTGAAGTGCTACAAATTGTAATCAAGGCAAGGCGCTAAATTTCATAAATCTTGAGCAGTGATTAAAGAGACCTCAGATGTTTTTAAAACTACATACTAAATATACATAAAACTAAATATACATACTTTTATATGCAACAGTATTACAGTATTTCAGAGAGGAAGTGTTTTTCCAACATATCCCTGAAGTTAGGTAGAGACTTGACTAGTGGCATAACTAAAGGAAGTACCTACTATAATTAACGTTTCGACGAGACGTCGGGCTTTAAAAACAATGTAATAACAATAACAAGCGATTAAAATATCTGAAAATCAATAGTTGTTTTAATTATAATGTGCAATCGTGAAAATCTTAGAAAATACGAAGTACATACTAGTTATTGTAGTTTTGTATGGGCTAACTTGAATGTGACATTAAAATTTACAAATAAGTGAAAATCTGATAATTTATTAAACAAATTTTGTTAAGTTTTGCGATAGTTACTTTACAAAAAAATTTAAAACAAATATCCTGCTATCTTGTTTTAAAGATAATGCAAAAGTTCAAAACAAAACAAAGAGATCCATTAACTTTTAGTTGTAACATTGTTATCGCTATTTAAAGGCTTTTGTAGAGGTTTAGCCTGTTCAAACAGGGTTTAAGAGTCGGGAAATACCACCAGTGAGCTTTTCATGGAAGCTATTTAACTAAAGCTCTGGAAGCAAGGCGGCAAACTAGCAGTAACTAGTTGAGTCACTTCTTGTTACGAATTATCTCGAAAGTTTTTCTAAACTTACACTATGATGATACAGTTTACATGTAAATTATTCGTGATATTTTGGTTCCTTCAGCGAGAGGGCGCAATTGAATGATGCCGTCAATTGAGATGCTGTCATGCCAAAATGTTAGAGTTTTGGATTGTCATTTTCGAGACTTAATAATAATATTGTTATTATTAATAAAATGGAAATAGTTTTGATTCTTTGCATCGTACAGAGAATGATTTCTTTGTTATAATATTTCAAAAAGCATCTATTTTTTCGACAATTGGCAGTTATGTTGATTGAAACGAAACGAAAGTGGTTATTGATAATACTTGCCTACCCTAATAGAAACTAATGGTATTAATGTGTTTGTATTAACTCAACTCAGTTCATAATATTTCATCAATGTTATCTTATGATATTATTTATAATACTATACATGGTTTTATTACACTCCACATAAAGAATTAATTTTTTTAGTTCAAGATTTTCTTGTCTACCATTTGTCAACCCCTCCGCCATAGGCTGACAGCTCGAAATTACGAGTATCGCACAGTTTTTGATTCATTTAATAACCCAAGCTGATTCTACCGTTTAGCGAGTTCTTAGGTTTTAAAGGAAAAAAACGTGTCGATAAGTATGTTCGTTTTGATTTTACATGTATGTTAATGGTGCAGTTAAAAGGTTTGGTCAAAAATTGTATTATATCAACAACAAAAAAACTTAAAGTAAGGTAAAAATAATAATAAGAGTATCTTAATCAAATGATTAGAAGAAGCTCAAATGAGCAGAAAACAAAAATCAGTTCCAAAACCAGTTCATCAAGGTGTTTGGGGGTGATGATGGTGTGTTTGTCTTTGCTCTTATTTGTCTTCTGAGCACGGGGTAGCGGATTTTCAGCCGGTTTCACAATTGAGCATTCTAGCTCTAATCAGTTGAGTTTTTATCAAACTCTAACTAAGTAGTTAAGTTAAAAGTGTTTCACAAAACAAGCAATGCTCGTTGCTAGTATGTGATCAACAAAGCATTATGACAGTTTGTAATCAACATTTATGAACGTTTCAGTTTACGCACAAAAACCAGTAACTTACCGATAAAGTTATATTTCTGTATTTATACTTTAATATAAATAGCAATTGAATCTAAGAACTCGATTCAATAAGGTTTCATTAGAAGTTACATGTATAAGAAGGTTTTGCAACCATTTGAATACTTACTTACTTATACTCACGCCCATTATTTCCATTGCGGTAGGCAGAGACTATCGATCGCCACTTAGTACGATCTTGACAAACTCCTCTTGCTTCCCTTACATTCATTATTCTTCTCATACATGCTCTTTTATTCTTCTCACTTCGGACCCCCGCCTTTATAAGAACGTTTTCTATCTGGTCAAGAAACGTTTTACCATTTGAATACATACATACATACATATACTCACGGCTATATTTCTCTAGAAGGGGTAGCCAGAGCTAAGAAATTATAAATTCCTCAGCCACTTTTGGAAGTTGAGTGGGGAAAAGATGGTAAAAAATAAAGGTTTTTGGTGATGGGTCTCCAACCGCATCGCCCAAAAATCCAATAAAAAGCCCCAATACCCTTAGTCGCCTCTTACGACACCCGTGGGTAGAAAGGGGTAGCGACATTCTAAGCCGGCACTACGCGGCAATACCATTTGAATAAAATATAAAAATAAACAAACGGAACGTATATACGTCAATACCTCTTTTCGTCAAGCCAATCAGCAATCACACTCATCAATCGTCAAAATTGTATCAAGTTCTGTTCTGTATGTTAGCTTTGTTTTTATTTATTTATTTGTGTTTGTGTTTAGATTTCTATCATGTATGTTCATGAATGAGAAAAGATATTCACGGATATACTCGGAATCTTTTGTAGTGCAAAACACCGTGGAGGTGGAATAAAAACGGAAAACGAAACCAAAAACTTCGGCGTATTTTGCCTCCGAGGTATCTGCTACGGCTCCTCTAGTGATGATAATGACGTATCCGAAAATATCTCCATAAATTTGTCAAAAGCAATGTGTTTACTTCAAAAATTTAAAATTGAGCATGGTTTAAGACGCCAAATTTCACAACCTAACTCTCACCATCTCAAATCAGCGATGATTACCGTTTGAGTGTTGTCAAACGAGTTCAGAAACGCAAATTTCAACATTTATGTCGAATTATTGATTGATGCTCAGCGTTTTGATCACACAATCAAAATTTTATTAAATTATAATATTTGGTAACGCCCAATTTCTGAATTGAATATTCAAGCTGAGAACGACTGAAGTATCGTGCTGTCTCATTCAGTTGTTAAGATTTCAATGTGACAGAACGATACTTAAGTTTTTCTCAGCTGGAATACGCAATTCAGAAATCGGTCGTCAGAAACGTAATTTTGGTATGTACTTAAATACGGTTTGAGATGCTTTTATCGTTGAATTCTCAATTGTGAAATCGGCCGTTTGTCACTCACATTTTAGCTAATGTTGGTACTGATGTCTGTTTACCTTTTCTAAGGGAGATGATAGAGGAAGGCAAGCACGGGCACCTATTAACTAGATCACGTGTGGTATAGAAAAGCCTTCTCTTTCGCACTTAAGTAATATCGTATACTTTTATCTCTTTCTAACCGACATAGTAACGATAAAATAACGCTCGTGCTAGGCCTCCAGATTAGTTGAACGTTTGCCACATCATCACGGCTTGAATGACATAAAGCAACGAGATATGGTGGCTGCTATGGTCCCTTGTATGTTGGAGCCGCTTGGCTTGAGTTTCTATCTTGGTAGGTGACCAGATGGAATTACTTTGGACCCGTGGGCGGTCCTCCATATGGATGCTACATGATAGAGTACATTTGTACCATAACATTTACTTTCTTCCACGCGAGGCTGGTGCAGAGTGTGCGGCTCGGAATAAACATGCGGAATATGATGCTTCGAAGACAAATTACAGCTATGTGCAATTAGCTTTTGAAACTTCTGGAGTGTGGGGTTCGGAAGCTATCTCATTAAAAGTAAAAAGTATATTTATTAAAAGAATTACAGCTTTCACAAATTTCCAGGGGTTCCCAAACTAGGCTTAGCCTGTACCTTGGGAAACCAATTTAATTATATAATATAATGGAATAGGCGCTTTAATCGAAGTATTATATGTTATATCAAAAAAAAAGTATGTAATAAAGTTAAAAGGATGAAAAAGAAAAATAATAATTAAAAGACACGAACAACACAAAACAAAATGATGAACATAAACTAAGCAAAATGGAGGAGAGTTCCATAATGATAATATAATAGATCTATACATTACATTCGGTTTCATTAATATTATTTTATTTTATGAGTGTGTGTGTAGTTGTTAGTTTGTTAGTATTGACAAATGTGATGAACTAATCTAACTAAAATAGAATGTATATATAGTTTGTGTGTATGGTGTGAATATATATATATGAATATATGAGGTTCATTCATGAGGGACATTAGCAAAGGGCTTCGCGATCATGGCTAAGATGAAAGGTTTGCGTCTTTCCCAGCACAAAGATTATTTGCGGAGATTCAACGCGGCATTGCCGCCACTGGCTTCATGTTTCTGGGGCCTTAGGTTCCGTAGGTACCTGCTATAGTTTGAATTTTGTGCACGTTTCTTTATAAAGATAAGAGTTTCCAAGTTACTTAAGACGTAACACGTAGGTGGATAATTTTTGTATATTTTTATGTAATTGTAAGTATTTCATGCAAGTTTTGTTTATTAAATTTATTTATTTGAGAAACAAACGGTACACAATATTTCAAATAAGAGAAAAATACAGAGAAATTCTTGACCTATAAAGTTTCTACCAATTGTGAGTATAATGTTAAAAAACACTTTAAAAATGCAGTAAATGAATAAATTACTTAGTATTAAAGCACAGTTTATATTTATCAGACATGTGCACATTATAAATTTTACTTCCTTATAATACGTTAAGTGTCAGCTTCGGATAGCACTAATCCATTTCGTCAGAATGTATAAGGTTTTACGGCTTGTTAAGTATTTTAGGCTTTTAAAAAAAAACTTACTAATCTTCCAAAAATGGCTAAAGGAATTTTATAATTCTAAAACTTGGGCTTCTTACTTTTGGAGTAAGCCTGTAGTAAGCCCAAGTAACCCTGAGTATATATTGTATTTGTACGCCTATGTTGTCAATCACATCCATTGAAATACAAACACTATAATCAGAAAAGAAAACTATCTTACTTTTATGTTTCGTGAGATACATCCTGATGACAGACAGAGAAACAAACAGTAAAGCTTTAATAATAAGATTTCCTTTTTCCCTTTTTAGTCCAAACTTTTAGATCTTATATATCAAAAAGCCACACTCCAGACACATAAAACGCATAAAATGAACCGAGAGAATACCAAAACTGTATGACAATTAATATTTATTTTTCTACAATTATCAACCTTACCGCAGTCACTTAAGACCTATTATTTATTGCAAGACTGTCATTAAAACTGTGCTTATAATATAATAGATATAAATATTGTTTGTCCGGGACGTTTTTTGTGCTGTGTTGGTGTATCTTTGGTCTACACTACATGATCAAAGCCAAAACTGCATTAATCTCAAAACACAGTTCTATACGCACTATAAGTTTTGGTGAAGGGAACATCGACGGATATAATCGATTCAGTTAACAGGCTAATTGCACTTAAATACAACAAACAATAATATTGTTCAAACTGGGATAGGTTTATGCGAAAGGGCTCTGTTTATGTCTGGTTTTAGAAGAATAAGTGGCCAAACACATATTTTGGCTAAAATGAGATAAATTTATATCTTCAATACACAAAAGCAATAGAAAATGGTTTGCCGCACATGGTTTTCATGTTTATACAGATAATATGATCTGAAAAAACACAGATTGGCAGTCTGATTTGAGGTCATACAACAATTCTATGAAAAATTCTAGAGATACGTAGTAATCATAAATAGATCCACAAAGGTAAAGACAATTCAGAAAAAATACTTTAATATTTATTTTATTTGCTACCCATCTCTCCAACTAATGAATGAAATTTTGAAAAAAATGAATTTGATGGGCTATAATAAGATAAATATGATTTTGTGAATGTTGTGTCGGTTGATTTTAACCATTTATTAACTAGAGGCAAAATAGTATCTTCTTTAATTCAAACCTTACTCACATAGTACATATAGTGATCAGATCAAATATAACTCTGCGCCCTCTTTGAGAGCTACGTTGCGTAAGCTATACACTAGTATAGTATTATATTATCTGCGGTTATACATTCAGAAATATATTTCCGTCCAAACTACCTGCCTACCTATACTCACGGCTGTAAATCCCTAAAAGGGGTAGCCAGAGCTAAGGAATTAGAAATTTTCCGTCCAAACTCATGACAAATATAACAAAAAATCTATTATATTATTTTATCATATCATACTATTATTATTTTAATATTATTATTATGTTATACTAATTAGCTAATGTAAGCCATAATACTCGTATTAAAAGGAGAAGATATTTAGTTGGCACGTTGTTGATTGTTATTATTTGCTTGATACAACATCGCCGGCACTTAATTATAGGAAGATTAAGGCAAATCAAGAAACTCTATCATTCGAAAGAGGAAGATGTAAAAACATACTTATAAAGACTTAACACACATATATATACTTACTGCCATAAATCCCAATAGGGGTAGCCAGAGCTTCTCCTCAGCCACATTCAGAAGTTACAAACAAGATGCTTGAAATAAAGTACCGTTGGTGATAGGTATCCAACCGCATCGGTTAAAAATACTTAAAAAGAACCCCATACCCTTATACGCCTTTTACGACACCCGTAGTAGGGGTAGTGACATTCTAAGCCGGCAGGGATTTCTTTTCAAAATAAGATATTTTTTCTCATTAAAATTCGTTACCAGTGCTGTAATTAGTTGATATAATTTATAACAAACTAGCAACCAGACAAGCTTTCGCAATGAAAGTATAAAGTTTAAATCTACATACATTTTTAAATTTGCGTTTCAGTAAAACTTTAGGGCTTATAGCCCTCCCTAGGAAACTACATTTTATGCAGCTTGTTATATCCAGCTTCTTTGACTGTGCGTTATTATCGGCACTAGTTTCAAAATATTAGTTTTCAGGTTTTTGAAATAACTAGATAAAACTACATTTTAACCGAAATTCTTAGATCCAATAATTTAAGCCGATGATTTAATTAAAATGAGTAAAGCCTGACTACAACCTGAAAATTAAATTAGGCTGCAATTATTTTCGTACCAAAAGCCGTACCAAAATACAAATTTTTAATGTCACACTTTTTTCACTGTCCAAACTACATACATGCAACCGTGATCGCTCAATGAATAAGAACTTCAGTCCGTCATGTAGACAGGCGTGGGTTCTACTCCCAAGGAAATCCTACACCAATACCAATTTGTCTTTTCTAAAGACATATTGTGTGGTAACTTTTTCATGGTTGCTAAGGGCGAGTGAAAACATCCTGAGGAAACCCACATGGCAGTGTTGTACTAAGACATATGACAGTGTGAAACGGCGATAGGCCTGCCCTCTAATACATGAGCACACTGTCCAAACAAAACGTGGTGAGTATTGTGAACACCAGGTGATGTTCAGAAGTATAAGTACCTCTGCCAACCCCGTCGGGGATTATCAACGGTAACGTTTGAGTTGAGTTACTAAATATGTAAATGTATACATGTACATATATATGTATATGTATATATCTACATATTAGGTAGAAAATCAAACTTTAAATTATTGTGTATACTTACTTATATGAAAAGAAGCGAGGACTTGAATTGAATATTTTATTATTTTACATGAAAGAACGCTTCGGGAAAAAAATTGCCCTGTCAAATTCCCCTAAATCAGTAAACATAGCACACAGTAATATAATAAAAGCTAAATGGCACGAGAAGACAATAAGAAAACAAATCAATTGAAACAGTATTTCTAATAACAAACACAATATCATTTTTTTTACATAAAATGTTAAAGGTTTGCTCGATTCGTCACCTTCATTTTCTATTTTTAAACAAGAAAATTAGCTTATCATGTACTTATGTCATTGGTGAGTAATAGCGTGAATTTAGATCATACTGTTCAAGAATAAATTTGGAAATAAGAGGTATACGACGAAAATTTAAGGTTTAAGCTATGGCCACATTAAGTAGATGAATGAAAGAAAAATGGTTAAAGATAAATCCTGAGCCAAGGCTGTGTTAGAAGAGGCCACTGCGGACATTTTTCAATCAAATTACAAACTTTTTATAAAAGTGCGTGCTGCTATGAGAGTTAAATTCTTTTCATTATTGATTTCATTGATTATATAACAAAAGAAACGTTTTCCAGGATAATATAATTAATAAATCGATTGCGATACCTTATATTAAGTAAAAGACTAAAGTAGCTTTACATTATAATAAGAGTTTAGTAAAATATCTAAATATTTCTAACTAACTGCTGATTTTGCGTTCGAATAAAAGGCTTTCTTTTATTATCTTCTTTAATATTCACGCAGTATTCAATAACTTACGCTTAAGACAATTGTAGTTTCAAGAAACGTCCCTAGTTCAAATGGTTATGCTACACCAAGGGTACCAATCTATTGTGAAAATTGCTTAATCCCTTAGAGGAACACCGTTAAAAAAGTTTAAATTAGCATTTCCGCTAAAATAATTCATCGATCTCGGCGGCTACAATACAGCATGCAAAACAAGTCTTTATAACTATTACAAATAACGTTTAAAATGGCGCGCTCCGACAGAGGCACCCAGGCGCCTCTTAACCGTTGACGGAATTTCATAATTAAAAAGGAGAGGCGCCCGGGCGCCTCTCAAGCGCTGAAGGGTTAAGGCTACAGATTTTAGGTTATTTGGCATAAGTCATTCATAAGATGTAATAACAATAGCGTTTAGTCATATGTGTTTGCCAAGTCCATTTATCATTTTGTAACAAAGTAAACATAAATAATGAATCGCTGGCTCAAGCTCAGTACTTTGTCTGTAAAAAGATATGAAATATGGCGGTCGGAGTTTCCGCATTATAAATGTATTAGTACTAACATATTTTTCCTGGAAAATCTTTTTGCGTTTTGAACTTGTGCCTTAAATTACTATAAACATGTTTATTTATGAAAATTTTCATATTTGATTAAGAGTTGCACAATTAGTTTCTACTTTACTGAATATGAAATAAGTAAGCTTGTAATGTCGGTTTAGAATAACACTTCCCCGTTACTTCCCGTGGGTATACGTAAGAGTCGACTAAAGGTGTTGGGGCTTTTTAATGGATTTTGGGCGATGCCGTTGGAGACTCATCACGAACAACCTTTTTTTTTACCATCTTTTCCCCACTTAACCCCTCAGAGGAAGGAACCGTTAAAATTTAAATTAGCATTTCCGCTAAAATAATTCATCGATCCCGGCGGCTACAACACAGCATGCAAAACAAGTCTTTATAACTATTACAAATAAGGTTTTAAATGGCGCGCTCCGACAGAGACGCCTGGGCGCCACTCGAATGTTGACGGAATTTCATATTTATAAGCAGACGGCTGCCGGGTGCCTTTCAACCGCTGAAGGGTTAACTTCTAGAAGTGACTTAGGAATTTCTAATTCCTTAGCAGGCTACACCTTCACTGTTTATAGTCGTGAGTATATGTTTGTAAGCTTGTTTATTTCGAAACTTATTGAGCAATTGTATGAATATAAAGTATAGGTTTAGAAAATATTTCTTGGCGGCACAACTCAATTAAATTAAGGAATAATTAATTACAAAAGCTAAGTCTGTATAATTGTCTCATATCTTTCAAGCTCAAGCATTTCGCTAATATTTTTAGCGTGGTATACACCAAATCCAATTCAAACTCAAATGCTCACGCAGTATATCCCTGAAGAGGTTGGCAGAGGTACGAACACTTCTAAACATCACATGACATTGTCACCTGGTGTTCAGATTACCCACGTTTTGATTGAAAAGTGTACTCACGTGATAGGGGGCAGGGCTATCGCCGTTTTATACGAATATACTGTCACATGAAAAAGTGCAACTTAGCCATGTGGGTTTCCTCACAATATTTTCCCTCAACATTCACTCCGAATTCAATTGGTAGCAAAAAATTGTGCATAACGTTAGTGAGTTCAAAGAAGTGGCAGTAATTTTTATTATAGTGCTAGAAAAGTATTTTTCTAATTCCTATACTAGTTAATTTAAAAGAAATCTCTTAGAATACAAAACGACATATTAAATACAAAAAAAGTGGTGAAGCAGTTATCATAATATGTCAAGCTAAGTCGAAGAGTAAAGAAATTAGAAAAGCTCTTTAAGATAAAAGATGGATAGAAAGGCGGCAGAATTAAACAAGATGGAGTATAGAAGAGACAGAGTATGTGCGTTCTGGCGAAGATAAATTGGAAGCCACTCAAGTTTGGTGAGATACGCAGATTCATGGTCAAATTCACGCAATTCAAAAATAAACCTAATGCATACATTTTGTTAGCGCTCAAGTTTGTTAAAGTGGTCTTCAGTAAAAACAAAATAACAGGTGTCAGTATAATCGAGAATCAGTAGGAGAGGCGATTCGGCTAACGCAGTTTTGATAGCAGTAGGGAGTAAATTACGTAGTCCCCTGAGGGACCCCGCTGACGCAAATAGACTCCGCTTACCACTTCTAATTGCAGTACCCAGAATAAGGTTCTATCTATCATTAAAAGACTTTCAAAATCCTGTTAATAACCCATATTATAAGTTTTATATGCCGTATGAAAATTATAACACATAATAACATAATTTAAATCTTTTTTGTTCATGAAAACCTCATGTGGTCAACCTATTACTAATAAATAAAGAATAAATAAAGGAAAGAAAAATTCCTTCCGAATTAGTAAAAAATTCGGAGGTAGGAAACGCAAACACTACTAAAACGTGTAAAAGAAATAAAGGATAGAAGAATTTCGCGCTGGCAGCCATTGACACGGTAGCTCAATTGGCAAGAGCGACGGGGGCGTATACCCGAGGTCGCGGGTTCGAATCCCGCCTGTGTCGAAATTTTTCTTTCTTTATTTATTCTTTATTTATTACATAATAACATATTTTATCCCTATGTCGATTCATCTGCTCCAAATGGCTAAACTAGTGTTATTGTAAACCCTCTTGAGTATAAAAGGACGATTTTTTAATTCAGTACTCAATCACTGACTGGTTGCCTAACTGCATGAAACCAGTCAAAACGATTCCCGGTTCAAATTTAATTCTATTAACGAAGTAGCGTGCAGTTCGTCATATCACTGGACATGAATCATATACATATTGATAGAAAAACAACAATAACATGAACCTCAGAGCTGGTTTAGTAATTATATTTCTCATGTGGCAAAGTGTTGGAGGTAAATATTTTTGTTTTGCTATTTAACTGTAGTATGGGTGAGCTTATTATAGTTTGTGTATTTCGTGATATTATAAAATTTGAATTTTTACAATAAAAAATAGTAGATATTTTGCAATGCGATTTGCTATTTCTCTAAAGGTGCTTTGCTATCTTTAACAAGTAATAGAATTCTGTGCTCTTTATAGTGGAACTTTTAATTTATTTGAATCCCTAATTTATATTTCTCAATTAAATATCATTTACCCAACAGCAAAAGAAGAATGCAGTATCTCGGCATGTGAGGTATACGATTTAGTATCAAGGAAAACTGAAGATCAGGCGGTATCACAGAACTGTGACGTAGACTCCCGATGGAAACAACTGGATCGACGTATCAGGGCAATTGAACAACCAGGTTAGACTCTTTTGTTTTCAATTCAAATAGTATAGAAAGGGAACGATATGAAAGTTTTTGGGCAAAAAGTATTTGATCCGGTTCTGGATTGCATTTAAGTAAAATTATGTTATAGACCAATTAGTGTTATGAGCGCAAAGGAAGTAAATCGAAAAGAAACCTATACGGGCAAGATCTATTTGGCCATGTGACATACTCGTAACCTCACGTGGGAACAACTTTGACGTCATTTTGTTACAATTAATACAAGGTGATAAAGTATAAAAGAAATCTCTACCACTAATTTCTGGAGGTTTTGTAATGTATTTCCTTCTGTTTGATCAGCCGCTTAAAATAATAAAAAAAAAACTTAAATTTTAGATTGTTACCAATCACTTAATCAGCCTTATAATTCTTAGTCTCGTCAAACGACAATATTTAAAAGAGATTACACACCCGTCACCTTTTATCTGACAATTTAAACCCTATACACCGTACATATATAAATTAAAACTAACGAAAACAGTATTTTATTTTAAAATATTATCTTACGTATGATTGTAGTTGTCAGGAGCTTGACCTAAAGGAGAGAAAGTTTTAAAATAATTTACTTAGTGCCAAGGATGATATCCTTATATATTAAACGAGAGAGGGTGGATTTTGTGAACCAGCCTGTGTCGCGATGCTAAGAGCTAGAAAATTGGTTCAGGTATGGTTTAGGTATCAAATTGAAGGTGTCCTCTGAAGTTTTACCGAAAATTCATACATTTTCCACAATTTCATTAGTTAAATTGTTAGCGATTTATAAAATGTCAAAATTGGCCCATAGACTTTGCTGGAGTAAAAGCGCGCGCAAATGTCAGTCACGAGATTGAATTGAGTCGCTCGCGAGCAATTTTCAATTTGGAATTTAAACCGGATGCAAAAAATGTAGTTCACGCGGACGTAGTCGCGGGCAAAAAGCTAGTTTTACTTTATTTATAGATCTCTAAACTATATAGTACTATAATATGTTTAAACTCATGTCTTCAATTTAAAAAAATCGGGTTTATAGTATCGCGTACCTACAACTTGAATTCTGAGCATTAATTCCTCCCATTTATAATAGGCTCCCTTAATTTGAATTCATGATGCCAAACCATTTCGGATTGAATGTTCATCAATTCATATAACATATCAGACGACTGTGGTTTATATTGTCTACAGCGATTCGGGTCAATCTAAAAGCAATCAATCGGGCAAACGAGTTACATCAAAAATGACGCTTTAAATGCGCAGTTTTTTATAAAGATTGTGTTTTTATATACAACTAGTGGTCCGCCCCGGCTTCGCATGGATGGTGTTAAGTATCTTCACTGCTTACCGCCTACGATATTTAGCGTGATGATATATACAATTATATATATAGCCTACGTTGCTTCTGAAAATCTTTGCTTTCTATTGGTAAAATTATTTTTAAATTGATCTAGTAGTTTTTGAGCCTATTCATTACAACCAATCAAACAAAACAAAGTTTTCCTCTTTATAATATTAGTGTAGATAGATTATGTTTACACACATATACTGAATGTTTTACTGCGGCATTTTCTCTTTAAAAGGTTAGCATTTGCACACAATGATAGATTGTTTATTCGTTAATTTATTGATTGCAGCATATCCACATTTATGAAAAATACATACATACATATACTCACGCCATTAGTTTCTATTGGGGTAGGCATAGACTATCGATCGCCACTTCGTACGATCCTGACAAATCTCTCTAGCTTCGTTTACATCCATCAATCTTTTCATACATGTTCTTTTATTTTTCATACTACGAACGGATAAAAAATACGCAACAGTAAATGACTTCAAATGTTAGCATTGTTTGTTTTTGGTATTGAACCCCATTCATAATAATAAATGATATAGTATAATAGATTTTCAAAGGACTGATTTCGTTAATAATAAACATAATTTTACAGCTGGTATTTATCATCCATCACCGTAATCAAAACACATACATACATATACTCACGGCTATAAATCCCTTAACGGGGTAGCCAGAGCTTTGGAATGATAAATTCCTCAGCCACTTTTGGAAGTTGATTGGGAAAAAGATGATAATAATAAAAGTTTTTGGTGACGGGTCTCCAACCACATCGCCCAAAAATCACTTAAAAAGCCCCTATACCCTTAGTCGCCTCTTACGATCACCCACGGGTAGAAATGGGGTAGTGTTATTCTAAGCCGACACTACACCGCACGTATATATCTTTTCATTCTTGCCTCATTTTTAAAAATACAATAAGCCAAACTACATAAGACATTGAAAGCTTCTGATGCACAATGTGATTATGAGAAGTTTGCTACTATTAGAACCAAGGTGAAAGTAAACCTACGTAATGCTCTTAAAAACTACGAAAATAAAATGCAATTTTTACTCTCGCGGGATCCTAAATTATTTTGGAAATTTGTTAACTGCAAAAGAACTAATCAAAAAAGTGGTGCTGTTACCAATAACGGTAAATTACTGTCGAAAGCTGAATCTGTTAACGAGTTTGCGAAATATTTTGAGTCAGTATATGCTGTGCAGTCTGCTAAGCTCAGCGTTGCGGACGCCATGGCGGAGGACGTGTCAGCGGCGAGCGCGGCGGCGCGGGTGCACCTCACCGAGCTGAGTCGGAGGGAGGTGCGCGGCGCGCTGGCGCGGTTGCCGGCTAAGACGTCGGCCGGTCCGGACGGCGTGCCAGCTTTTATCGTTAAAGACTGTCGTGCCGTACTTGAGGAGCCTCTACTGCATGTTTATAATTTATTTCTATCGGAAGCTTCCTTTCCCGATATTTGGAAGGTTACTCGTGTCGTACCGATACCTAAAGTAAAGAATAGCTCTGAAATACAAGACTATCGACCAATAGCGGTTTTGTCTGCATTTGCAAAAGTTCTTGAGTCAGCATTGCAAAGAAATATATACGATGAAATCAAAACTTATATTTCTGATTGCCAACATGGATTTAGGCCTGCACATAGTACATCAACCAATCTTTTAAATTTTATGGCTCATGTTGTACCAAATGTCGACGCAGGGCTTAACGTAGATGTAGGATACTTCGATTTTAAAAAAGCGTTCGATAAAGTTGATGGTGATATTTTATTTGCAAAATTAGCTAAAATGGGTTTCACGCCGCATTCTCTAGAACTTTTCCGAAACTATCTAAGCAACCGAAGACAATACGTTAGTTATGGGGAGTACACTTCGGAAGAATACCCAACAAACTCGGGCGTTAATCAAGGAAGCAACTTAGGCCCATTGGAGTTCCTAATTATGATAAATGATCTGCCGTCAGTCCTCCAACATTCAAGTTGCCTAATGTTTGCTGATGATGTAAAATTATTTCTCCCAATTTCTTCACCTGCGGATTGCGAATTGCTTCAAAGGGACATGAATAATGTTGTTAATTGGAGCAAAGCAAATAAGTTAGAGCTGAATTTAAAAAAATGTGAGGTTATTACATTTAGCCGACAGCGTGCACCTCACATTTATAATTATAAAATCAAAGGCGTAGAGTTGCGTCGGGTGCAGGAGGTTCGCGATTTAGGGGTTTATTTCACAACAAACCTTTCTTTTCGTAATCACATTGTTGACATTTGCAAGAAAGCGTTCAAAATGCTTGGTTTCATAATACGCACATCTCGTGAGTTTACAAATTTTGGAGCGATGAAGGCACTGTACAATGCTTTAGTTAGGAGCAAACTCGAATTTAATGCAGTCATATGGGCTCCACATGAGACAAAATACTGTCTCATGTTGGAGAAAATCCAAAACAAATTTACACGCTTTCTTTATTTTAAAATGTATGGAGTCTACCCTTACTATCCTTTGATGTACCCTACATTGTTCGTGTTGGGTATGGTGGGGTACACCAATCTGGGTGTGAGGAGGGATCTCAACCTAATTGTTTATTTATTTAAAGTATTGAGAGGTTCTACACAGAACACCATCATAATGAGCCAACTTCGGCTGAACGTACCAAGTGGTGCGCTTAGGCGGCGGCTGGGTCGTCTACTAACAATTCCTGCATCGCGCACTAACTTACTGAGTGAGAGCTCTCTTACACGCGCAATAGTTGCAGTTAACCATATTGCCGAACAAACGGACATATTTTCCTGTTCCTTGGCTCACTTCACAAGCGTAGCTTTATATTTTTTGTGTTATGGGATGTAAGATTAATTTGTGTGGGTTATGTTTTTAACTTTTTTTTTTTTTGTTCATATATAAATTGTAACAAATGTTGTGTACAAATATAAATTAGTAGTTGTATTGTCATTAAGTAAAATATGTGGGTTATAAACCAGCTATAAATGTATTGTCTATAATTACATAACAT
Organism: Bedellia somnulentella; assembly: GCA_963576735.1. Taxonomy (NCBI): domain Eukaryota; kingdom Metazoa; phylum Arthropoda; class Insecta; order Lepidoptera; family Bedelliidae; genus Bedellia; species Bedellia somnulentella. The sequence continues at coordinate 7,876,706 of OY755176.1, forward strand.
AACATAACATAAACGTTCACGCCGAATATCCCCGAAGGGGTTGGCAGAGGTACTAATACTTCTGAACACCAGGTGACTTTGTCACCTCGTGTTCAGAGTACCCACGTTTTGCATGGACAGTGTACTCACGTGATAGGGGGCAGGCCTATCGCCGTTTTGTACGAATACACTGTCACATGACTAAGTACAACTCAGCCATGTGGGTTTCCTCACGATGTTTTCCCTCACCGTTAACAACCATGATAAATTAACCACACATATGTCTTTAGAAAAGACAAATTGGTGTAGGCCCGACCCAGGATTTGAACACTAGTCGTTTGCACGATAACCGAGTGTTCTACCCACTGGGCTATCACGGTATAATTGTATGTTGTAAAGTAAAATTTAGCCGAATTGGATTTAAATCTGTAATGGTTATGTTTATGAATGAATAAATAAATAAATAAATAAATAAATAATTCCGTTCTAGTATTGCCTAATAGAACTGAGGAGTGTGTTTGCAGTGTGCAACGAATATCATTCACAATAACACGGCCTAACCTATTTAATTGCCTAATCTTAACATTACCTGGACCACTTTTAGAAATTGAGAGAGTCAAAGATAGTCCAATTCAACCCTAAATTGGATATTGGTGATACGTTTCCAGCGGTATCCCAATGTAATTCACCCTGTAACGCACCCAGTCACTTCATACGACTTCAACAGAAAGATAGAATACTAGGGGCATGCTAAAAGAAGTTAGATACTCTTTTCTCATTTAATTGACACTGGCAAGCTATACACCATCTTATAGGCTGGTTTTTTCTTGACATATAGGACCCATTTCTTTTATTTATTTTTGTTTGAATGAGCATCATTTTTCCGAGAATCTGGCGGGAATTCACTTGCAACAATGGAGCTCAGTCGACGTGATTTTCGCGCTATGATTTATTATGAGTTTAAAAAAGGTTTAAAGCCTCAAGAATGTTTGAACTTTTGGCTTCTACTTTTGGTGAGTCTGCTTGTTTCCGAGCAACAGTATTCAATTGGTTTGCTGAATTAAGGAGAGGACGGGGATGTCTCGAAGATGAAGCAAAGACAAGACGGCCGCCAACCGCGGTCACGCAAGAAAACGTTCGTGCAGTCGAAAAACTTATTCGCGAATACCGACGAATTACATATGTAGAGCTAGAGCGAGAACGAAAAATCGGATCAGCAGCAATGCAAACCATAATTCACGACCACCTTTCTCTCCATAAACGTTGTTTGAGATAGGTGCCGCACAAACTTACCGATGAGCAGAAAGACCGTCGGGTGGATTGGTGCCTATTCATGATAGATAAATACAACGGAGGCGAGAAAAAAAACGTATATGATATACTGACTGGTGACGAAACATAGCTATATAACTATGATTCCGAATCAAAGCGACAGTAGACCGTATGGTGCTTTGAAGACGAGCCAACTTCAAGGAAATGTCGCCGTGCACGAACGACCCAGAAACAAATGGTCGCCTCATTATTCTGCAAAACTGGTCATATTGTTAATGTTATGCTAAAATGAAAGAACGGTAATCTCCGAATGGTATGTGAGAGTTTTTGCTCCAACAGTAAAATCAGCTTGGTGTGACAAGCGACCGAAGTCAGGAATCCGGCACCTTCTCTGGCACCACGACAATGCGGCGCCACACACGTCTGTCAGAACACTAGACTTTTTCAACTTGAAAAATGTGTCAATTCTATCAGCTCTCACCTGCCATATTCCCTTGACCTAGCTTCTTGTGATTTTTACTTGTTTCCAAAACTAAAGCGAAAGAGGTTTGAAAGCAAAGAAGATGCGCTGGTTGCCTATAATTTCGAGATTTCTGAGGTATCCAAAGAATAGTGGCCAAAGGTATTTTGCAATTGGTTCAGACGTATGGAAAAGTGTATACGTGCTCAGGGTGAATACTTTAAAAAGGTAGATACTTGTAATAAAGAATAAATTTTATAATTTTTGAGTATCTAGTTTCTTTCGGCATGCCCCTCGTACTGTTATTGTTTGTTCATTTTGATCCTTCACTCAACGGCAATTCGACATACGACACCAGCGGGAATCGAACCCATGACCTCCGATTATACGCCCCCGTACCCCACAAACCTCCACATGATATAGGGATTCCGCATGAGGATTTCATGAACAAAACATTCTATATTTTTTGTGAGCTCTCAGGTTTAATTGGTCTGCTTAACTTAGGATAAAACTAGAGTTTTAATCTCTTATAGTGCATGTCATACAACTTTAATCTTCAAAGATAGTACGCATCATAAAAGAAAATTCCCCAAAGCATAAGTTAGAGAAACTATAAGTCACAAAACTTTATTTACGGTTTCACATACGTTTGAATCAGAAACTTTCTTTGTTTTTCGGAACTCTGAGAAAATCTATTTATTTTGCCAACCTTTATTTGACATCTATGTTCTTTCATAGGAATTTTATTGCTTCTTTACCATGAATTCAATAATCATATTTGAAGTATATAAATACCGTGTAATGCCGGCTTAGAATGTCACTACCCCCTTCTACCCGCAGGTCTCGTACGAGGTGACTAAGGGTATGGGGCTTTTTTAAGTGGTGTGTGATGCGGTTGGAGACCCATTACCAACGATACTTTATACAACTTCCAAATGTGGCTGAAGAGATTCTAGCTCTAAAGCTCTGGCTACCCCTTTTTGGGGTTTTAGCCGTATTTGAATGTATGTATTTTAAATAATATGTTTATGTTTTGTAAATTAACACCAGTTAAAATTTTGGTCACTTTTCTACAGTCCATTCATTTTTTGCTTGGACTATTTATGCACGTGACAGAGGGCTGGCTAATCGGTACTTTATCCAAATACATTGTTCCATGACTTGGACAAAAAACTCTGTGAGTTCCCTGATTAAGTTATCACTTACCGATAACAACTTTGATAAATTGACTACACATGTGACTTAAAAGAAAACCACATTGCTGAGCACGATTTAGGTTTCAGATTCACATCTCTTGAACTAGAAACTAATTTACCGACGAATTTTTTATAACATATACCTATAATGTAGCCTTCAATCTCTCTACCCACTCTAATGGGAATTGTTGAGTTTAGAATATGTTGCTCATCACATACCCGACTACACGGCGCCAGCTACCCAGTAACTTAAACGTGTAAATAGTAAAAAAGGTAAAAAAGGTAAATACATAACATGAGTATTATTCAGATATCAAATAATAATTGAATACACATGTGTTTTTTTTAAGCAACCGTGATAGCCCAGTGGGTAGAACACTCGGTTACCGTGCAAACGACTAGTGTTCAAATCCTGGGTCGGGCCTACACCAATTTGTCTTTTCTAAAGACATATGTGTGGTTAATTTATCATGGTTGTTAACGGTGAGGGAAAACATCGTGAGGAAACCCACATGGCTGAGTTGTACTTAGTCATGTGACAGTGTATTCGTACAAAACGGCGATAGGCCTGCCCCCTATCACGTGAGTACACTGTCCATACAAAACGTGGATACTCTGAACACCAGGTGACAAAGTCACGTGATGCTCAGAAGTATTAGTACCTCTGCCAACCCCTTCGGGGATATTCGGCGTGAACGTTTATGTTATGTTATGTGTTTTTTTAATATAGTAACGTTTTAATCTGACGTCGCTATCTATCAAATATTGACAAACATATGCGTACTCCATTACCTCGCTTTGAGGTAGGCAGAGTCTATCGATCGCCAATTTTGACGACCCTGGCAAACCTCTTGAACTGCGTCTATATTCATCAATCTTTTCACATATGTCCTTTTCTTCTCTATATTTCCGACCCCTGCCTTGCTTCTATCAACTGAAATGCTTTTGGTACTTCATTATCTCATCTCACAGCCCATGTATGTCCCCACCAAGGGGCTCGAGCCTACCCTGTATAGGGTGATTTGGCCATAGTCCACCACGCTTGCCAAATGCGGGTTGGCAGACTAACGACCACTACCGTAATAGTAGCATATTTCATTATATACAGTATTAATGCAACAGAACCTAATCTTTCAGTTAAAACAATAGTGATGACAGGATGAAGCAACAGTCACGTATCTAAATACCAAACTAAAGCATTTCAAATACTTCCGACGCGGAGAATATTCCTAACAATTTCAACGAAGCACGAATATGGACTGATTTGATTAAGTGCTCAATTATTTGTTTTGCGTGTCGAATTTCTTATTGGTTATAAACACGAGGTTGCTGTTGCTTTATCTATTAACTTATCATATTATTTTGAGAGTGCATATAGCGATGAATATTAATAATTGCCTGGAAGTGTAGGCTTAGAATAACACTACCCCATTTCTACCTGTGGGTGATCGTAAGAGGCGACTAAGGGTATAAGGGCTTTTTAAGTGATTATGGGCGATGTGGTTGGATACCCGTCACCAAAAACATTTATTATAACCATCTTTTCCAAAATCAACTTCCAAAAGTGGCTAAGGAGTTTCTCATTCCAAAGCTCTGGCTACCCCGTTAACCCTCGGCGTGCCTGGTAGAAAAAAGTTACATGGCGTGCCTGGTGGGTCGGTGAGACCCTAAATTTAAATATTTTTTTTCTCCTACAAATTGATATCAATGTAGTATATTTTTTGATTTTAATATAAAATTAAACATGTTTTTTAGGGTTTAAAATAAAATACGTGTTCGAATTATTAATATTTTCAAAAGATTTTTTAATTAAACTTTTACCTTGCTTTTTAACGTAGAATTAAACATCTTATGTTCATAAACATGCAAAATCAACTAAAACTAAAGAAATCACAATCAGACTTTGGGGATCATAGTGCACATAAATTATCTTATATTCTCAGCTAAAATAATTAGTCTTCTTCATTTCTGACATCATTTTTAGGAACATAGCAATTTCCACTCTGGAAAATTGCATGTTCTATCACTTTGATGATCACATGATCCTTTCACTACTGGAGCAGGCCCCGGACTGAGGTAGCGGGCGGAGGGCGACAATCAGTTCACTACGGTCAGCTACTGAGAGCCGTTGCGCGCGAATTTCAAATTACAATGAATAATAACGGTTTAACGGCTGCGGTGGGTCTCACAGACCCAACCAGGCATGCCGAGGGTTAAGGGATTCATAGCCGTGAGTATAATGTATGTATGTATTTATGTATTAATAATTCAAAAAGATTGATTCATAAGGATTTGAACACTAAATCGATGTTCTTCTGTATTTTTTGAAGTCATATCTTATTTTTATTTATCAGAGTTGTTAACGATAAGTAAGGAGAATTTATAGTATAACTAGCTGACCCGACATTCTTTGTTCTGTCAAATAATTTCGTTTTTTTGATGGGTGTCATCAAATTGTCGTATTTACCCACCAGCTCAGGCCCTCAGCCACCAGCGGTTCGGTTCGAATACAAGACTAAAAATCACTTGAAAAGTTCCAATACCCTAAATCGCCTCTTACGAACACCCACGGGCAGAAATGAGGTAGTGCTATTCTGAGCCGACGCTACACTATACTTACGACTACGAATCCTCAGTTAAAGTAGCCAGAGTTTCAGTGTCAAAAATTTCTCAGCCACTCTCGGAAGCCGTGTAGTGTCGGCTTAGAATAACACTAGCCTATTTCTACCCGTGGGTGATCGTAAGAGGTGAAAAAGGGTACAGGGAGTTTTTAAGTGATTTTTTTGGGCGATGTGGTTGGAGGCCAGTCACCCAAAACATTTAATATTACCATCTTTTCCCCAGTTAACTTCCAAAAGTGGCTGAGGAATTTCTCATTCCAAAGCTCTGGCTACCTTAAGGGATTTAGAGCCGTGAGTTTATGTGTGTATGTATGTACTCTCGGAAGCTGAGTGGGCCAAAGATTAGAATGAAAGTTTTTGGTGATGGGTCTCCAACCACATCGCTCAAAAACCACTTAAAAGCTCCAACGCCCTTAGTCGCCTCATACAAACTCTTAACGGAAGAAATGGGGTAGTACTATTCCAAGCCAACACAGCATCTGAAGGAGTAAATCTAAATAATTAAAGTAAAAATGGAAGCAGTAATTCAGCAGTGAACGCTTACTGGTCATCGATTATGATGATGAAATACGCAATACAGCATTAAAATCTCTGATTAAACATTCAATCACATCTAGACTTTTTACTCTTTTACTACACTTTGATTACTCTTTTTATTTTACTACTCTTAGCCTTAATGGTTGGAATTTGATTCAAATTGATATAGGACTTGGACTTCTTGTCAACTGAAAAAGACATTGGGACCTTTATGACCCGCTTTTCGAAGGCTGGTAGATAAAAATCTGTTTTATTTCTCCCTGCCCGCCACCGGGCAGTTATTCGTCATTAGTCGTTGCAATCGTGCTATGATTTTCTTATTAGATTAGATTAGATTCTTGCTATGATTTTCTACATAAAATATAAAACTTGTAAAGAGCTATCCGCAATGGTATTTATTCTACTTGGATATTCAACTGGTAATTAAGTCACTTTTTGAATTTAAGATGCCTTATATTCCCATACCCGGCAATAATGCGCTTTGAACAAGTACATGAAAAAATCTCGGGCGGGCTTTAAAATAAGGTATGACTCAACAATGTTTGCCATGGGTATTTTGTCAATAGTTAAGGTCCCAATGTCTTTTGCCATCCTGTAGAAATTTTATTTGAAAAGATACGCGAGTAGGCATATGAAATCTGTTGATGCCAATCGAATAAATTTTCGATCCTATTTGTAGCCCAAAAGCCGTAGATTCAGCTTGGTAAAAGTTTTTCTACCAAAGGTTTGAAAATACCCGTCTCTATCCGTTTGTTTTACGGAGCAACACAAAGCAAGATTAAACCTTGTGTTTATTGAGGAGTAATAACAGTGTGTAAATTTCTGCGTACCCGAAAATACCTTTTTGTGAAGTCTACGAAAATGTTACTCTTGAATAAAAGAGACGAATTTGACCAGTACATTGGAAAACAAACGCAAGTATGATACAACGGTATTTCAATGTTATATTGGTTTGAGGTTAATATGTTGCATTCCGTATTGTCATTAAAGAACTACGCTAAAAAAAATTGTTCAGTACTTAAGTAATTAATATCATATTCTTCTATTTCTTCTTTCTTAAATGGCTTTTTTGCTATAGTAGTTAAATAAAAGTGATATTTTGCTGTTAAGTCTCCTTAATCAAATAAAATATCTATATTATAATATTATAAAGGAATATCTTTGGGAAGGGCAATTTTAGACGTCGATTGGCCAAATTATGATATAGATGTTCATAAAAGGACCATGATCAAAATTGCCAATGCTTAGCTAGAGTAAAAAAGCTTGGGAACCTTTAATTAAAGTAGATTTATATATATGTGCTGTGTAGTGACGGTTTAAAATAGCACTAATCATCTTTTTCTAAGTACTTAAATATTTTAAGAGATCTCTGGGTAATATGGCTGGAGACCCTTTCTTTACTAATCGATGCTATATTTATTTAAGAATCAAAAATCATTCTTCATTCTACCTTTTTGACCTTCTGAATGCCGTGTAGTGTCGTCTTAGAATAACACTACCCCATTTCTACCCGTGGGTGATCGTAATAGTGATTTTTGGGAGATGTGGTTGGAGACCCATCTTTTCCCCAATCAACTTCCAAAAGTGGCTGAGGAATTTATCATTCCTTAGCTCTGGCTACCCTTACTAGGGATTTATAGCCGTGAGTATGTATGCATGTATGTTCTTCTGGAGAATTTCTAGTTCTGAAGTTCTGGATGCCCCATGTTTATTTACAGCCATTAGTTTAAGTATGAACGAAGACTAGCCTGTGCCCGCGAATTTATCCGCATGGAAAAGTCGCGGGCAAACGCTAGTCTACGTACTTTGCCACAAACTCAGGAACCCTACAACCATCCTAAGCCTTTAACTGAGTGATCCTTATGAATTACAATAACTTTAACTATTTACATATGAAACGGCCTTTTAGGCGGGGCGGTGTCTGTCAGTCAGTCAGTCAGTAACAAAATGATTTTAAACAACTAAACAAAGATTACTAATGTGACAAATGGTGTTACAGTATGGACCATAAGTGTAAGTCAGTCAAGATGGCGCCAGTGTGCCAAGAGTGTGTGCCGCTGTGACCCCGTGCGTCGCTCACTGACGTGCTGGCGGTCGGGACTGTCCGCCTTGACGGTAGACATCGTGGCTCCGGTGGACTTGGTTACCATGTAAGTATTTGTACTTTATTATTAGTATATACAAATAAATACAAAGTATATATACGGCGAATTAATGTCTTTCTTCTTTTTTTATTAGTTTTAATATATGTATAACGGTATTTAGAGAAATCATACTACTAAGTCTGTGTTTAGAGATTTGTTTGGGATGTGGGAGATTCGTGACGAAAGCTAATACATTTTTTTTTGTAAATTTATTTTCAGTCAGTTCTGGCTTATGTTTTTGGTAATAGAACTATTAATATTGTTTTTTTTTTCATTATTGATTAAAAAGCCTTTAGATGTCTTTAAAAGGAATAAATAAATATATATGAATATAACCTCACAGATGAGACATAATCTAAATATATCTATTTTACAATGGACCGTCAAAATGATAAAAATGAAGTATATTAAATACTTTCTATGTGCACAAAATATTGTCAATGACGAGGCTTTAGAGACACCCAATTTTTTATTAACTATTACTTTTAACTTTGTCTACTGACTTTTTGAATTTGTTCCCTATTTCCAGTTTCATCTGTTTATTTTAATATATTCAATATAATCGGATGTGAATTTTTAGTGACCTGGGAACCAATAAATTACAAACGTTACACAAAAACAGCTTTAAAGATATGCGTTCACTGACTGAGCTCGACATGTTTGACAATCACGTCGAGTTTTTGCCTCCGGGAATTTTTGAGCCGCTGATAAATATTCGGATAATGTAAGTAATACTGTTTAAAACTGTTTTTTATCTAGGTCATTATGGAAGCAAGCATTTGCTAAATCTATAAGAAGATATTAAATAGAGTATTTATTAGGCGGCGCAAGACCGTAGACCATGATATAGATTGTGTAAATTGTTACAATAAACAGATAGATTTAAAAAATATAAAAAATAACATGTCATGTAATACACAATATATATTTATTTATTTGCTTACTAAAATGTATTTACCATAATGCGTTTAGTTAATATCAACGTAAAATAAACCTTTGCTTTCAGACGACTGCAAAGGAATTTTATTGAGGAAATCGACAGCGAAGCTTTTCGGACCACCAAGAAACTATTTCATGTTGATATATCGAACAACTTGTTACATACATTGCCAGAGAAACTGTTTATTAATAATTCATACCTAGAAACGATTGATATATCAAACAACCAAATAGCTTATGTTCCATCAAGAACATTTGTTGGATTAGACTCGCTACAAATTCTTGATTTATCGATGAATAAAATCCAGAGGATTGAAAATGAAACATTCTGTCTAAAGTCGCTCCAAATATTGAAGCTATCCGATAATAAAATAGCCAATATATCTGGACGAGCATTCGAATATCTTACATCACTTGAAACATTGCTTTTGGATAAAAATAAAATACAACATTTACCAGAGAAACTTTTCAGTAATTTGCATAATTTGGTGTACTTGGATCTATCTAGTAATGAAATGAAAAGTGTAAGTAGGTATTAAAATCGGTCTCAAATATAAGTTTTATCTGTTATGCAAATAATTGTTGATTTTCTTTTTTTTTTCGACCGACTTCAAAAAAGTCTTACCGTTTAAGATATACTATAAATGCCATTGTACATACATACATACATATTCTCATATATTGGGGTAGGCAGAGACTGTCGATCGAGCCATTGTAATAAAATAATATTGCATTTTTATTTTGTTATGTATTGGTGCTAAGTTAATGATTAATTTATTGAATTTTTAATAGAAGCTTGAATAAAAACACTAAACTAAACTTCGCTATAACTGTCAAAGCAAATAAGAAGTGTAGCATTACCATGTGTTATTACAATATCTTCGTTACTTAGATATTTAAATTTTGCATAATTAATTACGAGATACTCATATAAACTCTTTTTTCAGCTGACGGGAAAAGAATTTGCTAACTTGAAGTTATTACGACATTTGGATTTAAAGGAAAATATTTTGTCAAGTCTCCCGGATTTCGTGTTTTCAAGCTGTACGGAGTTAGAAAAATTGGACTTATCCAGAAACCAATTAAAGTTCCTAAACATTAGTACATTCGATGGATTGGAAAATTTAACTTCTCTCATTTTGTCGGAAAATCAGCTACAAGAAATTCATTTCAGAACTTTTCAAACATTGAAAAATTTAACAACACTGTAAGTATAAATTGCTAGTCTTCTTATTTACTGAAAATATACTATAAATATACTTATTTTGTTGAAATATTTGTAAATTAATAAGAAAAACATTGTCACCGATGCATGCATGGGTCTATTCTGAAATATTTATAGCTTATTAATACTAATGTGATAAATGCTGAGGGAAAACAGCCTGCACAAACACTCTTTCTAACTTATAATAAATTAATCATCTGAGAGTTTATGAAAGCAAAGTTGTGATAGGCCTGCCTCTTACGCACTATGTATTGGTAAAATATCACAGCAATGTACTTTCGCCAGCCCTTCGGGAACTTATGTATGACGTTAACGGTGTCTTTGATATAATTTTGTTTCATAAGGGAGTTTGTAAGTATTAAAACTCTACGGAGAGTCAAACTATAAACATTATAAATTATTGCAACAATATATTTTTTGGGCGATGTGGTTGGAGACCCATCACCAACAACCTTTATTTCACCATCTAATCCCCACGTAATTTCCAAAAGTGGCTGAAGAATTTCTAATTCCTTAGCTCTGGCTACCCCTTCTAGGGATTTATAGCCGTGAGTATATGTATGTATCTATAAATTATATGGAACCTAACATACAACACATAAAAATCTTAACTAAGTCAGCCACTTTTGAAACGATTCTGGGGAAAAGATTGTAAAATAATCAATGGTTGGTGATGGGTAACCAGCCGCATCTTTCAACAATCACATAAAAGCCCCAAAGCCCCTTAAGTCCTCTCATACGGCACTCGCGCGCAAGAAATGGGTTAGTGCTATTCTATGCCGAAGCTACACTTTATAAATTCAGCTGTTAAAATTATTAAACGGAGATATATTTTGAAGATTTCTGAAAGAAAAATAAAATAAATAACAAACATTTCTAGACGAGAAACATAACGTGTTTGTTTAGTTACCCAAATGATTTATCACATATTTCTTGACTTACATGAATGTAATAAACAAATATTTTACCATATTTGTTCAACTTAGATAATATACGAAAAAAATTCGTAGTGCTTCAACGTTGGGCGCAAAACCAAGTAAAATCCACTAACTTAAGAAATTCAATCTTAAAAAGCAGTTGGTGAGATTTATTACAGTTTATTGGTTGGTTAGGATTTTACCAGTATAACGTTGCTGTTTGAGTTTGCTAGTTGTTCAAAAACTAAGATGATTCCGTGCTATAAAGGACCTACTACTGTTCCGTATACTCCATGGTAGTTGTCGTTGATGTCTACCAATCCACACTAGACTAGGTTGCTGGGCTATGGCTACATTATAGCTATATAAAATTCTAAACAAATAGTAAGTATTTCGCGCACGTTACTTCAAGAAACAAAAATATGGAGCTAATAAATTTCTGAGCTATCTTTGGATATTTTGAGAAGAATAATTCTTGGAATAAATGCAACTTAATTAATACCGAAATTGTTTAAGATTTATTTTTCACTACGCACGATTTTATTTAGAGAAAAATGAGGTATTGCTACTTTACCGCCGGCAAATGTTTACTTACAACCAACCTGCTTCTCATTTCATGAAGACAAAAGACCACTAATATATATAAGACCGCCAATTGTACTTTTGTTAATTCATTCTGTGTATTTGTAATTGTTTTTCCATATTTGATGTACAATAAAGAGTTTTCTATTCTATTCTATGTAGATAAATAACGCTCTCCAACATGATTTTACCTAAACAATATTGATGAACTTTTTAATATTTAGTTATGAAACGAAAAATTTAGATTACAATATATGATGTTTTAAACATGGGTGGTTTTTTAATGGCTATTAAGTCTTTTAGCTGGCATGCATTAATTTCTACATCGTAAATCACATTTGAATAAGAGGCAATAAGAGCGTAAAGTTTCTGTTAATTAAGTTGCACTCGTATAGTACGACTGAAAACTAGAGGAACGAAAAACCAAATGTTAATTAACCTTATTTTTTAAATAAACACTACCGTATTTCTTTTGTTATGGTCACACAAGGTGAATTAGGGTATTTATCAACGATGTTTTTTTGCCATGTTTACGCTAACATCTTCAAAAGATTACTGACTAATTCTTGTTATCAAACCACTAGTTTTTAAGAAGTGAATAGTAAGATTGATTAAATATTATATTCCCAAAAGAATTTAAATAAAAGAAGAATGTACGAAAACAATACATCCAAATTTATTTAGTCTCATACCCATATTTTTCAGGTATCTCGACGGTAATTTGTTTCCCTCGTTGCCGTCACGAACACTGGATTTTACACCGAAACTGGCAATCGTGAAGCTATCTGGCAACCCTTGGCATTGTGACTGCCATACTTTGTATATTTCAGCGTAAGTGTTTTTGGAGTGGAAGAAGGGGAGAGAGGCCTTTGCCCAGCAGTGGGACATAAATGGCTAATAATAATAATAATAAGTGTTTTTGGAAATAACACTATTTCTTTGTTTCAATGCGAACTTTTCTTAGTATTTTATCGTGATTTTATTTTATAAGTTATTGTCAAGGATTTAGGCTGGAATTTTTCTGACTGGAAATTAAATAAAACGGTTGGGTCTTTATTGTGAGGTCACAGAGTTTTGTACATAAAGTTATGTCATACTTATAAGATGAATATGAATAAGTACAAGTTTGTTACTGTCATTGTTTAATTAATCTTATCATCGCTTAGTATGACAATACACAAAATTTTCTTGTAACGACTGAAATATCAACTGTAAACTTTTAAAGCAACCGCATCTCTTTTATTCTCTAATATACTTCTCAGGATCGTTTATTTGTTATTGGCCTATCAAATATCGAAACTGACTGATGTATTTTTGTCTCTTATGTTGTGGCAGTCGAAAGTATATAAGTTGAATCCAGTGACTTTATCAGATATTTATGATCTGACATACACATCTGAATCGTTTTCTATCTGAAAATGCTTTGTCATACTGTTGGGGTTCGAATTCAAAAGAAATACTTTTTGCTTCGTACTCAAACCATCAAAATAACAGTTAAATTAGTTCTTATTCAAGTTCAGTTGTATTCTAGCCTTCGATAGATGATTCACTCAAGGTTTCAATCTATGTATGTACGAATAAAATTAATATGTGCACGCACTATGGACAGACAGTCATTAGGAATTATGTTTTATTCAAATGATTATGGTAAGACCAAAACTAAAATATACTCCTTTTCTTCTAGATGGGTTCGACTTAACGAGATGAAGTTATGGGACTATTCTCCTACATGTGTGTCACCGTGGTTCCTAGACGGCCATTTTTTGAAGAAACTGAAATTCCCTGAACTATGCGATGGTCAATGGGCAAGCATGGTGAATTTGTCCCCAAGGTTACCAATACAACAGTTATTAGCACTCAACGTGACGGTAAACAGAAAGCCCCAGGAAAGCATGGAGCAAAATCATGATATTACTACTGTCGATATGTGGCATTAAATTAAAAATAAGGTTACGTTTAAATAGGTGTAACGGTTATAAATAATAAAATATAGCATTTTAAAAAAAGTCTGTTATTGCACTACCTAATCAATTAAATACAATCAATGCCGTTTAGATATCAGGATTAAGACGAGTGACCGACTTCGGCAATGCCAAAAGCACGGGTAATGATTTTTACTGCTTATATTTGTATGTTACATAAAGGGACTATACGTGGGGGTCCTTTTGAGGGTTATTGTACATACATACATATACTCACGGCTATATTTCCCTAGAAGGGGTAGCCAGAGCTAAGGAATTATAAATTCCTCTGCCACTTATGGAAGTTGAGGGGGAAAAAATGGTAAAAATAAAGGTTTGGTAATGGGTCTCCAACCGCATCGCCCAAAAATCCGTTAAAAGCCCCAATACCGTTAGTAGCCTCTTACGTACACCCACCGGCAGAAATGGGGTAGTGTTATTCTAAGCCGACACTACACAGCAAGGTATTGAGGGTTATTGTGAGGGGTTTTATTTGACTGAATAATTTTAAACCGCTTGAAATAACACTGTGTAGTTGCTCTGGGCTGTGTAGTGCCAGCTTAGAATAGCACTACCCAATGTTTACCCGTGGGTGATCGTAAGAGGCGACTAAGGATATAGGGGCTTTTTAATTGATTTTTGGGCGCTGTGGTTGGACACCTTTCACCAACAATTATTTATTGTGCTGAACGAGTTAGATTAACCTCAGTCTGCTTACTATATGTCCTGTCCGTCTCAGCTTTAAGCCGCGCTCTATATAAGAATTCATTAACTTTTTTCTATTGATTTCACTGGGAAAAAGTTTTTCGGTGATTATTCCTTAATGGTTGGTTCGATCACAATATGAGACCCCTGAAAACACTAAGCAATGTTTACTTGATCACTGTACCAAATTTGGTTGAAGTCGGCTCGACGTTCCAGAGGAGTTTGATCACAAAGAAGTGGCCCACCCGTGTACACGTATAAGAGTCAGTTATAACCATATTTTCCCCACTCAACTTCCAAAAGTGGCTGAGTAGTATCTCATTCCAATGCTCTGGCTATCCCTTTAAGGGATTTATATTTGTGAATTTTAAAATTATGTTTGTGAATATAATATAGTTTAGGGATTTATGTATATAATATTGTTTTTGTGTAAAAAAAATATATATTGGGAAACTCAGTCATAGGTAAACCCTTTCAAAATCACCCTCTTACATGAGGTTCTGCAAAGAGTTTTTAGAACGGAAACCCTTCATTTTTTAAACCTTCCCTTTTGAAAGGGTTAGCCTTATAAATAGGAAATTAAACAAAGAGCAGTTGCAGTCTACCATCTCCCCTACAATATTCTGCACTGATATCCAAATCAATGAGTAAATATACGAATATGTTCTATTTTCCCTGCCTATTTGCTCAGATTATGAGTATAACCAAGATATAATCGCGTCATGAATGATAAAACATTAATACCCATTATAAATGAATCGGTATTTTAGATAACACTACAGAGACACGTTGAAAAATCAGTGCTAATGAATCGATAAGTACAATGAATAACATATTGGTATAAGATATGAAGATATATTTCCGTTTCAGAACAGTCTAAAACACATTTCAATAACAAGGACAAGATGTTTGAATCCAAAACAAACATCATTAGTGTACGATGTTTAAATCGGGCTTGTGAATCTTTGAGAGAGAGTAGTTAAACTATTATTTACGGTTGAATCATTTAAAAATAATATTAAGTTTATGTTTCCCATTTAACATGTACTCACGGTTTACTACCCCACTCTTATCTAAGCCGACACTACACAGCTTCATAATTTTTCCAAGGCGCTAAATATATCTGTGTCCTTTGTTCTTGTTCGTATGTTTATTTATTTGATATCATTATTAATCATTTGCGATTTTTCTGTTAAGTTATTTGATTAATAGTTTTTATACCTTTCTGTAACTTAACAGAACGTCGAAATAAATTTTATACTTTTATATTATTCTTACTGTTAAAAGTCTATAATGAAATAATTTTCGTACATTCTCATGCAAGGATGTGTAATTTTTCCAATAAAAAGGCTTTGTAGTTATGTGGCAAATACAAGATATTGTCCCTCTTAAAAATCAGTATCAAAACCAATGTAGACGCTTAAATTTTGTAACTTAATGTTTTAAAAAATCTCTTTTTAACTCAATGAAAACTTTATCTATAGAATGTTAGTATGAAAATGGCATTTGCCTTATCGCAATGACGCGTCTATCAAAAGGAAATATCGATAATATGGATTATTATCTATAATAATTTACAGTCAGTCTACCTCAAGCAATCAAGTTCGTTGTTTTTTTTTTAAATTTATTTATTATTGAAAATTTGTTAAAAAGGAGAAGAAATTCGTATGCGGATTAAGTTAACCATTTAAAGTTACTTCATTTGAAAGAGTTGGAATTTCTAATAACAATTGTGAAGGTATTGTGTTTTGTGAATTTAATATAACATATGGGTACTGGGGCTATTTGAGTGATCATTGGGCGATGTGGTTGGATACCCATCACCAAGAATCTTTGTTTTTCAAT
This sequence comes from Bedellia somnulentella, assembly GCA_963576735.1. Lineage (NCBI taxonomy): Eukaryota > Metazoa > Arthropoda > Insecta > Lepidoptera > Bedelliidae > Bedellia > Bedellia somnulentella. The sequence goes on from OY755176.1 coordinate 7,893,089, forward strand.
GTTTTCCCCACTTAACTTCCAAAAGTGGATGACGAATTCCGTATTCTACAGCTCTGGCTACCCATTGTAGGGCTTAATTAGCCGAGAGTATATGTATGTATGTTATGATTATGTTTATTACGACAAATTAACTGCAATAAAAATGTGATATCATTTCAAATCAAAACACGATTCTTTTGACGTGAAAAATAAAGACACTTAACTAATCTAAATATTCATAAAAGTTATTATACCATATATTCCACAAAGTCGTGAGCACCGCTGGATTGATTCAAAGGTAGCTCAGGGAAGTCTTTTTGTCTAGGCAAACAACCCACACTTAGAGATTATCGTCAGATTTCTAGAGTATTTAAGCTGAGAACGACTTAAGTATCGTTTTTTCTAATTCAGTTGTTAAGATTCCAATGCCACAGAACGATACTTAAGTTGTTCTCAGCTAGAATACTCAATTCAGAAAGCGAGCGTAAGTACATAAAATTAAACTGATTAGGGGATTTCCTGTTTTTTTCACCGTTATTACCCTTTATAGCACTAAAATGTACGCCCGCTACAAGTTTAAAGTTGTTATAATTGTTATACATTTGATATTCATACATACATATACATACGCTATTAGTTCCCATTAAGGAAGGCAGAGACTATCGATGGCCACTTTGTACGATCCTGACAAACCACTCTAGCTTTATTTACATCCATCAATCTTTTCATACATGCTCTTTTATTCTTCATACAACGGACACTTGCCTTTCTAAACGAGTTAAATTAGAATAAGAATATTTCAGACTTTTCATTTCACCAGCTCGACCAGATAAGGAAATCAAAAAATGCAAAATATCATACTTATAAATATCTCATACTCATATATCTCATGTTTTAACTCTGAATTCGTAGCTCGATCAATTGAAATGAGAAAGTTATTGAGATTGAAACTCATACTAAATCTGTTGAACGGAATTTTCAACCGAGATGCTTTGGTTTTAATCAATATGCAAGCCAAATTCTTATTAGCTTTCAATTAAATTCCAGTTTGTAACAACCCGTTATTTGCTCTTAATTAGTTATAGCCTAAATTGTTTAGGTAAGTTATTGATGTTATTTATTCATAAAACATTGTTTGCAAAGCTAACTGAAATTAGAACGAAATATTTAATTGTTTTATTTATTTTCAGGAATGATTGTTTCAATTTGTTTTAACTTTGTTAAAACTTACAAAAGAACATGAAGGAACCGTTAATTTGCATTTTGTTACTTACTTGTGCTCTTTATATCGCGGGAGGTAAATATTAAATATTTATTGTATTTTAGTTATCTGGTGTCAGTTTAGAATTGCACTACCCCATGTCTTCCTATAAGAGTTCGTAAGAGGCGGCTTAGGACGATGGGGCTTTTAAAGTGATATTTGGGCGATATGTAGTGTAAGAACCATCGCCAAAAACATTTGTTTTACAATCTTTTCCCGACTCATCTTACAAAAGTGGCTGAAGTATTTCTAATTACGCAGCACTGGCTACCCCTTATGGGATTTATAGCCGTGAGTATATATATGTATGTTATTGTATTTTTTATTGCATTTTTATGCTCAACCTAATACCTGTTTATACGTTTAAGTTGTCTAATATAGCATTTTCCCATAAAAGCTAAAGGAAAATTTGAAATTGTTATTTATAGCAAATTAAAGACTTAGTTATTTCTGCCAATTTTATTACAATTGTGCTGAGATTTTATTATTAGCCGTGTATCGTCGGTTTAGAAATAGCACTACCCCGTTTCTACCGATGGGTGTACGTAAGAGGCGACTAACGGTATTGGGGCTTTTAAGGGATTTTTGGGCGATGCGGTTGGAGACTCATCACCAACAACCTTTACTTTACCATCTATTACCCAATCAATTTTCCATTATTGGCTGAGGTTTTTCTTATTCCTTAGCTCTGGCTCCCCCTTCTAGGGATTTATAGCCGTGAGTATATGTATGTATGTATTTTATTATGAAGTTTTATTTTTTGCTATTTCAAACAGACACATCTTTAACGGGTATTAAGCATTTTGGATATTTATATGTAATAAATTTCAGTATCATCATGCCAAGTGGAGGGCATTTCGAACTGGTGGCTCGACCTGAGCATCAAAGATGTAGACCGAGGAGTATTTTTCGAGGGAGCTACAACTGATATACGAGGTGGGTTTCTCTACTTATCAAACTTTTATTTGTTTGCTCCAGTCTGCTTATTTTAAAGTAAATATTACAAGAGAACGTAGTAAGTGAACGTGTTTTGTATTTAAATACAACGTTCTCTTGCTACCGTACTCTGTATACTATGCCGCGTGATAATAAAAATATACAAATACATACCGTGATAGCCCAGTGGGTAGAACACTCGGTTATCGTGCAAACCAATTTGTCTTTTCTAAAGACATATGTGTGGTTAATTTATCATGGTTGTTAACGGTGAGGGAAAACATCGTGAGGAAACCCACATGGCTGAGTTGTACTTAGTCATGTGACAGTGTATTCGTACAAAACGGCGATAGGCCTGCCCCCTATCACGTGAGTACACTGTCCATGCAAAACGTGGGTACTCTGAACACTAGGTGACAAAGTCACGTGATGTTCAGAAGTATTAGTACCTCTGCCAACCCCTTCGGGGATATTCGGCGTGAACGTTTATGTTATGTTATTATGTTATGTTACAAATACATATATTTATATACTCACGGCTATAAATCCCTAAAATGGGTAGCAAGAGCTTTAGAATCAGAAAATTCTTAAGCTATTTTTTGAAGTTAAGTGTAGAAAAAATTGAAAAATATATAATTTGATTGATAGGGTCTCAAACCGCATCGCCAAAAAATTACTTTAAAAACTCCGATACCCCTTGGTCACCTCTTACGACACCCGGAAAAAAGGGGTAGTTATATTCAAACCAGCATTACACGGCACAAGTTTTAATATACATACATACATACATATACTCACACCATTAGTTCCCATTGGGGTAGGCAGAGCCTATTGATCGCCACTTCGTACGATCCTGACAAACCTCTCTAGCTTCGTTTCCATCCATCAATCTTTTCATACATGCTCTTTTATTCTTTTAATATAATTCCTAAATAACTTCGGATTTGGTAAATGTGTGAAACCCCAATTATATCTTGTTTCTTTTCATATACTACAATGAAAATATATCTTAGTATTTATTAAAATCATGATAAGTAATAAATATTTTGTGTATTTAGTGTGACATATGTAATCATGATAATAATGCATATAGTCAATTAAATTTACTATTGACATACATACATACATAAACTCACGGCTATAGATCCCTATAAGGGGAAGCCAGAGCTAAGGAATTAGAAATTCCTCAGCCACTTTTGGAAAGTTGAGTGAGGACAAGATGGTATAATAAAGGTTGTTGGTGATGGGTCTCCAACCGCATCGCCCAACTTTTATAAAAGATTCCACCGTATTATTTTTAAACCCTTATTTATGATTTCAGGTATACTAAGTGCGAGTCACACGGGCGATGGTTTGAATCAAGGTCCATATTTTGTGGCGACGCACAGTGGTTCAAACTTCGTGCTGAGTTTGCATGATAACTTTGCTCAGTATGAGGAATATGAGACTGCTCAAACTATGAGTATAACAGTCGCCTTTGATTGCAGTAATGGAAATTCTCTGAGCGTGGTAAGTTATTTTAGGTGTCTTTATATTAACCGCAACCTTTAGTTGCCGTGAAGTGCTGGATTAGAATGTCACTACACTTTTATACCTACGGATGTCGTACGGGGCGACTAACGGCGACAGTACACAGCAAAAACTTCCGAAAATGGCTGAGGAATTTCTAGCTCTGAAACTCTGGCTACCCCTTTTTGGGATTTTTGGCCGTGAATATATGTAGGTGTGTATGTAATATTACAAATCTGTAGAAAATTATGATCAATTACCTGGCTATATGAAATTACAAAAAGATGTCATTTAAATTAAATTGAGCGGTTACAAGTTTAGATGGGCAGAGAAATTGCTAAATGTGCTGCCTAAACTTAGATTATCAAACTTTTAATTGGAATTATTTAAATGTTTTCCCTCAGCTTGTTATTCTAGACTTATTAACTAAAATTTTCACCACCCATTTCATTGCCGCTTCGGTTAAAAGTAATTATAAAGAAGTTGAGTATTACATATGAACATATTCTCACGGCTATACATTCCTTAAAGGGAAAGCCAGAGCTTCGGAAGACGAAATTCTTCAGGCACTTTTGGAACTTAAGTGGGAAAACCATTGTAAAATAATGGTTAATAGTGATAATTTTCCAATCGCATTGCCCAGCAACTTTTTTAAAAGCCCATACCCCTTAGGCGCTTTTTTAACGACCACCCACGGGTAGAAATGGGGTGTTGATATTACAAGCCGGCACCGCAAAGCAAATGATGCACTTACTTAATAAAAATGTAAGGGACCTTGACTTCTAAGCATAACGTAGATTCAATAATTTTATAAATTCTTTAACCATTTATAAATAACTTACTAAAATACACAATAATTACTGTAGGTTCTGTATTGTAGATATATCAAAGTAATATATAAATACAGTGTTTAAAAATCCGCCTATGTGTATTTTCTAAAGTCTTTTGTGTGGGTAATTTATAATGGTTGTTAACGGTGATGGATAACATCGTGAGGAAACTCATAGGATAATTTGTACTTAGCCATAATGTGACAATTAATTCGAACAAACGCGCCCCCGTCGCGTTAGTACACTGTCTTAGCAAAACGTGGATAGTCTCTACACCAGGGGACAATAATTTCATGTGATATTCAGAAGTGTTAGTACATACGGTACTCTATGGCGAGAGCGTTTGAGTCTTGAGTCAAAGTAATATAGTATAAAATAAATAATCCAAAAAGGATAAAATAATAGCTAAGAAATTGAGCGCATTCCAACTACAATCTAAAAACAATGACTTTTGCAATCTCTTTCAATTGGAAATAAATAACCATTGTTTTGTTTCAGATTTTCATTGTCTCAATAACCGACACAAATAACAATCCACCAATATTCCCAACGAACGAACTGAGCTTCATTGTAACTCCGCCATTACCTCCTGGCTATGCCCTGACGGGCTGTCTCAGTTTCATCAATGTCAGAGATATAGATCTTACGACGCAAAGAATAGAGTTCAGTATTGAACCCAATAACTACTTCGAAATAGCTTACGATTCTGAAACTTCTAATGAACCTAAAACTTTTAGCGCTGTTCTTCGAACAAAGACTTATGTCCGGTCGATACCAGAACCGATGACAATAAGAATTGATGCAACGGTACTTTTTATTTTTTATGTTTAGTTTTAAGAATTTTGACGTTTTAATGAATCTTTGATATACTTTCACAAACTAAATAATTTATTAACTTCAAGTCTGTAAAGTAAGTAGTATTATGATTAGCAAATGCTATGGTTTCATAATACAAAAAGAAATACACAAGCTATATTTGTATCAAGGAAAGATAAAAATTTAATAAAAACACAAGAATAGTAGCCTCGCAAAGAAAACCTCAAAAAAAAAACATAGATATTAGAAACTGGTCTTTCTATTCCTAACACGATTGTTTTGTCATCTTTATTCTGGACAATAGTTTTGATTCATACTATGAAGTCAAACTATAATATACCTTTATGTCTAAGGTATGTTATATAATAAGAGGAAAGATACAAAGGTAACATCTATTTTCACGAAAAAGCATATTTTTAGCTAAATATACCACTTTACACAAGGTTAATAATACTGCACATGATAAGTGCTTAGAATATTTTGTTCATGAAAACCTCATATGGGGATTATTACTAATATTTCTACACTGGCGGGGATCGAACCCACGACCTCCGGGTATACGCCCCCTGAGGTCGTGGTTTCGATCCCCGCAGGTGTCGAAATTTTTCTTTCCTTTATTAATTAACGATAAGTGTTTTAAAGTGTATCTTACATAATTGGAAATTCGATCGGGACGTAGAAAACTCAAATCAGTAAAAAATATCAAGTTCGCGTTTACGATAGTAAACCACTTGAGACCAATTTTACAGACCAAAGATTCAATCTCGATAGTTTATGTGTAGTAAAAGAAACAAGTTCCTATATTTCACTGCCAAATTCATCAAATTAGCTTACATAATTGGAAATTCGATCAGGACGTAGACCTTACCGGGGATCCCGCTCTGACTACATCTGCGTCACTCCGAATTGAAGCTGACGACTCGTTTACATTACCCGTCGAGCCTATATTCTCCAGAGTGTTTTATTCGGCGCAATATTTCGCTTCAGGCGAGGTGTCGTTCGAACAACCTATTAGTTTACTTCAAGGATTCGATTCAGAAGTGAAATTCAGTATTGATGGAGGTTTGTACACTGGAATTACTTTTCAGATTATAAGAATTTAATATTATCAACTTTTCCAGTCACTTTAAAAATAGGAAATTGTGGTTAACTAAATTAACAGCTGGTTCATATCAAATAAGTTATTAGTTACGAAAAGATAAGATAATCCTATGTATTACGAATTACTGTTTGTGATCTTTGAACTTTAAATACTTATAAACTAACATATCTTAACTTAAAAAGTAAATTTTATTTCCAATAATAAATAATAATAAAACTAATAGAGAGTCTCGTGAAAGCCGAAACCGAGAAGCGTCGCAAGTATCTCGATCTGGCACACGAGATCACCGACATGTGGGATGTGACTTCGACAGAAATAATCCCAATTGTTTTGTCCGCGAACGGGTTAATTCCAACCAGCCTCGCGACCAACTTGAGGCGGTTGGATTTCTGTGGCGTGTCGGTTCCAGCACAAATGCAGAAGGCGGTGCTGCTCGATACGGCTCGGATCGTCCGTCGGTTCTTGAACCTGAGTCCCTGACCCCGACCGGCTGTGCTCTTGTCGGGGAGTACCGCCTCTCCCATTTAAAATTCTAAGTTTCTTTTTGTTATGGGAGAGGCGAAAATCTAAAACATACCAAAATAATAATAATAATTGTTTATTACCATTAGACATTTACCTCAATAGTTATTACTAGCGGTCCCACACTAGGCAAGCCTGTATCGTGGGTACCAATCTACACAACCATTTCAGAATCATTATTTTTTCCATATTTCCTCAGAATATTCTACAAGTTTCGAGTTAATTGAAAGTGAAGGTGAAATTACGTTAGGAGTACAGATTCCGCTTCCAGAAAATGCAACAAGTCCAGTGCTATTAGAATTGAGAGCTGAAAGAGAATTCACGAGCGGTGCCACAGCTACGATTGTAATATGGTTGCCAGGTAAATATGATTTATTTTAGGATATATAAAGAAATCAAATACATTTAGGCTTTATATAGAAGGAGGTTAGGAGGTTCCAGAGCCTTAGTATAATACAATTTTGGTGATATGGGTGTCCAACGCTATCACCCTTACAATGACCTAAAAAGCTTTTACGAACACCCACGGTAAAAATAGGCTCTTGCTTCTAAGCACTACAGAAAAGTATTTAGCCTTTAACAAACGTATAAATACCAAAAATTTGTTACCTCTTGTCACGTTTGCCTTGATTTTGTATCTGTCTTTATCGATCGTATCGGGCAATCAGTGTTTTGTGAATAACCTCAAATCATAGGTGAAGAGAGTTACCACTTTGTGGATTTCACATTGCCATCGTTTTCTTTTAATTATATCATACCACCATCATCTTATAAATTTTAATAAATATTTTATGAACAATCTTTAAGTTTTGTTTCTTGTCGTAACTGAGTCACTACAAATATAGGTCAGTTAGTTATGAAGGTGATTATTTATAGTCTAATTAAAATGAAACAAATGACCGCCTAGACTTCAGGTATGCTAACAAGCTCCTTATACTTACCCGTATCGGGTTCAAGTCAAAGAAAATTAATTGGTGTACTATGTTTTGTGATACACTGTCATACTTATAGATATATATAGTCTAGATTCGGTATAGTAAAACTTAAAGAGTACGTGCACGTTTAAACACAAAAAGAAATTAAAAAGTATTTTTTACATACTTCATTCTTGGTAAATGAAAGGTGTTTTGCAGCAAAAAATATGTACTAGAAAATCCTAAGTCACTTTTGGAAGATAAGTGTGGAAAAGATTGTAAAATAACAGAAAATTGGTGACGAATCTACAACCACGTCGTTCAAACGATCACCTAAAAAGCCCTGAGTAATGTCACTCGTTGATATTTTGACGAACTAATCTTGACATTTTCGTAATCGTAACTTTGCCACTACTGTAATTTTGTTGTCCTAGTTTTAGGTAAATATAGGGCTGACCACGAATTTCCGAATCAACCCTAAAGTTAAAACGTAATTACTTCTGTTAAACCCTTTCTGACAAATGAATTGGTGCTAATAATTACCTCACAAATACATAATTGTTATAAAGGAACCTTTACATTAAGCTGTAGATTATTTATAAGTGTTTAAAATTCATTTTTTGTATGTATGATTTTTTTCATTATCTTACCACTCATTCAGTATTTTACTCATGTGTTTAGAAATAACATTTTTAAAAACCAAAATAAAACCATGATATTATTATTTTTATTTGCGATACCAACACAATTTATTGAACATAAATAAAAAAGAGAAAAATTCACCAATGCAATACGTACCTTAGTTTCTTGCCTCGAGAAATAAATTAAATATTAATAAGAAGATTGCCGACTAACTTTCATTTCACCCGTTTAGCCAATGAAATGGAAACAATTTCCACGCCTCACCAATTAGCTGTTACCTGTTATTATTCCAATGATATTAAAATTAAATAGACAAGGAGATGAAAGACCGATGGTAAAGGTACGATTAATAAGGAAAGCTTGACAGCCTTTTACTACCTTAACGCTATAATTGTTATAAAATAATTGAATTTTTTATTTGGTAAAATAGGATTAAGTCCGTACTTTAACATTTACCCCCTCCTCCATAATGACAAAATAACAACAAGTATCTAGACTAGTGATCAAACTTTGACTATAACTACTTTGAATATATTATTTTGATAATACTATAGACCACACACACTGATAGAAAATTAAAATGTATACAGTTAAATACATGTAAGTGTCTATAATACATTCTGCATTAGTTTAATTTATTTAAATGTAATTAAATTAAACAGTTGGCCTTAAACACTCCATTTATTTATAAACTGTATTTTTGTAAAAACTGTTGCGTAATTTTCTTAAAATTTAAACAACTATTGATTTTCGGATATTTTAATCGCGTGTTATTACATTATTTTTAAAGCCCGACGTTTCGAAAACTTTTCAGTTATCATGGTCACGGGAAGACTGAGGTGTTATTTCTCATTATACAGTACTATAAAATTATTAATACTAACTACCTTCACAAAATTTTAAGTTACATTTGCGTTTAATATTTGCTATGTACAAAAAGAGCTAATGTTATCTGGAGTCTTGCTAGTGTTCTTCCCTTGCGTATTTCCAAGCAGGTGGTAATTGCCAACCATCATCTCTATTGAAGTTTGGATGTTTCTTTATTTCAATAGATTCGCGTATCATTCTAGGTATCAATCGATTCTCTTTTGCTAGAATTGTAGGTTTGTCAAAACGCATGTGGTGGTTTGGCTTATCGAAGGTGTGTTCACACAAAGCAGATCTTCCAGGACGCTAATTCTTCATATCAGCAATATGTTCTCTTACTTAAATAATGTAATAACACACGATTAAAATATATCCGAAAATCAATAGTTGTTTCAATTATAATGTGCAATCGTGAAAATCTTAGAAAATACTATATTTTCTTATAATTGTTAGAAAAGGTTTATATAACCCTTTACCTTAAATATAATACTCCACAACGGGAAACAATAAAAACACGTAACACGTAATTCACAATAAAAGCTAGCTATTTTAGCTATTACATTGAGTACTGCTTTTTATTATACTTAACTAAGTTATTTGGTTATTAAAAAATGCAATCATACACTCATGGGTGTAATTACCAAAAAATGGTAGGTATAGATTTCTCGGCCATTATTGGAAGTTAACTGGGAAAAAAAAAGGAAACATAAATGATGGTTTGACGATGGGCCTCCTGCCTTATCGCAGAAAAATCGGAAAGAATGGTTAGTGCTTATTCTAAGCCGAACAAAGCAGTTCATTCTGATTGATCTTGGAAACCAAACACTGGAATGTATTTCTAAGTATTGATTTTAATAATTTATAATTATAAAATATTCAATTCTGTTGCCTTATACAAAGCACGTCTCTGAAAGGATGGTATTGTTTTGAGCATTACGTATGACATATGTCATTTAAAGTTATGAATACAAATATATCATTCATCAAATCAAAAATTCATAATAATATTAACGTCAGAGATTTAACTGTTATTGTAGTAGGTAAAAATGCTTTTAGTGGTCTGATAGGCAGTTTATGTGGTTATGGTAAGGTAAGTTTAAGGGTGAGCCGAGTGATATTTTTTTTTATTTGTCACCTCATTTTGCATACATGCTTGGTGGGTAAGTAGGTAACTTTGACAAAAAATAATAATGCAATAAGCAAACTTTATGAAAAACAAAGTAAACATTTCTATTCTAACTATGTTTCTTCCCTTTATTATTGGCAACTATTTAATAAGGCTATGCAGGCAATGGTTGTTAAAAAAACCCGAGGAAAGACTCATATTTGATCATATTTTTTTCTCTGAAATAATTATTCGATAAGGAATACCACGTGATATGACTGGTTTTCTTTCTTTTGTCTCATATACTTACGTCTACAAATCAGTCATTTTAGAAAGTAAGGACGGAGATATAGATAACTGTTAACATAGCAAATCAGAATTTATATAATTTGAAAATAAAAACAAAAAACGTTTATTCACTACTTATGTCAACACAGGAGTAAATAAGCGCTTTTGTAAACGGTGGTAGGTTTTTTTACAATAGTTCAGCTTGTTTTACCCGCCGGCGTGGAAATATTACACTGTTATAATTTCAATAATAATTTAATGTCAAGTTTAGCTTATATACTACAAAAAAAAGATACAAATTTATTTTCAAAGAGTATTTTACATAAATTATGACATTTCTTTGTAAAACGGTCACACATAATTAAGCTAATGATTCTAGAGTCAACAATTACAGTTTGCTATGAAATCTTCAAAGGAGTATATACAATTGTCAGTTAAATAATACAGTTTTTTTTTAAATGTCAACTTTTTCATATCGTCAGCTTGTGGTCAATATGAGCTTCAAGGGTGAATCAACTCTCACTTGTCCAACTTCTTTTGCATATTGTTTATTTGCGTAATGTTAACTGACGATTTAACACCAACTCATGCGCTTGGTGGAAAACATGGATAACACTGTTAAACCGTGATAGCTCAATGGGTAGAACACCGGTTACCATGCAAACGACTAGTGTTCTTATTCCGGGTCGGGCCTACACCAATTTATCTTTTCTAAAGGCATATGTGTCGTTAATTTATCATGGTTGCTAACGGTGAGGGAAAACATCGTGAAGAAAACCACATGGCTGAGTTGTACTTAGATATGTGACAGTGTATTCGTACAAAACGGCGATAGACCTGCCCCCTATCACGTGAGTACACTGTCCATGCAAAACGTGGGTACTCTGAACACCAAATGACAAAGGCGTGAACGTTTATGTTTATGTACGTTATGTTTTACTGTTAGGCAACTATCTCCAATATAATTAATAACAATGTATAAACTAAATTAAAAAATAATAATAATTTGAACATAAATTGGAAGTAACACACAGTAAAGCCAAATAAAAACACAAAGAAATCTAACAAAATGTATTCTTAGGTTCCCTGTATTTTTGTTCCGGAAACTTTTAGTCATAAACATTTATTTCCTTCGAGTGCTTTTATTGGCAATGTAAACTTTTTACAGCTCTTGAAAACCTATTGAACAGGATAATATAGTTGACATCAGGTTCTCACTGCATAAGCAAACATGTTTTCTAGTTGTTCATTCAAAAAAAGCTTCTGAAAAGCAAAGGAGTATTTTAGTTTTAAACGGTTTGATAAGTTAAACCTTAGGATAAATCTTAACTTAACGAAAATGCATGAGGAAAATTTAAATAGAAAAAAAAACATAATGGCAGATAATGGACGTAATATCAATATATATAATTATATCAATGCAAGTGGGGTATCAAACTAATTAGTTTTAAAGTAATGTTTCGAAAGAATTTAAATTATAATGTTTTGCTAGATTGAAACTCTCGGTACGTTTATGATTTATCATTGTTTTGGTATTCTTCACGTGATATATAAAATTTAAGTAGAACAATTCTAATTACAATATTATTAACATTATAAGCTGTGTAGTGTCGGCTTAGAATAGCACTACCCCATTTCTTCCAGTGGGTGTACGTAAGAGGTGACTAACGCTATTGGGGGCTTTAAAGGGATTTTGGGCGATGCGGTTGGAGACCCATTACCAAGAACTTTTATTTCACCATCTATTCCCCACGCAACTTTCAAAAGTGGCTGAAGAATTTCTAATTCCTAGTGAGTATATGTATGTATGTATGTAATATTATTCCTTTTTTCAGTTGAAACGATATCACCAGAAACATTCGAAAAGCCATTTTATGAGGGAACATACAACAGTAGTGGTGTGGTTGAACATGAAGTCATTAATGTTATTGCTTATACCGGGAGTGTAATCGACATTCAAGGAGGTAATTAAAGAAAACTTTCTTATTTTTTAAAAGCTAACATAGCTTTTTTTTAAGAAATATAGTAAAATGATGAAGCTAAAAGCGTGCGCTTTAAAGTATTACACAGGACAAATCTGTTGCTAGCAATAACTTTATGAATTGGTCCTAATATTAGAATAAAAGATCTTAGTGGCTTCAACTGTGAAATTAGAAGACATATATATTTTTTCAATGTCTTTTGTAAGCGTTATACTTTTTTTTTGTAATTTCATATTTTTAGAAGGCATCCATAAAATTATCTGTGGTTAATTTACATAACTATATCTTTTTTCAGATTACGCTGATTATTTTACAGCAGAATTGGTAAATAATGTAGTGTTCATTCAATCTACAAATACTTGGGTCCCTCCTGAAGATTTGGAACACATAGTTCTATATTTAGTTGCTGGAAATGCTGAATCCATTCTTCTGCTAAAAGTCATTAAAGGTAAGATTAGGATAAAAATTATATATATATGTAGTTAAGTTAATTAGAAATGGTGACTCGAATAGTGTTTTGCTAAACACTTGTTTGACCGTTAGTTCTTTATATCGATGGAATGTTTAAGCAAAGCATTTTTATTTTCAAATTTATCTCGTAAGAACTATTTTTACGCATTTTTCAGTTACCCCAATGTCGTTTGAGAAAGTTTTCTACACGGGCTCATACTCTGAAAATCGTGTTCAACATGAGATTATTAATGTTTTAAACTATGTTGAAACTGAGATTCAAATACTTGGAGGTAAGTCAAATCTAGATTATGAGATTGTAATAAATGTGTTTTTTATATGACATGATCATATTGTTTTTGTTTTTCAGATTATTCCGAATATTTCACAGCAACTACTGGCAATATGCAAATAATAGTACAATCATTGGAATCGTGGGTTCCTGATGATAATATTGAATATGCAGCCCTTGAACTTGTAGCCAATGAAGCTCGCACCGTACTACTAATTGATATTTTAAAAAGTATAACTATAATATTATCAAGACAATATATTTATTAACCTATCATCCTTTTGGATTATGTAAAATAAGCTAATTGATTTTTTCTAGGTGATAAAATTATTCCAACATTTGAAAAAAATCTCTACAATGGAATATATGACACAGGAATTCTTGTACATGATGTAATAAACGTTTTCAACTATAATGAAACCAAAGTGGAAATCATTGGAGGTAACGATGCATATGTGTGGGTAAATTAAATAGGTAAATAACGGCTAAAATTGTATTCCACTTTGAATACAAGATTATATTATTCATTTCAGAATTTTCTATATATTTTGAATCTAATGTGGTGGAAGGTGTTGTATCAATACAAGCATTAGATTCTTTGTCTCCGCCAGAACAATTGCAGTTTATAGCATTAGAATTACATGCAGGAGAAGCACAAACAGTTCTTGTGATAAATATAAGAAAAGGTATTAAAAAGAAAATTATTTTTCGCACCTTCCTCATTTACTTTACAGTATAACACTAATGTTTTTTTATTCTTGTAGAAGAAGCAGAAAAGGAATATTTTGAAAAAAATCTTTATAGAGGTACATATGAAGAAGGAATATTTACTCATGAAGACATACAAGTATTTGCTTTCAACGGAACTGTTATTGAAATAACTGGAGGTATGCAAACCAATATGCTGGTGTGATTATAAAACTCCAACGTTTATAACCAATTGTATAGATTTAAGGTTTTATTTTTCATAACTTTACTGCCAATTTATTTTATTCGTTTCCTAGAACAATGTCTCAGACAGGGGATATTTCGCAAGTCGATATTTTACGTAAGATAATTAAACTATGCATTTTTCAAAAGTGATTACCTACATAGTATTTTTTAGAATTCTTATAAGAAACAAGTTTTCAATTAACTTTTGTTTCACAGCGTGTTGTTTATCTGGGAATCAAACAATGTCATGTATTATTTATTATGTATTATGTAATGTAATTTATTTATTAGTAGGCTTGGGTAGATCCAGCTCCGCGAGGGGATTCGAATCACCAGGTTCAGGCTCAGTTCCGGTACTGAATCCTCTTAACCGGGCCGGACCGCTTATCGAATCCGGCTCGGTTATGAAATTCGGAACTGAATCAAACAACCAAAAAATACCACGCTTACGGAACGTAACGATTGCTGTTGACATACATTTAAAAATCAATTATCTCATATGTATAATGATTCTGTTTGTGTAAAGGCTATGTTCGCTAACATAAAAATATCCATATGTAAAAAAAATAATAATATTTAGAAACATCTTAACAACATCTTATAACAATATCTACACATAAATATATGCAAATCAGAAAGTGACACAACATAAAACACTATCGTATTTATAATATCACTATAAACACCATTATTTATGAAAAGATTAATAAATCTATTAAACGAAATTGGCAAACAAAGAACAAAAAAGGACAACTCTCTTTTCGTCTCTGTCTCCCGAGTTCAAATTGTATTACATTCTTGTCTCGCTCTCACATTCAGCAAGCAAAGCAAATGTAACGGTAATAATCGAACCGATTCTGAACCTGATGCCTGAGCCTGTTGTTCGAAAACAATAAAACCGAGCCGGTGCGGAGCGGCCCGGTTAAGCGAACCTGAACCTGATAAGAAAGTGTGGGGCCGGTTAGGCCAATCAGGCTCACGCAGGGATTCGAATCATTTGAATCCACCGAGCCGGACCTACACACGGCTATTTATTAGTAATAATCCCCACATGAGGTTTTCATGAACAAAAAGATTTGAATAATGTCATGTATTTTGTTGACACAAATTCTTAGTACTTAGTATTCTATTGATTGATCGTTCGATCGTTGATTGACGACGTGATAGCTCAATGGGTAGAACACCGGTTATCGTGCAAACGGCTAGTGTTCGAATCCCGGGTCGGGCCTACACCAATTTGTCTTTTCTAAAGACATATGTGTGGTTAATTTATCACGGTTGTTAACGGTGAAGGAAAACATCGTGAGGAAACCCACATGGCCGAGTTATACTTAGCCAGGTGACAGTGTATTCGTAAAAATCGGCGATAGGCATGCCCCCTATCACGTGAGTACACTGTCCATGCATAACGTGGGTACTCTGAACACCAGGTGACAAAGTCACGTGATGTTCAGAAGTATTAGTATTAGTAGTATTATGATCGTTAAATAAATTTTGTTTTCAGATTATGGAAATAATTTTGAAGCTGCTTTATCAAATGGGGTTATATCTATCATCATTCCTAATTCGTGGGTTCCACCAGAGTCTTTAGAGTACGTTGCATTAGAACTTCGAGCTGGTGAAGCAAAAGCAGTTTTAGTTATTGACATTATTAAAATAAGTAAGTTTTTTCTAATATTTTTTAATTGTTAAGTTTTAAATAAATAAGTAATATGATATAAAAAGTAACATTCAATGCTTTTTTTATATTTATTTCTGACACTGTCCAAAGAACCGACGATGTTTGATTTGCATGTTTATTCATGAGTTTTCAGGTGAGAGCACCACATTGGAGGTGTTTGAGAAAAACTTGTATAAAGGAACCTATGACGATGGAGTTGTTAGTCATGAAGTCATCAACATATACAATTACAATGACAGTACTATAGAAATATCTGGAGGTAATGCTTATAATTAAACTAGCGACCCGCCCCGGCTTCGCACGGGTGCAATGCAAAATGTACCTACTACAGAATGTCCTTATACACAACGCAACGTTCACAGCTTTTTTGTCATTAGCCAATACAAACATGTATCGACGCGCTATTTATAGGCAAGCGCCGCCCGGCGCAAACAACTACGACCCTGCATTTTAAATTTGTAATATCTTCCGTAATATTCACTTAAATTACATGCTGTAAAAAGCATATTGATCTATAATAAATGCACAATTTATTTAAGGTACTTAATTGGATAAGGATTAATGCTGTATTGTTTAAAATCACTTCGTAAATAACCATTTTTTAGTAAAGAATAAAAATGGTTATGCTGGGTTATCCCTAAGAGATAGACATATACCATCGCGGACTTTTTTGTTGAACTTTTTAAGGTGAACAATACTGTAGAACATTATTTTGGTCTATCTCGTAGGGTTCAGCCAGCGTTTGCAATATAAGCGCAAAAAAACGTGCTTATTTACGACATCACATTAGAAAACTTTAAATTTATCAGTGTTTATCTACTATATTATGCATTTATTATACATACAAACCTTCCTTAAGAATCACTCTGTCTATTAAAAAAAACCGCATCAAAATCCGTTGCGTAGTTTTAAAGATCTAAACATACATACGGACATACAGCGAAAGCGACTTTGTTTTATACTATGTATTGATGCTTGCTTAATTCTATTAATATTATAAATGTAAAAGTCTAGATGTTTGGATGTTTGTGTGTTAGAGGTAAAAGGGCTTCTCAATTACAGAATGCATTATGAATGAAATTTAGCAGAATGCAAGATAATGACCCAAATTATAACAAAGGATACTTTTTATCGCGGAAAATTTTGACAAATAAAATATCTATGATTGAACCACAGATCTGTATTTGAATAGATGCCGCAAGTGCATGTACTTCGCGTGTAAAAACTGAGTAAAATTATCTTAGTTTATCGCCATTTGATTGAGTCCGTGCTCGAACGTTCTCGGTGACAGATGTCAAGCTAAATATAAAAAATGCCTAATTGTGCCGTATTGAGTTGCAAAAACTATCTAAATAAAGCGGGACTAATTAATAGAAAGATTTCCTTTCATGGGTAGGTCACTTTATTATTTAATTATGTGGATTTTATTGCAAAATCAATTATTTCGTGTTCGTTGTGGTTTTACACTGAAAAACTTTTAAACGAGTGTGTATCGCTTAATTTATAATACATTCCCGCTTTTAGTTACAAAGCTATCTAGTATGGCTTGTCTATTAAAACACGCAATGAACATCAAAATGAACGATATTTTCACCTGTCAATCAGCTACACGGTACGGTAGCTATTTTCATATTTCTGTCATTTTAAGCAAAATGTGTTTTACCTACACAGATAGTTGTATTCGATTCTAATTCTAATCGATTTTGGGAACAGAGAAATGATAATATTCGCGATGGATGTTCCATGTATCTAAAATATTTTTATTACTACAATGTTTCTGTTAAATAATTAATTGGAATACTCTTGTTTTAACTTTGTTTTTATTTAATAAAAGAACTATATAATTTTAATTACAAGTTTTTCTCTTAGCTACATTTCTTAACGTGTGGTATGTGTCAGTCTTTATTTACTTCCTTCCTTCACTCAGTGTTGCCAATATAAATGTACATATATACACGAACACGCCTCCTTACATAAGTTCAAAGCTTCTTAAGTACTACAGTAATTATAATCAATTAGGGAACTATACTCCTTTAAATTTAGCATTTTTAAGTTAGTGAATGTAACATTTCCCACAGGTTCTGTAAATGTATCTGCAATTTTATTTTCTGACTCTATTTTGTATAGTTCCCTGCTAAACATTTTAATTTACAAAATGATAGTGAACTTCAATGTGCTTAGAATTCTTTGTATAGTTTCCATACTTAGAAATAGCTACAGCTGCTGAATTATCTTCATAGATTTTAACTGGTTTACAAACCTTAGTAAAGACATCATTCATTACACAAATGAGAAAATTTAATTCTATTACTGCTTCTGATAATTCTACATATTCAGCAAATGTTGAAGAGTTTGTTACACTACTTTGTTTTTTTTATTTCCAATATTGAACAAACGAAGAGTTCCGTACTATCATCTATAATAGAAAATAACGTTTTTGTATGGGAGCCCCCTTTGATATTTACTTCATATAGTCAGTGAAAATTTTAAGTATTTACTTATTAACGATTTAATATTGAGCAAACAAATACGGAAAAAAACACGTTTATTGTAAGGGGCCCCCTTAAAATCCTTTTTTTACTTGTATTTGTTGTTATAGCGGCAACAGAAATACGTCATTTGTGAAAATTTCAGCTTTCTAGTTATCACTGTTTATGAGATACAGCCTGGAGAAAAACAGACAACGAAAAAAAAATACTTGATTATTTTTCCTTCTCTACAAGTTATTTTATTTGTTTTTTTTTCAAATCCGAATTAGTTCTGGGTTGTATTATATTTTGTCATAGCGCCTTCTACTGGCTTTCCTTTTTGTAGATAAATTTCTTCTCGGGGTTTTTTTAAATCATTTTGTAACTTTCCGAGAACAAATTATTAACACTAGTTAATTAGGTAGGTTATCAATAAGGACAAGTTATTATAATAATAAAGTCTACTGAACTACTCACTGACTAACTGACTCATTAGCTCACTGATTTAGATCGTTGTTCTCCGATAAAATGTAGTGGTGGAGGAAAATAATGTAGGAAGAGTTGCTCAGAATAAAAATGAGACCATGAGAAAATAGCGTTATTAAAAAACAGGTATAATTCTAGATTTATCATTCTTCTGTCAATTTATCATTCGTCTGTCGATGCACTCGAATATAATCGATTGAATCGTTTACGCGCTGACGGGGAGTTCCCAGCACTAAATTGTTCATGTGACGTCTCAGTAGGTGGAAAAATAATGGCACGCTTGGTTTCTATACAAGAAATGACACTTGCGTTATCTATTCAAATACAGATCTGTGGATTGAACTCAGAGTACCGAAAAAAACGCCTAAACTTTGGCATAAGCAAATTTACAGTACGAAGTCTGTCGGGTCAGCTAGTTTGTCATAAATAAGAAAAAATAGATTGTGTTCCCGCAATGACTTAGTAATGGTAGAGGCACAAGTAGTTTTTAAACATTTTGGTAATGTTTATAATCGATTATTTTAGGCTTTGTCGAGCCCCGTAGTATAGCTCGCATAAAATTTTGGTCCAACACTACTTTCTGTTCAAAGTTTGAATATTAAAAAGGAATAAATAATGCTTACGTATATTTTTCCTAAATGACTCATAATTATTCCCCACGGCAGGCTTGACATGATAGTTAGACACGGAAACTGGTTTACGTTTAAAAAACTCACTCAACTTATATATAATAACACGATACGTACATACCATAAAATACTGATGACCCGCTGACTATTCCCCAACTAGCATCTCTTTTTGAATGGAAGTAGCACCTCTCCCTTTTCAAATACATATTATTAACAAGAAAGTTTTGGCCAAGGAGGTATAAAAATAATATTCATATGCTCATGGCTATAAAACCCAAAAAGGGCTAGCCAGAACTGTTGTGTCCGTCCTCCATGTCCCATGTGTAAAAAAGGATAGGGCTTTGTACACATATTATGTGTATATAGTATGTATCTATTAGTTTACTTAAGTCATGTTGTTCCTAATATAGTTTGTAAGCCTTTTACTAGCACTAATGTGAGTATTTGTTACTTTCATAAACATTTGAATTATTTATTACATCGCCTCATGCGACACCCATATAGCAAAATGGGTAAGTTATGTTGTAAGCCAACACTACATAGCATTACTTATCTTACGAATTATAAAATATTAAACAAAAATATAATCGAAATTATATATTTTCATTTAAACAAAAGCAGATGTGACTAATAATTATATAAAAGATTTGAGGCAAAACACTTAAATTATAACTTTATACTTAGACCTCAGTCTTATATATTTACTAACATAAATTTGTATGATTTCAGGTTTTTCAGAAAACTTCGTTCCTTCCTTCTCCAACGGTGCCATAGTTATTCAATCTTTACAATCTTGGAGTCCGCCAGAGGGTTTGGAATATGTGGCATTAGAAATCCGCGTTGGCGCAGCCCAAACTGTTCTGATAATTGATATGATTCAAAGTACGAAAAACAAGCTTAAGTATAAAAAGTATAGGAATACTTAGTCGCAGTGTTCTGCATCTGTCAAAAATGAAATAAAATTTTTGCTGAAGATAGTTCTAAGGCCTATCCATCCATGGGTGGCGATGGCGAAATAAGTTTACCGGGCAACTCTTTATTCAACATAAATTTCAATTTCCCAAAGTATAGTCTGCAATTGAATATAATCCTCATTTTCTGTTTATGTGAAATTGATAAATGATCGGGCCTTAGTTGGAGGTATAGCTATACAATTACATATAACATAAAAAATATGTATTAATAATCCTATGAACTGGGGTCGGTCGAGGTTAATGCTCGGCAATATTTTCAAATATAATGCATAAATAATTGTATCCTTTATTTGAAATGCCTATGTCTTTTTTCAGGCGGAAGCAACTTAGAATATTTTGAAAAAAGTCTTTACAAAGGCGTGTATGAGGATCGGTTGGTTGAACACGAAGTAATGAACTTATATAATTTTAATGGCTCATCTCCGCAGCTTACAGGAGGTAAAGTATAACCTGCTTGCAACTTTCACTATTTCATGTTTTCATGTAGTAAAACTGGAAAATGTATGATAGTCCAGAGACATTAAATAAAACCCTACCAATCATCTAAGCTAGTAAAGTAATAAAAAACCATTTTTTGCAGACTTTTCTGACTATTTTGCCGTCTCTATCACTAATGGTGCAGTAACTATTCAATCGTTGGCATCATGGGTTCCACCTAATCAACTTGATTACGTGGCGTTGGAACTTCAAGCTGGTGCAGCAAAATCTATTTTACTTATTGATATTGTTAAAAGTAAGTTAATATTTTCACTTATCTTTTTTCTTTCACTCAAATCACTTTATATACTTCATCATAACAGTCAAGTCCCGTCCCTACCGAGTGTATCGAGCCTATCGTGGATTGAGGATTCGGTCATAGTGTATCATATTTGCACAGCGCGTGTTCACAGAAATTAATTACTACCTCTAAGGCAATGTCTAAGGCCATCAAAATCAGGTGATTCAGACTGGAGTAAAAAAAAAAATGTTTAAAAAAAAAACACTTGTGAATGTACTCCCCGGGATTCGATATCTAGGAATCCATTTCCTTTAACCGTTGCGTCTGATAATGACGATTGTCTCATAATTTATGTGCATATAATTGATGCTTATATTTTCTTTCTAGATGAAGCAACTTCAGAATATTTTGAGAAAAATCTATATAAAGGAGTAATTAACGGCAATGTCCTCCAGCACGAAGTAATCAGTATTTTCAATTTCAATGGAACTTCCATAGAGATAACTGGAGGTAATATTATTAATTATCATAACTACAAAAACCTTAGTCTCTAATGACTCTACCCTATATGGAAAATACTTATTTGAACTCTTTAGAAAGCCCCTTGATTTAAAAAATCATCTTGTACGTGCATTGGCTTGTATAAGGATTCCAAAATCACTCGCTTTGTAAAGGATATTCAGCGAAGAGTAGTTCAACGCAGAGTCATTCCTATATATATATATAATAAGTAAGAGTAATGCCTATATATATATAGGAATTGCTCTGTAATTATATTATATTATAAATAATTTTGCTAGAATACTTATTTTAGAACAAATTATCATCTCCGGTCCGCTAGTTGACTCATCATCAAAACACCTTATTATTTTCAGACTTTTCTGACTATTTCACGGTCGCCATCACTAATGGTGCAGTAACTATCCAATCATTGGCGTCATGGGTTCCACCTGATCAACTGGATTACGTGGCGTTGGAACTTCAAGCTGGTGCAGCAAAAACTATTTTACTTATTGATATTGCTAAAAGTAAGTACACATCCCAATGAAAATGTCCCAGTAAGGGATGGTACGGCGCTTGATTCATGCTCGACTTGGCGAAAGGTACTGCGGTGTCCTCAGTTTTTTTTCTTTTTTTATTTTATAATCACAATTTTATGGCCCTACATAGAGGATAGAGGATTCTGGCAGTAATATATCATACTTTGGGGAATCTTATGAACGAGTACATGTTCCGCAGTGGATGTAAATTGGTTATTGATTGATGATGATGACGATGAATCATACCAACCTAGTGAGTGCTGGTAGACATTAACACTAATAGTACTGCTGTAATAGTACCACGACCGACAAATTAAAGTTATGCAGACTGCAATGCCCAAACCAAACAAATTCAATTTGTTATTTAACTCTTCAAGAATAATAGACATATCCATTTCGAATCTCTTATTTATATATTTTTTTTTTCTAGGTGAAGCACGTTCGGAATATTTTGAGAAAAATCTGTATAACGGAATATTAAACGATGGTGTCCTTCAACACGATGTAATTATTATTTTCAATTTCAATGGAACTTCTATAGAAATATTTGGCGGTATGTTTTTAACTTATCATTATACTTATTCGAATAAGACTATTGTTTTCCCCTTTAACAATCTTTAAATGTTCACATCGTAGTACCACAAAATAAGTATGTGCTAAATGTATGTTTATTTTTCATAAAACCTGTCTTTTTATTTAAAAATAATATGAAAAGGCAAAAGTTACACTTCCAATCTTTACATCGGACAAAAATATTAATTCGTAGAGGCTTCATTACAAAATTGTTAATCTCTGTAATGTAATCTTGAGAAGTGTAAAACATTTGTATATGGAATTTTCTTTATTGTATCATTATGATTTGAACTACACTTCGTCAATATTGTTTTAGATTATGCTGACAGTTTTGTGGCTTCATTTTCCAATGGCGCGGTAACAATTCAAACAATAAATTCTTGGGTTCCACCAAACCAACTGGATTACGTAACGTTAGAACTTCAAGCTGGTGCAGCAAAAACTATTTTACTTATTAATGTTGTTAAAGGTAAGTCCATGGCCCTACCAATTTTATAGAGGATTTGGCTTTAGTGTATCATACTACATATTATCTTTAGCAGAAGCCTATGTTACATACATACATATACTCACGGCTATAAATCCCTTAACGGGGTAGCCAGAGCTTTGGAATGAAAAATTCCTCAGCCACTTTTGGAAGTTGATTGGGGAAAAGATGGTAATAATAAATGTTTTTGGTGACGGGTCTCCAACCACATCGCCCAAAAATCACGTAATAAGCCCCTATACCCTTAATCGCCTCTTACGATCACCCACGGGTAGAAATTGGGTAGTGTTATTCTAGGCCGACACTACACGGCTAAAAATGGCAGAAGCCTATGTTCATGGACGTCTATTGGTTATGATGATGACGAATCGCACGAGCCGAGTGCGTGTTGGTTAATGTGTACCAACTATAATAATTACTGTTGTGAACTGTCACACTCTATTCTATCGTTTGACACTGATCCCAGATAAACAGAATGAAGTGGTTCAGACTGCAATTTCAATAGCATAAAAATATGAGAGTGTTCTCTCCAGGCAAATAGGAACTGACATAGTGAATTTCTTTTTTTCAGTTTATTTTTAAACCTGTTTATTTTTTTCTAGGCGAAGCAACTGCGGAATATTTTGAGAAAAATCTGTATAAAGGAATTATTAACGATGGTGTCCTTCAGCACGAAGTAATTAACATCTTCAATTTCAACGGAACTTCTATAGAAATATTTGGCGGTATGTGTATTTTTCTTTGATTTTAAATATTGTAAAATTACTAGTCACAGTATATTTTGGTAATAGGGATCAACTTTAACAAATTTTACCCTTTAACAACATTTAAATCTTAGACCCACAAACCATATGAGCTAAGCTTCTGCTTATTATGATTATGATTATTTTTAGTATGACTTGTTTTTCTATTTACCACAATCAAAGTTACCGTGATAGCTCAATGGGTAAAACACACGTCTTTCATGCAGATAAGCGTGGGTTAAAATCCCAGGTCAGGCCTACACATGTGTACACAAACCTAACCTACAGGTTATATTTGTGGTTAATTTATCACGGTTGTTATCAGTGAGGGAATACTGAGGAATAAACATCGTGACACGCATTTGGACGGCGATAGGCCTGTGTCCTATCACATGAGCACACTGTCCAAGTCAAACGTGGGTAGTCCAAATATCACGTGACATTATCACGTCAAGTAATTTGTACCTCTGCCAACCCCCTCGGGGATATACGGTGTTAACGTTTAAGTTTAAACAAATATGTAAGGTGGAGAGTTAAACCTTTTTCAATAACAATTTAGCGTTGAAAAAGCGTTACATAAAAAATACAAATAGAGGCTTCATTACAAAAATGTTTATCTCTATAATATAACCTTAAGAAGTGTAAAGTATCAGTTAAATTACATTTTATTTATTGTATCTACATTCATCATTAAAGTCTTACCAAGTGTTTTTAAATATTGTTTTAGATTTTGCTGTCAATTTTGTGGCTTCGTTATCCAATGGAGCGGTAACAATTCAAGCAATCAATTCTTGGATTCCCCCAGAACAACTGGATTACTTAGTCATAGAATTGCAAGCTGGCGCTACAAAAACCGTTTTAATTATTGATATTGCAAAAAGTATGAGATCAGTTCAGTTTTCACTATTAATAATATTTATTTAATGTTTTTGATTATCTTGTTTAATTACTTTTACAGGTGAAAGCTCTGAAGAATATTTTGAAAGTTTACTATTTAGGGGCCTTTTCAGTAATGGATCTATCCAGCATGATCCCATAAGACTTTTCAATTACAATGGTGCATCAATAGAAATTATCGGAGGTGATTTATTCATACCTATCACAGTTCAGTAGACACTTATAAAATAACTGTATATTTTGATTGGTTAAACATGTATTTTATTGTACAGATTATTCTGAATATTTTGAGGCTTCTGTGACGGATGGTGCTGTTACTATCCAAGTGGCAAGTTCCTGGACTCCACCAGAGGAATTACAGTATGTTATTTTAGAATTAAGAGCTGGTGCAGCAAGAACTGTTTTGATTGTTGATTTTATGAGAGGTATAAATCACTTAATATATTGGTTGATATATGTCACTTCATTGATGAAATATTAACTATTTTGTCCTAACTTTACAGATGAAATTCCAAGTTCAGAATATTTCGAGATAAATTTGTACACTGGAACCTTTAAAGGCGGTGAGATCCAGCATGAAGAAATAGAAATATTTAATTTCGCTGGGATGAACATAGAAATAGTCGGAGGTAAATGAAATAGCCTTTTAAAAAAGAAAATATATCGAAGTCCCTATTCACTGAGATCTGAGAAAGGCATTGAGATAAAACTTATCATATTAGTTTCTCACACTACACATACGATAAGTCTTATTTTAATACGATAAGTAGTTTAAGATGATTAAAATGTAAACAACTCATACTAAAAGTAATATTTATCTTTGTATATTTGTATTTTATTGGTAAAAATATTTTCCCGTATCTCAAATTAATTTTTTTCCAGATTTTGCAAATAATTTTGAAAGTACTCTGGTCAACGGCGTAGTCACTGTCACCCTGTCAAGTACTTGGTCTCCTCCAGAAGGCTTGCAATATATAGTGCTAGAATTAGTCACTAGCAATGCTAAAGCTGTTCTTCTTCTTGATATTGAGGATGTAGGTAAGAGAATATAAAAATAAATAAAAGATAAAAGAAAGTTTTTTTTTTATCATTTATTTATTAGTAATAATCCCCACATGAGGTTTTCATGTCAAAACATTCAAATTATGTAAGAGAATATAATGCAGATAAATTAAATACTAACCTTTTAAATTCGTTAATCAGATTGCTTTTTGTTTTTTCGGAAATGCTGTAAGAAAAGTTATTGTGATGGCCTTTATTGATGAGGGTACACTTTTTCCTATATGATGTATCTATTATATTCACGTGTGTGAATCACGGCTTGAATAGGTGAGGTGAGTTAATTAATGCTTGGATATCGACGCAAAACTTAACACTTGCAGAGGTTCGCACCTAATTGATCTGTACCCTTTGTCGCGGGCAGTTCACTGACAAATGACAGGATCGGGTTGCAATTGCAAAAAAGACAATATGGTTGCCCTTTCTGTATTAAATACTGAGCACTCGGTTACAAAATATTATACATTGTTAAAAAAAAACAGTACCTTTAACAACCCCTCAGAATTTCAGGACAGGTGTAAATGTCGGTGTAACCTTTATTATTAGTTAAGCTTGTCAGGGATCAGTTTTCTTTCGTCGTATTCAACAAATGCCGTATATGCCAAAATGATCGCAAAATTTGATATACCACCGAACACTTTTATTTTACTTTATCATCCGCTTTTACTTTTCGAACAAGAATTTGATATAGAAACTGAGTCCATTTGTTTTTATCTCGTTGGATGGATTTCGATACTTAAAGGAAGGCAATGTCAGTTAAGGATGTCCACGGAGGTAGATAATCGTATAGTGTGGAGATTCCACAGAAACTTAAAAATATCATCACTTCTTCTCTCATAGCATTATACTTTGATAGGATCCCTGATCAACCCAATCCTTTAGTATGAGCTCTACTCATCTCACATGGTGAGAGCACATGAGAAAGACACCCTTGTAGCTTTTTCTTGGAACCCGATTACACGATCAAGTGCATATTTAAGCTATAGTGATCTCCTGATCACTATACCTTTAATATGTACTTTAACTATTCCATCCTGAAGGCCATACTGATCTCGCCGGTGAGTTCGTAGAACCTCAAGTGAGTAACACCCTTGCTCTACTGAATAATCTGGTTAGTTTTGCTACAAGTATTAAGCCTTGAAGATCCGTTTAAAAAACACTACTCAATTTCTTAATTCCCATTTATCCAAAACATAATCACCCGTATATTTTCAGAGGAATCTTCTCCATCCATCTCGTTTTCTTCCGAATGGTACGAGATACGAACAAATGTTGCTCAAGTCGGTATTATTGGGCAAGTGACTGCAACAGTTGACAATGGAGAAGATATTGAATACACACTCGAAAATGACAATGGTAAATAATTGTGAAACTTACACAACAACAAGTTTTTTCATCTAATAAGAGACCGTTTTTCATATGAACGTAGATTTTATATCATTTATTCAAAAATAGGTAGCAAATCTTGTAGAGATCACCATGCGAGATCTTGTTACCTGTTTAACAACTACCTTTCCGAACCTTTTGATAGTATATAGCGTAACATTGTGTCTATATATTCTCAGAGTCCCCGTTTCAGTTTCAGATTCTAGCTTCGAGATTTAAAGCCAAATCAAAGAAGTTAAACTTTTTGTCACTCAGTTATAAAAAAAACCTTATATCTTAAAAATATACATTAACAATTTAGATTCAATTCTTAAAGGCTTTCTGGTATTGAAACTAATAAAGTTTACCTGCCTAAAGTAACAGACATTAAATCGTCTGTAATTGTTTTTCTGTGAGGAACAGTCAGACCGTATTTCTACTGGCAATTAGGAAATTTACAGAATTTCTCATTTTGACCTAATCAAAACAAGCAGTAAAGGTAACTTCCAACGAATATAGTTGACTCGGGGAGTCCAATAAATAATAATTTGTTGTTACAAGGTACTTAAAATATAAACCTTTCATACATACATACATACATATACTCACGGCTATAATTCCCTAGAAGGGGTAGCCAGAGCTAAGGAATTATAAATTCCTCAGCCACTTTTGGAAGTTGAGTGGGGAAAAGATCGTAAAATAAAGGTTTTTGGTGATGGGTTTCCAACCGCATCGCCCAAAAATCCAATAAAACGCCCCAATACCCTTAGTCGCCTCTTACGACACCCGTGGGTAGAAAGGGGTAGCGACATTCTACGCCGGCACTACACGGATAAACCTTTCGTCACTCCAAAAGAAAATTAATCCCAATACTCCTACATCAATATCAGGTTATATAGCCCAATACCAGATCTTTTTTATCTAATATTAAAACGAACTAAATAATTTATTGCTTGTTAACTAATAAATTAAAATAACGACCTATCTTCAAGTTTCAAACGATTTATACAGGCGCCTAGAGTTTCATGAAAGCAATATTTAATTACAGCGTTATTTTGAGCAAAACATAGGTAGGCGTTCTGCAGCGCAGCACTTCAATTTTGTTTTAAAACGTGTTTTTTCAGCACACCTTCAACAGCGGCTCTCAGTAAACCAGCGAGGTGAATTGCAATTATCTGCTCCTGCTAACTCCGGCGTGTACACTTTGAACGTTGTAGCAACTACTGCGACAAGTCGAGTATCAAGTTCCGCCACGGTTTGTGGAAGTATTTTTAAAACACTACACATTATTTTGTACAAAAAATATACCTTGCGCTTTTGAAATTTTCTAAGTAAAATGTATTTTTATGACATCATGCAAATAGTTGTTCGATGACAAAACAGAATTATTGCTATCGTGACGTACTACTGGTTGTTAAACCAACCTGTTTTTAACACGTGTGAAATGTGAATTTATAATCTTCTAAATCTTTTGGGGATATTTCTATTTTTTACATACTTATAAATTACTTATATTTAAGTTTAAATGTAAAGGGAGCATCTAATTCAATTTCACAAATTAATGTTTTATAGTGCTTGCTTTAACATCACTTATTCTTTAAACTGTAAAGTAAAAAAATATATTAAATAAGTTTTATGTTTTAAAAAATGGTCATGTTTGCAACAAATCTATTATATTATGATTAAGCGAGCCTGAGCTGGGCCACAAGCTAAGTACAGCGTGGTTAGGCCCAAAGTGTGGATTTAATATACAAGAATATTGAAGACTTCTAGGATAATTACTCGACCGAATATAATATACATTAAACACATTAATTTTATTGACAGGTAAGGATGATAGTTGAAGCAATTACGGAATGCAGTATAGATGACGTCGTTTTACCTCCATTGATTATACTAGAACGAGAAGAAGAAACTGCACACAGACATTTGGTTATTTTGAATAACACAGACTATCCGGGGTGTTCGTTTGTCGTCAGTAATAGATGGCCGGTCGACCACAATTGGGTTTATGTAGATACTGAAGGATTACATGCAAATGTAATAGATAGGGAAGATCCGCTGATAGCATTTATGACTTCGTCTCAAATTCAAGTAGAGTTACTACTAAATTGTGATGATACTCAACAAGAAGAAACGAGAACAAAACGTTCTGTGCAAGATGAACTAAGAAATTCCATTGAACCATATGATTATGGGGCAAACGAGTGGATCCTTTCTGAAACTATTCTTTACAATCCCAAGAGAAGCTTCGTAAATATCATCGTAAAAGATATTAATGATAACTATCCCACATTTGTTGGTAAAGAAAATGAACCAATTATATTTGGTTATCCTCATAAAGAGATAATTGACTTTGTAAAACCACAAGTTTTAGCTCGTTTACATGTAGGTATCTCCTTTCATTAATAAATATGTATTTTAATATAGTTCTTCCTAAGAAAACTATGAATATCCTTTATATTACAAAATATTGACTTTTAACTTTTGATCCTTTAATTTATATAGAAACATAAATTTCACAGTCAAATTCCGTTTATCGCTGGAAAACGTCTTTTTTCTTCGTTAGAACATGTCTTTATTAAAAGGCTTTGTTAGAACTAATATAGCTAAAATAAGAAACGGGTATTAACTGTAACTTGTATAATTTTAAGTAATGTCATGAGGTTTTACTTTATACCTGTGGGCTATCTTGGTTTAATAGATCATGTGTTTTTTACAAACGTAAAATAACGTTAATATTTAAATATATTATTTTTGATGTCTAATTCGACTCTTATCTTGTTTAATTTCAAAGGACAAAAACATATCCCCTATACTTGTAACAAATTTCAATAAAAATTCTTCTTAAGTGAAGTAATTTTTTCGTTAATAAATATAAATTTGTTATTACACTATCATTTTACAGGCAACTGACGCAGATTTTGGTGATAATGCGGCACTAGTTTACTGGAGTTCCGATTCTCGAATTGCTGTATCACCATTTACGGGAACAGTTCATGTCCGCAATAATGTACATGAATTAAACGATGGTGATATAATGACTATTTATGCTACAGATAGAAATGGTGATGGGTTAACAGGAAATGTGGATATAATGGTAAGTTCCCATAAAAATTCAAACTCTTATATATATCTTAAGCCGCGTTTTCTAATGTTGCACTATTCGTGTGGCATCTATCACAAGTATTGTTAATTAAAATATGTCCCCTGCACTTATTAACTAACTTATTTTGGCATCAAATTTTTTTTTTTATTTTTGTTATTTGTTTTTGTATTATTGGCTTAGAACAGTGCTATCACTTTTCTGTGCGCGGGTGATGTGAGAGGCGGCTTAGGGTGTTGGGGCTTTTTAAGTGATTATTAATTTAGAGATGCGGTTGGAGACCCATCGCCAACAAGGACTTGAAATTACTCATATGTTATCACAAGACCGTTTTCGTGTTTTTTTATAAATCCTATTTGCATAACTTAACATTCCACAAACCTTGCAAATTTGAGTTAAACTTTTAGTAGCTGAGTAGTATTATGTTAATAAAACATAACTAAATTATTTTCAGTTACGGGAAGTAAGTGAAGAACACATAGCTATTATAACCATACAAAATGTTTTCATAGAAGATGAGGAAGAATTAATAGCTAATTTGACAAATGCATTAGGTTACGAAGTCAAAATATTGGCAACAGATGTTGTTCATGAAGATGCACTTGGAAACGTACGCCAAAAAAGAGAAGCAGTATTAGATCGTGGAACAACAATACAGTATTTCATTTATGGAATAATTCAAAGAGATCTTGTTACAGCTCCAAAATTAATAAAGTAAGTTAAATATATTTTTTTGTCAAATTCTTCTTTATTTGTATAAAACAATATACTTACAAATTATCTTTAAGTTGGCTAAACCGGTAAAATGTCAATTAACATACATTACTGTATTTAATTTATATATTCATTTTGCAGTGATATAAACAGCGACATTATGACTTCCATTGGCATAGCAGACAGCATATCATTCGAAGATTATCTTGAAAGCCAAGAGATATGTGTCATACCCATGTCAGGACGTGATCTAGGCTTCTTTGTAGCCACAATAGTACTTAGCGTTATTCTCTTCATACTAATTGGATCCATCGCGATATGGCAACTCGTGAAATGGTATAACAACCGTAATTTTACTATCATTATGTTTTTATTGCACTTTAACAGTATTCTCAAATTTATATGTAAATTTGCAGGACAAAAGCTAGACGGTATAAACGACTAAGCTCGCAGAACAGCTCAATGTCACAAATCAGCGTTGTGGAAATTCCAAAACTTGATGTTGAAATCAAACCCAGGATAGACATTGAAGAGCTAAAAAGAAGTGAACGAAGGCTACAACAAATGCTTGACACACCTATTAACCAAGCAGTCGAAAAACCAAAAAAATCCTCAACGGATCCTAAAATATTGAACTTATCTCCAGAAACAAAAGCAGCAATAGTCATTCAATCTATTGATAAGCTTAAAGATGCTGGTGATGAGTCTGACAGTGAAGATGAATTTGGTGAAAAGTCATCAAACAAAAGAAAAAAATCTGTTGTAACTTTCAACGAAAATGTTGAAAAAATTATACACATGGAAGATATTCCTGAAGATAACGACAGTAATCAAGAATACGAGATCGAAAGACTGTAAAACAATTATTGGTTCTGTGTCTTCATTAACTGCTGATTATTTTGTATTTTTATAGTTGATATTTAAAAAACCTCACCTATTGTAAGCTTCAAAGTGATGAAATACTAAAATAAAACAAGATTATCCAACAAAATAGTTTTACTTTAAATTTGTCTTGGGGATCTGCAACTAATTCCGAGAATTTTATT
Organism: Bedellia somnulentella; assembly: GCA_963576735.1. Taxonomy (NCBI): domain Eukaryota; kingdom Metazoa; phylum Arthropoda; class Insecta; order Lepidoptera; family Bedelliidae; genus Bedellia; species Bedellia somnulentella. The sequence goes on from OY755176.1 coordinate 7,925,503, forward strand.
TTTATATTGTTTCTTTAAATATATTTTAAATAAGGGATTTAGCGGATTCGTCTCGGGTTCTTGACGTATGATTTACTGCGTCAGCTTACAGATGCGACTGTAATCCACAATAAGTGTAAAGCTACGTGCTCATATAGCTGGATAAAATAACCTTGAACTCTTTCACAAGTTTACATTGTCTACAAATAAACACTGGTTTTAATAATAAAACATCTTTAGTTTTTTTTTATTTTTTTAAATTGACATAGTTATAATCAAAAACTAAAAACAAAAGTAAATAAAAGAACTCGATATTTTTTTTGATAAGATTGTTTCTGTAACAACTTTATTACTGTGTTGTACAAGCAGGGGCCAAGCGCTTTTGCTACTAAGGGTTTTCATCGTGATACTCATTGCCTTACATATTTTATGCCGTTAAAATACTCTATAAATACGAAAACCAATCAATCAAACAATTTAAAAACCGTATTGAGAGGGTTTTAACATTTTAAAACGGAAAAATACTCTCTCAAACGGGGTTTTCAGCGGGATACCCTTTGGCTGAATGGGTAACTGTTACAGTACTTTCGATAAGGTTACCGGTATAAATGGGAAATCTCAGAGAAATCCCCGCCAAATTTGGTTTTCCAGTACGTTGGATTGAATATTTCCAAGGATTTTCAACTCATCTCATCCTGTCCCTGTGCAAGAGACGACTTAGAGTGTTGAGTCTTTTTAAGTAATAATTAGACGTTGCGGTTGCTGACCCATCCTGTACCATCAACCTGTATTTTCAATCATATCCTTACTTATTTTTTCTATTTATGGCTGTCTGTGTGTACTTTAATTATTAAGGTTTAAAGTATAAGCAAGTTTAGAACCGATATTTAATCGAATATGCGGTAACAAGGCACTAGTCACCGGTCCTTGTCATTTATAATACTAAACTGACAACTATTTTATTCGATAAAATAAAATAAACACACAAAAGATTGTGATGCGTTACCGTCATAAATAAATGAATATTACTCATGGTTACTTTCAGATTTTTAGTCATAAAAAGTTTAAAATTTGCGAATGCGTGTAAGTTGAATGACCTCAGACATGCGATTAAGATTCAACTTGATAATATTGAATGAGCCGTTTGCGTTGGCGAAAATGGGATAGATATTATAATACGTTAGCAATCAAACAATTTACAAGAAATATTTAATTACCGATTCAGTCAATAAACCTAACGGTTTGATATCAATGCGTTTATTATTTTATACACTCCTTTAATTTTAATTTGTATTCATTATTTTTTATTTATGCATTTTGCTAATAATAACGTTGTAAAACCGGCTCTGTACTAGTATCCACGGAACTAACTACCACCTAAGTGCACTCATTACTATAGTATATTGCTTTTCTACAAATTTTAATAAAGTAGTTTAAGTTGTCATCAGCAAATCAAATGACAGGTTGTATGACTAGTCAATACTAACATACTAGCTGTTCGTTAAGGCTACGGAAGTACAGATTTAATGATTTTCGAAATATTTATGGGCCCCTGTAGCCCATGATAAAACGTGTAAGTTTAGTGATGTTTTTCTCAGTTTACAGTGACAAATTAGATGACCGCTTATCTCCTATGATATACGTGATCTCAAATAAATAATTAATTGAAAAAAATACTCTTTTTTCTATTTATGATTGATATAGCTTATGATTCTTTTGAAAGTCATAGTATTCCACTAACAAAACCATTTCGAAATAGGCTTAACAGTTTGGAACACACTATCTTTCCTTTTATAATATTAATATAGAAGAATTCACAAAATTTGTAATAATTTCTCTGTCTGTCTGACACACCACACCTATATGCACAATATGAGATATAATCTCTGTCTTGCAAATACCTTTTACGAGTATATCACTGACGCTTAATCTGCATCAGTTCATCATTTTAAACACTGGCAGAGAATACGAGTGCTTTGAACTGCCCTTAACAACATTGCTTATATCCTTCACCATCTGTTCATTGCCACTACGACTGCTACTAAACATAACATAACATAATATAAACGTTCACGCCGAATATCCCCGAAGGGGTTGGCAGAGGTACTAATACTTCTGAACATCACGTGACTTTGTCATCTGGTGTTCAGAGTACCCACGTTTTGCATGGACAGTGTACTCACGTGATAGGGGGCAGGCCTATCGCCGTTTTGTACGAATACACTGTCACATGACTAAGTACAACTCAGTCATGTGGGTTTCCTCACGATGTTTTCCCTCACCGTTAACAACCATGATAAATTAACCACACATATGTCTTTAGAAAAGACAAATTGGTGTAGGCCCGACCCAGGATTGAACACTAGTCGTTTGCACGACATCCGAGTGTTCTATCCACTGGGCTATCACGGCTGCTACTAAACTTTCTTTAAAATGTACATTTGTCTACATTTTATCTACTTGTTATTTTTTTGGCACTTGTTTGGGCTCAAAAAATGCAAAAACATATATTACTATTTTCTTAAATGTGAAGCGTGTCCATACCACACAATTTTTTTCACTCAAATCGTTAACGGAAGTTTGATTGGATTATAATTATTTCAAATATCTCTCCGCCACAAGTGTAGGTTCCATTGATTGGGCAATATAGACTCTTTCTGATGTCAATTCGATATCCAATTTCTTTTGATCAAAGTACCAAGTCAGTTGTATTTTTGTGTCAAATCAAGAATATTTATAGTTTCCAACCCCAAACAACACGTTTCCTGGTAAATCTTTGTTATCAAAATGTATACTCATGCAAACCCACCTTGGCCATGAACAGAATACAAATCAGTTTTTTAAAACATACAAAAATAAAAAAGTTGAGTACAAGATATAGTCAACATCTGAGATAAACATTCAACTTACTTTTAAAATGTTTCTGCTATACATTCATACATAGATATACTGACGGCCATAAATTCCAAAAAGGGGTAGCTAGAGCTTCATAGCTAGAAACTCCTCAGCCACAATTAGAAGTTGATAGAGGACAAGATGGTAGACGAAAGTTTTTTTTACATGGTTGTATATTTGTTATAAATTGGATCTGAATAAGTTGAGTCGATTGAAATTAAACCATGATAATTATATAAAACTGTGAAATTCGTAGAACCGCTAAAGAGCTCTCCTGCCAGTGAATGCAAAACACTTTTAAAGAATACCTTCTGTCACTGACTGAGAAAATAAAATATCTATATTTTCATAGTTACGGAACGCTACTGGTGAAGGAATGGAGTTCGATGAAAAAATCCCGCATGATTGTATTCGCATATGTGGGTAGTTTTGTAAAAAAAAAATTGCATTATTTATGTACGTCGAATACGCATATACTGTGTTATATCCAAATTTGTATGTTTTAAGTAAAAAAATAAATAAAAAAAAATATGATAAGAAAAAAATAGGTATGTTTATGTTTAAGGGGATAATCTGTTTATATATTTATTTGAAACAAGAGTACTCTATAATAATAATGATGAATCATTTTCCATTGTTTGTGATCTATTATGTTTGACGATCATATTTAAAAACAAAGAATCTTAGAATATATATGAGCAGTTGTTGTACTATTTACGTTATTTATGACTCCAAAAAACCCGGAAAGTACAGATTGTATACAGGTACAGATTGCAATTGTATACTATAAATATTTTGGTTTAACCATATTAATTTTTAAAATGGAGAAAGATCGTTTATTGTTTTTCACAAAAGCTAGTCAAAAAGAGTTCAATCCAGTTGTATCACGGGCTATGATTTCGGCTACTTCTTCTAGAGATTATATTTGTGGTTAAGAATAAATAAGCTAGATTAAACCAAAGAACAACAAAACCAATAAAACCATCAATGAACTCAATAAAAACATCGAACACTACATAGGAAAGTGCTAAACAATATGCGGCGTGAGTATATTTGTGGAGATCTTGATACGATTCAATATAGAAAGTGTATAAGGTATTTACGATGAAAATATGATATTAATCCTTTTTTGCGATTCGAGGGTTTGTGGGATTCAACTAATATTAATGTTCCGTATATTATTTCGAGGGGAAAGGAAATACTGCTTTACGCGTACAAAATAATATACACTCACGCCGGTAGTTTCCATTGGGGTAGGTAAGGCAGAGACTTTGTACGATGTACGAAAACCATACATTTACATACCTCATAATTATATTAAACATACTCCGACCGAAGAATTTTTGAGGCGTGATTCAAATATTTTGGCAATAAGAGAGGTGAGAATCCAAAATGATAGAGCGAAATAAGCGAATTAGCCCCTTGAAGGTATAGTAAAATAAATGTATGATAGAGTAATTGTGTATAATTGATAGAGTAACGTATATGTCTGTTAAAACTTAAATTTTCAAGTGATTTATAATTATTGCACTATTTTTAAAGCTAAAATTTTCCATGTAAGCTAGTAAAGTACACAAACAACAAAAAAATTATAATACTTGTAACTTTCATCCCCCAAGCTTGGCCGTTCGTTACTTCAAGAACTATTGTATCACACTATAACTATAAGAATCTTACAAACCTATTATCTATTATATTATATTCAAGAGCCGTTGAACTATTAAAATAATAAATTTTGAATGAACAAATATGTCTATAAAAGTCCATTCCAGTATTATTTTGGTAAAAAGGCTTTGGATTCAGCATACGTTTTTGACAGGTGTGAAATGATAAATGCTGTTTATTTCGAACTATTGCCAACCCTATTTCAGGATTATATCTTTGATTGCATATGTTTCATTATTGTCCTTTTGTGAGCAAAAAAGTTTTGACTACGTAGGCATGCCTGAAAACAGTGAGAGAAAACGTCTTGAGGAAAACCACATGGCTAAGCTGTACTTAGTCATGTGACAGTGTATTTGAGCAAAACGGCGATAGACCTGCCCCCTGTCACATGAGTACACTGTCCAAGCTAAACGTGGGTAAACAAGTATTATCTGAAAATACTGAAAATCAGTGCTGTGAGGTCAAACCTCGCAGCTTTTGCTGAGTCAGTGCCCTTTCGCTGCAAAAGGGCGCAAAGTTTCAACATTATTGTTTAGTTCCGTTTAATTTTATAATGATATCTGTTTTTTTTCTATTATTTTGTTTTCTTTTGTCACTGTTCACAGGTTTGTTTACATTGTTTTTAACTTTTCCTTTTAAATGCTTTTGATTTATTTATTGAATAATTTTTTAGTTTTAAGTTTTATTATTTTTTGTGTTGTGTTTTAATTTGTGCAATATTTGCTGCGAATAAACTTTATTCAATTCTATTCTATTAGTACCTCTGCCAACCCTTTGAGGGATATACGGCGTGAAGGTTTGTGTTGAGCATCCCCAAAAATCTCCAGAATGACCTGTGCTCACCAATCGTCTTCCCTCGATGGTAAATATATATAGATCTATCTATCTATTATGAATGACTGTTTTATTATTTCTTACAGAAATATTGATCCCACCAAAAACATTTTCATGTGTAATGTTGCCAAGAAGAGCCCATAATAATATGACTCGCACTGTCAAAGCGTTATCAGATCTCATGTAGAGCCAAGCTTCTAACACTACACGCCCTAACTCTACAAGGCCTAACTTCATAAACTCTACACCTTAGTCAAAATATGTGGCTTGGCCATTTCGCTACATTCACATCGGCTTGAAGTGAAAAATTAATTCACTATTCATTAATTTTGTGTTATACAATAGTTCTTGTAGTAACGAACGGCAAAGCTTGGGAGATGAAAGTTACAAGTTTTATATTTTTTTTGTTGTTTGTGTGCTTTACTAGCTTACATAGAAAATTTTAGCTTTCTAGGACACTAGGAAATACCCTAAGAATTTTGATGATCACCAGTGAGTCAGTGACGAAATCAGCGTTTTTTTAGATATAAATAAAATCTGAAGTGTAAAAGCTAATGTAATTAAAACTTTATATGTTCAATAAGTCCGCTATTGACAATTATCCCGAATAAAATAAATTTTGTTGATCTAGCATAATCCAAACCCAAGTTATGAGGGTTCAAAAAGGCGACAAAAGGCTTCGAGAAAAGATAGATAGTCCCGTACGCTTCGCCTGGTCGTCTTGGCGGGGGCACTACCATGTCCCCAGATTGCTTATGTTTGCTGTTTTAATCAAATTATTTGTAAACATATACGCACATGATGTTCCTAGTACTGAGTTAAGTATATAAAACCATTTTATACTATTTGCAAAAATTAACTTATTTCAGAGATCCCTCAGAAGTATATGTAAAGTAAGGCTGTGTGATAGAGTGAGAAATACTGTGATCCGTGAACGAGTAGGTTTGAAAGATGACGTAGTATGCAAGATAGAAAAAGGAATGTTGAGGTGGTTTGGGCACATAGAGAGAATGGAAAATAAAGTAGAGAAAGAGATATATAGAGCCAATGTGAGTGGGATTGTTAGTAGAAGACGGCCTCGTAAAACGTTTCTTGATCAGATAGAAAACGTTCTTATAAAGGCGGGGTTCCGAAGTGAGAAGAATAAAAGAGCATGTATGAGAAGAATAATTAATGTAATGGAAGCAAGAATGGTTTGTCAAGATCGCACTAAGTGGCAATCGATAGTCTCTGCCTGCCCCAATGGGAATAATGGGCGTGAGTATAATTAAGTAAATAAGTAACTTATTTCTAGCATTTCATACTTAAAAAAGGAAATTGCGACTAAAGTATACATACATATTAATAATGGATTCGCTTCAAATATATTGGTTTTCTTAATATTGATTAGCTACCTCATTCATGTTTCAATTAGCGCAATTTAGCTGGCCGATGTAGCTATTGCGCATGCGCAAGTTTAGGAAGCATTAAAAGACTATAGATTTAGGGGATTTTTGAGTCAACTGAGATTATTCAGGGCCAATTGCTGTGTTGTGCTGGCTTAGAATAGCACTTCCCCATTTCTTTCTGTGGGTGTTCGTAAGAGGCGACTTTGACACATTGGCAATAAGATTTTATATAATATACTTGCGATAGCAGGCAGATCGGTCAAAAAACTCTTACTTAAATTTTGTTTTTATGCTGTTAAAACCACTCATATTAATAAGGTAACCATAAGGTACGAGTAAGTACGCAAGGACCTGCGGTGGTCCTATTCCTTTAAAATTTGTCGTTCCGGTGTTATCAGCACCATCTTAAATAACATATTAAAAGTGACTAAGTGTATGCGAAATACACAGATATACTTTTTCCTCATTCTCATATTTAAATAAGTTTGGTAACCATCTGGATCGGAGAGGGATAAGTCAACGGATTAGTTATAGCTGATCGTTGTCTTTTCTTGAGTAATTTTGGAGGAAAAATACCGAAGGCTGGCATTTGGCTGGCTGCCTTAAAATGTATCCTGATTACTCTTTTGAATTGATTTAATAGATAAATTTCCGGTGGTCGTGTAGTTTATTATAACATTTTTTTTTGTTTGTAGAGTATTGAATACAATAAAATAAAAAGGAACGAAAGATTTAAGAATTTATATTCGCCCTGATTTTAGGTGCAAAAGACATAACGGCAAATATTGGTATTTTTTATTCACTTATATTCTATATTTATAGACAATCATTTTCTATCTTTGAAAAGCACCGTTACCCTATGTTTATAAGCTTTAATAAATACTGCAATGCTACAAAGTTTAATGGCCATAGTGATAAAACACATTAACTTAAGACAGACACGTAAAGATAACCAAAAACTATGACATAGTCCAGACTTGGAACTAAAATGGACTTATATGGATAAAATGTCGATGACTTTGTAAGATAAGTAATACAAGCAAATAAGGTTTTTTGTAAAACTGTTAGTATTAATAAGGAAAACCCACAGAAATCTGAGACACACGCTGTGAATCTTAAAAATAAATAATTTCGCCAACCCATCCCGTTATACGCATACCCGACATTTTTATACTTGCTTTCTGTGAAATTGCTTTGTACTTAAAATATTACTTTTTAAACACTAATGCCTTACATATTTTATTGATTCGTGTCGACATGTATTTTTATTTCTATAATCTCAAGCAATAAAATCGGGAGATAAGGTTAAAATCGTGAAAATTCTGAATTTACAAAGTATATCTTTAGTTTACTCATGTTTATAATTAAAAAAAGTGTTTCGAAATCAATGACACGACTCGATCTTTTATTGAAGCCTTAAATGTTAGTAAGTAACTCGTATTTCAATTACAACGCCCTTGGATTTAGAATAACATTAGAAAATCATGCTCGATAATAGTCCATTTTTTATAATGTCCCTATTGAAGGGCTGTCCCTGTCCCTGTCTACGCTGAATAATAAGTAAATGATGGTTGTATCACTATATTCCTACCCTAGTATGCTTTGGCAGACTTTATTGACTATGGTGATAGTAGCCAGGGTTGTCGGCTTCACATTTCCTTCAAAGGACAGAATCATCCTAATTTTTTTACTATCAGTCTGCACTGCAACAACCACATCCAGCTGGGAATTCTGACGACTTGAATATGTGAATGTATCCCGGAATCAAACACGATACCACTGGTTTATGATCCGAATGCTCTAACCGATGGATCACGGAGTCAGATATTAAGTTTATCATGCCCTGCAACTAAGTTAATTATTTTAACCCCAACATGCATAATATTGTATATATTAAAAAAAAAACAATACATCATATCACTGAGTAGTGTCGGTTAAGAATTGCACGACCGCATTTCATCCCATGGGTGTTTGTAAGAGGCGACTAAGAATAATGGGGCTTTTAAGTGATTTCCAGATGATGCGGTTGGAGACATCACCAATAAGCTTTAAATTACAATATTTTCCCACTCAACTTCTAAAAGTGGCTGGTAAAAAAAGTTAACGTAAAATTAACTTTATAAAAAACATTAGTCATATTTTTGTTTTTTAATATTAGTTGTCGAATCACAAATTATATTCTCATTTAAATCTAGTCCCTTCCCATAAAAGTCTCGTGAAAACAAGTGTTTTTATCAAATTATAGGGCCCTTTGACAAAAAAAAATCTAAGAAGCTTTTGAAGATTACACAAGAAAAAATTAGGATATGATTTATAAATTTAATTTTGTCTTCACTCAGATTTCTGAAGACAATTTTCGCTATGATTTAGCCCCTATTGCCAAAGATATGAACTGAATCTCGCAATTTTCCATCTGGCTTACTCAGCTCAGCACTTTATTTTTATGATGCGTGCTACACTCTACCTAGATAATAAAACGAAGTCATAAAAACCCTTATAAATGTCCCATAACAAATTGATTGCAATATTTTCGAAACTACAGCTACTCAATAAGATATAAAGACTGCTGTTTTTATTGTATTTTTTAAATATCATAAGTTTTTTAACTGCTGGGTGCTGGCTTAGAATAGCACAAACCCATTTAGTCCCACGAGTGTCCTCACACTTTAGGTTTGAGGCTTTTAATATGATTGTCAATCAATGTGACCGGACACACATCATTTTATTTTTAACGTCTCAAACCATCCATTCTTTTACTATCTTTTCCCATATAAATATAAAAAAATGAATTGCTGAAAATTCTAACTCTGAAGCTCTGCAGCCTCTACACTACAATCCTGTTTGAGATTTACACACCATGAGTATAGCTAAAAGAAAAGTTATATTTAAATGGTAACAAATATATACCGAATATTTGTTACAGTTTAAATATAACCGAAACTGTACTGCTCAAAAAAACACAACAAAAAGAATAAATAAATAACATATTGGCTTCTATCAAATGTATTAAAGATATTTTGGCAATTTGTATGCCAAAATATCTATAAATTTTATCATAAAAGGTTAGAGTTAGTAGTATTTTAAAGCTATCTTTTGTGAAACTAGAAACCTAATTGGCATTTATCCAAAAGTAAATGACAATAACATCAATGATGAAGCATCGGAAATAAATGAGTCTGCATTCCAAAACTCTAGAATCACAAATCGGTATCAATTTAAACGCGACTTAAGCCTTAAACTAAAAAACATTATAAAGTGGTTTAGTGGAAAAAACCAATCGTTTTGAAAGTATATGATGTTAGATAGTAATAAACAAGAGTCCACAGGACTGGCTAATAATACAGCTATCTTTTCACCCACGTTTTATTTAAATTGGAATGAAGTGATTTTGCATGCAATACATTGGCAGCATGAAATGCCGAATAATATTTACTTTATTTATCACAGACTGTTGATTTTTGTTATTTAATACTGATATTCTCCAAGGAAAATATTATTTTGCATAACTTTTTTGGAACGAATACTATATCGTTTTGGTGATTTACATATTATACATATACTCACGGCCATAGATCCCTAGAAGGGGTAGCCAGAGCTAAGGAATTAGAAATTCCTCAAGCAGTTTCGAAAAGTTATGTGGGGAAAAGATGGCAAAATAACGAATCGCCCAATAAATTTGATGATTTATTATTTCAGAAAGAATTTATTAATTGGTTTCTGGGTGATGCGATTGGAGATCTATCACCAACGATACCTTATTTCTATCTCTGAAGCTGTGGCTACCCCTTTCGGGATTTATATCCGTGACTATATGGATGTATGTATTTATTGCAGTGCTATAGTTCTAGTCTTTATACATACATACATATACTCACGGCTATATTTCCCTAGGAGTGGTAGCCATAGCTAAGGAATTATAAATTCCTCAGCCACTTTTGGAAGTTGAGTGGGGAAAAAATTGTAAAAATAAAGGTTTTTAGTGATGGGTCTCCAACCGCATCGCCCAAAAATCCAATAAAAAAGCCCCAGTACCCTTACGACACCCGTGGGTAGAAAGCGGTAGCGACATTCTAAGCCGGCACTACACGGCTAAAATACATCCGTGGTTTTTTAAAAGGTTGCTCTCGTATTAAAAGCACATTAAAAGTAATCCATTATTTAGACATATTCCTTTCATTATTTCGCAATCTTTTCCCCATTTAACTTCCAAAGGGCTACCCAGTTTTTGGTCTTTTAGCCGTGAGTATAAGAATTATGTATGTTAAGGGCCTAATAGATATTTTTCTGTCTGAGCTCAAAACATACTACATGGTTGAACTCCATTGTTTCTTTATCAATGATGTAAATTTTGTCGGCCGATATAATTTATATAATACTCTCTCCAAGCAAAACGTGGGTAATCTGAACACCATTTGTCAATTTCACGTGGTGTCCAAAAGTATTAGTATTAGTAGTCTGATACAAATCCTAATTGCTACCTAACTTTGACGACATTAGATATATTTAATCAAACACTTACAATTATGTAAGGAAATCAAACTATTTGCGTCATGAAAGTGCAAAAAACAACACAAACTTGCTTTGCATTTGACACATTCATTAAAAAATCATGAGCAATTATGAAAACGTAATAAAACGCGACAGTGAAACGCTAATTACGAAAAGAGTCGCTTGTGTGATTCCAATAATTATTGAAAATTACACGACCAAAACTTAAGTGTAATATGTAAACAGAGTAACAATTGCATCTCAAATTTATCCTCGCAGCATCGTTACAGGTTATTGACCTCATACGGTGTTCGGCAAAAAAGTTTTGGCAACTTTTTCTTTCCTTTTGAATCAATTCTTACAACCCGTTCCTGTTACCTTATCAAGTGCAACGTCAAATGAATTTACGCGTTTCGTTCCGAGAACCAATTAAAATGTATTGACATCTTAAATAACGAGTACTTTGGTGGTTTTTTTCGTGTAACTAGAAATGTTTTGATGGCTAATTATAGCTCTAATAAGCCACATATGACATTATTATACACACATACTATAGTCATTAATATGTCAAAGTCATAGTTTTTAAAGGATGTACGTAACCAATAAGAAATAAAAGAACGATAATTTCTTTCGAAGTTTATCTGTTTAAATGTCCACGGAATAGCTCACTGTTTATTAATCTAGAAACTATAATTTATACATAATCATTGAGCCGAAAAAAATATATTAATAAAAACGCTCCCAGCAACTCGTCATTTATAGAACGCTGGATACAGCTACATGCGGGTGTATAAATATGTAAATGTATTAAATTCTTCAATTGAATAATTACTAACATTAGATACATATATACATATACTCACGGATTTGAATCCCTAGAAGGGGTAGCCAGAGCTAAAGTATTAGAAATTCCTCAGCCACTTTTGGAAAGTTAAGTGGGGAAAAGATGATAAAATAAAGGTAATGAGTCTCCAACCGCATCGCCCGAAAATCCTTTAAAAGCCCCAATTCCGTTAGTCGCCTCTTACGTACACCCACCGGAAGAAACGAGGTAGTGCTATTCTAAGCCGACGCAAGTTATAAGTATAATAAGAAACTAACATTGGATTTAAGTCTGAAATTAATTATTATTATTTATTATCGATGATTGCCGGCTCCATGTACAAAAAATGTGACGTTCCATGAACGAGCGAAGGATATAGGCTAATGTGGTGAACTATTTGAAATTATTAAGGCACAAAAGCTGTGGTGCATTATCGGCATTATTTTATTTGAGGTCTGACTAACTAGTCTCCATTAATTCAGTTATAATTATTGAATTAAATTCATAAAAACATGCATTATTTTTTTTCACGTTAATTGTTTAAACCCATTTTTTATAAATTATCGGGTAAAAATCATTCGCCAAATTGTGCATTGTGTTTGGAAGTTCAGTGTATTTGAAAACATTAGCCCAAGACAAACTGCATACGACAGTGAATAATAACGCATTGTCCCAATATAGTGAGGAACTTTAGTATCAGTTTGACATTGTACCTTTATTGTTAACACTAAAAGTCAACCACTGGTATTTATTGGCGGGATGAATAAAATAATGATGAAGAATTTTCTTCGATTTGATTGATTTTATCCCCGCCCAGATAAGTGTCCTCCCCCCCCCCCCACCGAGGTACTCTACCCTACATATAGACATTTGGCACTCACCACCACGCTAACTTAGTGTGGGTTGACAAACTTCAAAGATCTTAATTATAGGTGGGACGGACTGTCTCTACATGCCCTCCAAAGAAAGAAATCTTGTTTATTTTCATATAATCAAGTGAACGTTCTCTAAACAAACTAGTAACACTGACGAATTCAAATTGTGACCTAAAATGTAAACAGTTGCTGGTATTAAATAAAAGCGAAGTATAAGTAATAAAACCGAGCTTCAATTCACATACCCTTTAATAAATAACATTGAGGAAAAGAATCCGTCAATTATTATATTTTATTTAGATTTTTATACTATGAAGAGTAATTTTAAAGTTGTCTTCTGTTCTGTTCTATCCTCTTTTTATTATTATTTACCATTACAGTAAAATGTTCAAAAGAGGAAAGATATCTGCATTAGTCAGGTCATTAAATAAAATTTTTGCTGCAAAAACAAATATTATTAAAGGTCAATAGCTAAATAAAGAATAAATAAAGGAAAGAAAAATTTCGACACAGGCGGGAATCGAACCCGCAACCTCGGGAATACGCCCCGTCGCTCTGCCTTGAGCTACCGTGTCAATGGCTGCCAGCGCGAAATTCTTCTATCCTTTATTTCTTTCACACGTTAAACTAGTGGTTGCGTTTCCTACCTCCGAATTTTCACCAATTCGGAAGGCCACTTGTCTACCTTTTCAGATAGAATGCAAATGTTGAAAACGCCTAACTATCACATAATTTAAATCTTTTTGTTCATGAAAACCTCATGTGGGGATTATTACTAATAAATAAAGAATAAATAAATTATAATAATTTAATTTAATAATTTTTCTTTTCTTTATTTATTCTTTACTAGTGGATCGTCCCAGCTTCGCACGGGTAGCGTTGTTTTTTTAAATATCTTAGGTTTCTTTCTTCAGTCACTGCTCAAGCATTGTGAAATTCAGCGTAATGTTTTCAATTTATTAAATTTATAGCACTCCCTTAACAGTGTAGTTAGGTGATTTTGAATGCGCTTTAATGAACGGTTCAGTATTTCCGTTTAATAGCAAATTTTGGAATAAAACGCCTTGAAATATTTATAACAATCTAAAAAATAAATCATTACGTTATGTAGGATGCAACTACTGGCGCCATCTAGTATGTTATATGTAAATTAGTAAAGATTTGGTTTCGATCACGGGCGCGATGGCTTATTTTATAAATAATTTCGGTGTTTGTCTACCGATTTCTATGATTCTTTTTTTTTAAATGGGTAATAATGTTACCTATTTTAAATTAGGGATGAATGAGAGGTTTACAAACGTAAGAGTAAACAAATATAATCAGGATGTTCCGAACTGCTAAGCTATCAGGAATTACACGTGTTATTGTGAGTCAACCGTAAAAGATAGACATATACTGTTGAGGATTATTTTTTAGGTAATTTTATGAAGAATAATTCCGCCACACATAATTTCTATGTAAGTTTAACCATTAAGGCTGCACACGCGACGGAAGCTTATAAAATGGAGGAACTTCTCCCGTTTTCCCAAAATTTCCCAAAATTCCCCTTTACTTCTCTGCTGGAAAGTATACAGAAACCTGCGCAGGAGTATGAAGAATAATTGTACCAAGTTTCGTTAAAATCCGTCGAGTAGTTTTTGTTTCCATAAGGAACATACAAACCGACAGACAGACAGACAGACAGACAGACAGACAGACAGACAGACAAAAATTTTACTGATTGCATTTTTGGCATCAGTATCGATCCCTAATCACCACCTGATAGTTATTTTGAAAATATATTTCATGTACAGAATTGACTTCTCTACAGATTTATTATAAGTATAGATTTATTAGTAATAATCCCCATGGGGTTTTCATGAACAAAAAGATTTAAATCAATAGCTAAACTTTGTTTGTGCTAACAATTTTGAATTGGTGGTTTAAATCAAAGTTTATATTGCAATCGAGCTCTCATTTATTGAAGAGCAGCCTGGCTTTCTGAAACATTTCTACAGAGTGTTTTATCTGGTACCCGCAAATCGAATTATAACAAGTGGTATGAACAGAAAAATACTGTTAATTGTGCTAGTAGTGACTTAAGAAATTGTTCACAAAATTAAGCACAGTCATTATAGTAGATTCACCATGTAAGAAGGCATTGGCGTAACCAATGCAAGGGTAATGTCAGTCTCCGGCGATCATCAAACGATGACTTAAACTCACATAAAGTGTGCTCAATAAAGCTTTCGACAAGTAGAGACTAAAATGTCATTTATTGATTTATATCATTGAAATTAATATAACACAAGGTTGGCTAGGAGTGAACTAAGTAGAGATCGAGCCTCAACCTAGCATAATTGGAACTTACATACATACATACATATACTCACGCCGTTAATTCCCATTGGGGTAGGCAGAGACTATCGATCGCCACTTTGTACGATCCTGGCAAACCTCTCTTGCTTCGTCTACATCCATCAATCTTTTCATACATGCTCTTTTATTCTTCATACTTCGGACGCCTGCCTTTTTGAGCACACTTTTAATTTGGTCCAAGTGTGTCTTTCGTGGCCGTCCTCTACTAACATTACCTTCCACATTAGCTCTATAGATACCTTTTACCAATTTCCTATTATCCATCCTCTCGATGTGCCCAAACCATCTCAACATTCCTTTTTCTATCTTACTTACAATATCATCTTTTATACCACACCTTTCACGAATCACATCGTTCCTCACACGATCACATAACCTTACATTACAAACTTTTCTGAGGGACCTCATTTCTACTGCATTCACTCTGCTTTCATGCTTCTTCTGCCACACCCAACATTCACTGCCATACATAAGCGTAGGAACAAGAACGGCATCATGCACAGCCATTCGGGCCCTTTTGGACACCGATTGACTAGACATTAGACTATCCAATGCTCCATTAATCGCATTACCCTTTTTCACTCTTCTCTCAATATCTTCATCACATTTTCCATCCCTTGTAAACAAACTTCCCAGATATACAAACTCCTTCACCTGTTCCACATCCTTACCATCAATCGCAATCACGCATTCTGTCACATCTTCCTGTCTCTCAAAAACCATCGTTTTGGTCTTATCCACATTCACCCTCATTCCCTTTCTTACAAAAGACTCACATACAATATTCATCATCTCTTGCAACTCTTCTGCCGATGATGCAAGTAGCACTTGATCGTCAGCATACAAGAGGCATTTAATGTAGAATCCACCCATTCTTAGTCCATAATCACTTTCACGCAACTCTGTCAAACAGTCATCCATGAACAAATTGAAGAGCCACGGAGAAGCTACACATCCCTGTCGGACACGCCTAGAGATTCCGAACCAGTCAGTGTTTTCCCCGTTTACTCTTACACATGCACTAGAATCCTCATAGAGTGATACCAATGCACGTATAATTTGACTCCCCAGACCGAACTTGGATAACACCTCCCATAAACCCTTTCTTACCACCCTATCATACGCCTTCTCTAAATCAATGAAGGAGCAATACACCTTTTGGTTCTTAGCTAAGAACTTTTCGGTGATGCTCCTTAGAGAGAAGATTTGATCCATACATCCCATTCCTTTCCTAAATCCTGCTTGCACATCCCATATTTTTTCATCAGTTTCATTCATCACTCTTTCAATCAATACCTGTTCCGTACTGGAACAAATTAGTTTATAATTTTCTTTATTAGGTGTGCACAAGACAACAAAACATAGTTTACATACTTTTTAATTCACGTTAGAAATAGATTTATTTCATGTGGCTTATTTTCTCTAACACTACCTCGTTGATGCGGGAAACTGGCAACATTGACGTCTGACGTCTTACAACTACATCCGTTTCCGCAAGTTAGTCTCTTTTTCTCAACACGCCGATGTGATTGCACACGTTCGTATAAAAGTTACCAAATAAATTCCGAATCAAGTCTATTTCCCCAACAAAGTGATGAAAAAGGACTGAACCACATTTATCTATGGACCTATGGTGAAAAGTGTAAGCCTGTGCTGTGATTCATCAATAAACTCTCGAGAGTTCGAACGCCACCCCTGCCAGCCACGTGCCTGGTAAGTGTTTAAAGTTTAAATAAGTCACTCGCGGCTACATAAATTATTTTGATCCTATCGAACCGGATCCGATTTCATCTTTTGTTTTGTTGTCTTGTGTTGTGCAGTACTACGTACTCAGTAATTTCAAATTCATTTCAATCGTTTGAGTCGCCATCTTTGTTACGCAAAATGGCCGAGAACGATCATGTTTGTGAACAAGACATATTCGAAAGGGACTTGATTCTCGAAGAACTTAGGCGTACATTACAGTTTGCAACTACCGATGAGCAGCAATTTCGTTCGCGAACTATAGACATTTCAGCTCATCAGAGAAAGTTTACGAAAGTCCAGTGTAAAATAGAAAAAATATTGTTTAAACATAAGTGCTTTGATAAAGATGAACAAATAACTATTCGGAATGAATTTAACGATTTGTATTATGGCATCTTAGCTCATCTTAACGACCTTAAGCAAAAGGAGGAACGTGTCCGTCGCTCAAGTCGTATTTTTCTTTCATCGTCTGAGGCTCCTCAGCAGTGTCATCACAGTAAAACTTTGCCTACTTTACCATTGCCCTCGTTTAGTGGCGATCCTACGGATTGGCCATCATACATTGATTTATTTAAGTCGTTAGTGCATAGCAACAGTGCCTACACGGATGCCGAGAAGCTTAGGTACTTAATACTTACTGTAAAGAACGAACCTTTTAATCTTATAAAATCCTTGCCGATTTCCGAAGATAATTACGCCATCGCTTTAGAAATATTAATTTCTCGTTATGAAAATAAGCGAGTCATCGCGTCAAAACATCTCAATCGAATTCTCGACATCGAAAATTGCAGTGATAAATCGGTTCATAGCCTGCGTCGGCTACTTAACGTCTACCAAGAAAATATTAAGGCACTTGAAGCTATGCAGTTTCCCGTGGGCCAATGGAATTTCATACTTTTAAACATTTTACTACGTAAAATTCCAGTTGGTACTAGGAAGTGTTTTGAAAGATCGCTAGTGAAACCATCTTCTATTCCCGATGTAAACACATTGATCACATTTCTTGAAAAAGAAATTTCCGCTGACGAAATCATAAACATTTCCGTTGGTGGGCAGTCCATTTCACAACAAAATACAAAAGTGGGTAGTTCGCTATCAAGCCGCACTATCACGCAGCAGCGATCATTCAATGCATTAGCTGCAAACAATGTCGGCCTTCCTACTCGTCAAACAGACGAAAATCAACGTAGTTACAACGTAATTAAGAAGCAAACTTGTATATGCTGTGAAGCTCAACATTCGTTGACAAAATGTTCGAAGTTTTTAAATCTTACACCTCACGCGAGGTACAATTTAATTCAAAATAAAAGTATTTGTTATAATTGTTTAAATGTAGGTCACAATGTTATCAATTGCAAATCGAGTTATGTGTGTCGCTCGTGTCACAAAAGGCATCACAGTTTAATTCATTTGTCTAATCAAGCCTCGCCGGTAGTCAGTGACTCCGCTGTTATCACCCTCCCCCCTGCCAAGGTAGACCCAGTGCCGCCAACTCAGTCCGAGTCGAATTCTATTCATAATAATTGCGCTTCGAATTCCAATGCTCCTTCTATGCGAACTAGCACGGTGCTACTCTCGACCGCGCTCATCGATGTATGTGTTGGCTCTTCTATACTATCGACCGTTAGGTGTGTTGTGGACTCGGGAAGCCAGGCTTCCTTTATAACTGAGTCGTGCGCGCAAAGGTTAGGTTTAAATCGTAAGAAAATAAACATTCCAGTATATGGTATTGGTGATAGCGAACCAGTTAAACCAAAGGGTGTAATTTCGTGTTTAGTCAAACCCAAGGGTAAACAAAACCCTATAATTCAAGTAGAAGCTTTAATTCTACCAAAGTTGATGTCTCACATGCCGAGCGTACCACTTCCCCAGAAAGGGTGGACACATTTAACCAATTTGACCTTAGCTGACCCCGATTTTCGTACTCCACAACCCGTGGAAATGTTGTTAGGAGCGGATATACTATCCCATGTGTTATTAGGTAATATCGTTTCCGGTTTGCCTGGTTCTCCGATCGCTGTAAACAGTGTATTCGGTTATTTATTATTGGGTAAATTAAACTTAGATCCCGTGGTTTCGACTCCACCCCATGTGTGTTTTAGCTCATTCGACAATGACAATTTGCAAAGGTTCTGGGAGCTGGAGTCCCTTCCTGAGAAACGGAGTTACACTCCTGATGAAGAGTTA
This sequence comes from Bedellia somnulentella, assembly GCA_963576735.1. NCBI lineage: Eukaryota > Metazoa > Arthropoda > Insecta > Lepidoptera > Bedelliidae > Bedellia > Bedellia somnulentella. The sequence goes on from OY755176.1 coordinate 7,944,741, forward strand.
TGTGAATCCCTTTTTCAAAGGACGCATACTCGCGATGGTATTACCGGCCGCTACGTCGTTTCTCTTCCGTTTAAACCCGATGCTCCGCCCCTCGGCGAGTCGCGGCAGACAGCCCTCGCGAGGCTTCATAAGCTCGAGTATAGGCTCGAACGTAATCCAACCCTCAAACGTGACTACCACGCGTGTATCCAAGAATATTTAGATTTAAACCACATGGAGCCCGTGACTAGTGATGCCGCCCTGGGCGCACACTATTATATTCCGCACCACTGCGTGGTTAAAGAGTCCAGTGAGACCACACGTACCCGCGTAGTATTTGATGCAGGGTGTAAATCATCCAACGGAGTATCCCTGAATCAAGTGCTACTCACTGGACCCAAGCTTCATCCCGACATTGTGGATATCCTTCTTAAGTTTCGTATTCATCTCATAGGGTTCACATCAGATTGTAAACAAATGTATAGAAATATAGGTATGTGTAAAGATCATCTGGATTACCAACGTATCCTCTGGCGGAGTTCACCTGCGGACCCTGTACAGGATTTTCGTCTTCGTACAGTCACCTTCGGAGTTAGCTCGTCCCCGTTCCTCGCTCTGCGTACTATTCAACAGTTAGCTCATGATGAAAGTCACCGGTTCCCGTTGGCTGCACCTGTACTCTTAGAATCTATATTTGTAGATGACGTGGTCGCGGGGGCCAATTCCGAGTCCGATGCCCTAGCGTTACAGCGTGAGCTTATTGGTATTTGCTCCTCGGCTGGGTTTGAATTAAGAAAGTGGCACAGCAACTCGCCGGCGATACTTGCCGCGGTTGAGTCGTCATCTCCTCATGGTGGGCGGCAGGAAACCGTCTCCGTTGCGCATCTCGAGAAGGATACACACACTAAAGTCCTAGGGTTACATTGGGATCCGCAAACTGATTGTTTTAAGTTTAATGTTCAGGTCAATTCTGAAAAATGCACTAAACGGGCAATCCTTTCTGAAATAGCTAGGATTTACGATCCGCTAGGATTTTTGTCCCCTCTGACCTTATACGCAAAACATTTAATTCAATTGCTATGGGTAGCTAATATTGGTTGGGACGAAACCCCACCTATTGATATTATTAATTCATGGAGACTTTTTATTCAAGAGCTACCTATAATAAAAGGTATTTCTTTTCCGCGTCACATTTTAGGTAATACTTGTACCATACAGGTGCATGGATTTGCTGACGCGAGTGAAACCGCGTATGCCGGTTGTGTTTATCTTCGCTTAACAAGTAGTGACGGAGAAATTCGTACTTACCTCGTTATAGCTAAAACTCGTGTGGCCCCTTTACGGGTTCGTCTAACAATACCCCGCCTTGAATTAATGACTGCCTTATTATTATCAAAATTAATAGACCAAGTTATTTCAATCTACGACAATCGGGTCGATATGGATAACGTGTATGCATGGTCTGATGCGTCGATCGTGCTAGCTTGGTTACACCAACCACCTCATACTTGGAAGACCTTCGTCTCCAACCGCACCAGTGATATCTTGTCTGTTGTGCCCGCATCTCGTTGGCGCCATGTCCGCTCTGCTGACAACCCCGCGGACGTGGCCTCGCGCGGTGCACTGCCCCACGCGCTACGCGCCCATCCCCTGTGGTATCACGGCCCAGCTTGGTTACAACGACCTTCTCATGCATGGCCGTCTTTCAATGAACAATTTGATACCAATGAAGAGAAGCGTATGGTTTCATCAAACGCGTCTACGACGATTAATACAGATATTGAGATTATACAGCGTTATTCTTCGCTAGGTAAATTAGTACGAATCACCGCTTGGATAATTCGTTTCTACAAAAAATGCAAACATTTAACTAACCACCACTCAGATTATATAACGGTTCCAGAATATAATGAATCCTTGAAAAAACTCGTTCTTTTAGTGCAACAATCGGTTTTTACCGAAGATATAAATAAGATTTCAAAAGGGAATTTGCCTTCTCAATCATTAAGGCGTATTACACCATTTCTTCATAGTGACGGTTTGTTACGAGTCGGTGGTAGGATTCATAAGTCACTCTTATCTTATGATAGTAAACATCAAATGAATAACAATTTTTTTAAGCGGCCAGTGGTTAAACTGTGTCCGCTACCTATTGAATAGAGTACTTTATACATATTTAAATCATAGTCATAGGTTAGGTTATATTTTCTTTTATTTTGTTAAAAGTTATATACTTTTAAGGTGAGCGGGTTTATGTTCCGTACTGGAACAAATTAGTTTATAATTTTCTTTATTAGGTGTGCACAAGACAACAAAACATAGTTTACATACTTTTTAATTCACGTTAGAAATAGATTTATTTCATGTGGCTTATTTTCTCTAACACTACCTCGTTGATGCGGGAAACTGGCAACATTGACGTCTGACGTCTTACAACTACATCCGTTTCCGCAAGTTAGTCTCTTTTTCTCAACACGCCGATGTGATTGCACACGTTCGTATAAAAGTTACCAAATAAATTCCGAATCAAGTCTATTTCCCCAACAAAGTGATGAAAAAGGACTGAACCACATTTATCTATGGACCTATGGTGAAAAGTGTAAGCCTGTGCTGTGATTCATCAATAAACTCTCGAGAGTTCGAACGCCACCCCTGCCAGCCACGTGCCTGGTAAGTGTTTAAAGTTTAAATAAGTCACTCGCGGCTACAATACCTTTGCATACAATTTACTGACAATGCTGAGTAGGCTAATGCCGCGGTAGTTTTTAGCCTCCTGGCGTGACCCTTTTCCTTTATACAGGGGCACAATCACCGCCTTGCACCAGTCTTGTGGTACTTTGCCACTCGACCAGCACTTTTGGAAAAGGAAGTACAACCAAGAAGCCACCAACCCTTTACCAGCCCTCAGCATTTCGATAGTTATCCTATCATACCCTGCCGCCTTTCCTATTTTCATACTTTTCATTGCTTTCATTATTTCTTCCATACTGATCTCACTTTCACAAAAGGCACCCATCGCATCGTTCCAATCAACATTACTGCCGATGCATCCTCTTTTTCAAAGAGTCCCTCAAAATAGTTCTTCCATACTCGTTTCATGCTACTTTCATTCGTCGCCAATTCACCCTGATCATCTTTCACTACATTCACTCTCGTGTTTTGGGAAACTCCCTTTCCTTTCCGGACATATTTCCAGAACAACTTTTGGTTATTCCGGAAATTATCAGAGAGTTTCCTCTCACACCATTCTATCAGATCACGCTTTTTCTTTTCTATTTTCTTCTTAACCTCATTCTTAACTCTCTTATATTCATCTTCACTATTTTTCACTACATCATCTGTTACTCTCGCGTCCATTCGTTTACTAGCTCTGACCGCTAGTAAATCTAACCAAGCTTTCTTCTTATCTTCGACTGCCTCTTTTACACTCTTATCCCACCAACTTGTTGGTGGTCTATTTGACCTTTTACACAATCCACATACTTCCGTCGCACATTCAACCATTGTCGATTTGAGTACATTCCATACTTCTTCTATTTCCATTTCATCCCTCATCTCCACGCAACTTAGTCTATCATCCAATTCCTTCACGTATTCATCACTGATCTTTTCATCATCTTGCAATTTCTCCACTTTTATTCTCGCAAGATCCGTTGTTGACACTTTAGCCCTATGACGCCACCGCGTGCACAGACCTCTTACTCGGGATATAACAAGAAAGTGATCTGTGCCAACATTCGTGCCCCTATAGACTCTGGTGTCAACAACCTTTGCTCTCAGCCTTTCATCAACAATCACAAAATCAATCATACTTCTCTCGTTTCCTCTCTGTCTTGTATACATATGGATATCTTTGTGTTCAAACAACGTATTTGTAACACAAAGATTCCTCGCCAAACATACCTCAATAACTTTCTCGCCATTTTCGTTCACCCTTTGATCACCATACTTTCCTAAAACCTTTTCACAACCGTTGCGTGACACACCAACCCAGCCATTAAAATCTCCTAACATTACAATTCTCTCATTCTGATCACACCCATTCACAACATTATCTAACAAATTCCAAAACTCCTCCCTCTCGGAAAGTGACTTAGACATGTCCGGAGCATACACACAAATTATGCGCATCCGGACAAGCCCTATTTTCACCTTTAGCCACAGGAGCCTTGGACTCACACATTCGTAACCTTTCATACACTGAGCCATCCTTTCAGATATCAGAAGTCCCACGCCTTGGCAAGCCCTGTCGCTGTCAGCAACGCCTGACCAGATCGCTGTAATGTTGCCAAGTTGTGAAACCTCTTTTTCCTTTCGCTTCGTTTCATTCACACACAGAAAATCTATTTTTCTTTCATCCATTATCATACATACTTCATCTAATTTTTCATGCATCCCTCCACACACATTCAACGTACTGAAGCGGGTCTCTCCAGCCCACATTTCGCCCCGCGAGGAACCACGGCGTGATGAGTGGCGAGCTGCATCGCCGCCTCCGTGTTTATTTTTAGTTGCACAAATTTTGGCCCCACGATAAGCAAGGGAAATAAACTGTCCACCTAGCCAGAGCCCCGCATGACTAGGTAAAGTTATTTAGTACCCGGAGTGCACCAAGCTCCGGGACGGCGGCACGCTAGCGACCAGGCTCACCCCTAGCCACGCATCCTTCGGCACGGCAGACCTTGGATTGGTTTAAGGGCGAAGATGGTAGAAGCCCTGTTCCCTTAGTCGACTCCTACGAAACACCCACGGGAAGAAATGGGGTAGTGCTATTCTATGCCGACACTACACAGCAAATATTAATATAATATATAATTGGAACTTATGGTGTGTATATGTATTGCATAGACGGATTAAAAACATGATTATGTTTAAGATATTTACCAATCTTCGTCTTTGATGTTATTTATATTATATATAGATTATAACCTAATCATACACTAACGTAGTAAATATATGATTAGTTTAGTAGGTACTCTATTCCACAACTATATAAATAAATTATATTTATTTTGGGGCTAACTTAATCCTAATAATATGTCCGTATATAATTATAAAATTTTATTAAAACTATATATAATGTAATACTATACCAGTTAAAACTATGCGAGCTATGCCATCATTAAAATTTACTTTTAGTCACGTACCAGTGGTCGGGAATAAATCGTTACATTAAACGTACAAATTTTCAGCGAATATCGAATATCGCTTGATCATTGCTTGGCAAATACGATTAAAATCTCCGAATCCAGATTCGAAATTGTGTTGCTGCTTCCCAAAAATAACATTCTGAACATTAATTTACTGAACTTAATTCACTTGTCATAAATGTATCTGATAAAATAATTCCTCCGTAAGCATTCATTAATTTATGAGTGAGTGCTCCACCTGAGGGAGCTAAAATCTTGAATAAATTATGTCAGAACAAACCTTACTCTTATGACAAGACTTTGGAATTTTGGACATTTGAACCAAAACTTTAAACTTATCACCAACAATCCAGTAATTCTGCATCTATCCCTGCTTAGTTTGTAAATTTGTGAGGAGATGTTGATCTTAAGGCCTTTTATTTTTATTGCAAGTGAAGAAAAGAGAAGTTTATGCAATATAAAGATATACGACAGGGTAGAAAGTATACTAATTCGAGAACAATATGGTGTGAAAGATGGCATAAAAAAGATGAGACTAGTAATTATATGGCTTTAAGGAATATTAAGCAAATAGGTAATAGTTAAACGGCCAATAAAATATATAGTGCACATGTGGATGGTGTGAGTAGAGAACGACCACTGAGGATGTTTCAAAACTATAAAGAATACGTTTCCAAAATATCGGTTGGATACTGTTTTAAGTGATTTTTGTTGATGGCGACCCATCACAAACGATACTTTATTTCTACCATCGTGCCCCCAATCACCTTCCAAATGTGGCTGAGGAGTTTCTAGCTCAGAAGCTCTGGCTACCCTTTTTGGGATGTATGGCCGTGATTATATCGCACCTTTTCGGTGGGACAAGGGCACATCTTACTAAAAATGGTAAAATGAATTAAATATACATACAAAAACATAATGATATTAATATTAATTGTAACGAAGTGTTGGGTGATATGTGTGAAAGTGTGATAAGTATGGAAGAAATTGTAAAAGCGATGAAATGTATGAAATTAGGGAAAGCGGCAGGGTATAATAGAGTTAATATCGAAATGCTAAGGGCTGGTAAAGGGTTAGTGGCTTCTTGGCTGTTCTTCCTTTTCCGAAAGTGTTGGGCACTTGGCAAAGTACCAAATGATTGGTGCAGAGCGGTGATAGTGCCCCTATATAAAGGGAAAGGGTCACGCCAGGTAGCAAAAAACTACCGTGGTATTAGCCTACTTAGTGTTGTCGGTAAATTGTATGCTAAGGTATTGATTGAAAGAGTGATGAAAGAAACTGATGAGAAAATCTGGGATGTGCAAGCAGGGTTTAGAAAGGGAATGGGATGTATGGATCAAATCTTCTCCTTAAGGTGCATCACAGAAAAATTCTTAGCAAAGAACCAAAAAGTGTATTGCACCTTCATTGATCTGGAGAAGGCGTATGATAGGGTAGTAAGAAAGAATTTGTGGGAGGTGTTGTCTAAGTTCGGTTTGGGGAGCCAACTTATACGTGCATTGGAGTCACTCTATGAGGGTTCCAGTGCATGTGTAAGAATAAACGGAGAAAACACGGACTGGTTTGAAATCTCTAGGGGTGTACGTCAGGGTTGTGTAGCTTCTCCGTGGCTTTTCAATCTGTTCATGGATGACTGTTTGAAAGAACTACGCGAAAGTGATTATGGTCTGAGAATGGAAGGATTCATCATTAAATGCCTCTTATACGCTGACGATCAAGTATTACTTGCATCAACGGTAAATGAGTTGCAAGAGATGGTGAATATTGCGTGTAAGTCTTTTGAAAGAAAGGGCATGCGAGTGAATGTGGACAAAACCAAGACAATGGTTTTCCAGAGAGAGGAAAGTATGACAGAATGTGAGATTACAATAGGTGGCAAGAAAGTGGAACAAGTGAAAGAGTTTGTATATCTGGGAAGTTTGTTTACAAGGGACGGAAAATGCGAGGAAGATATTGAAAGGAGAGTAAAAAAGGGAAATGCGGTAAATGGAGCCATAAACAGTCTAATGTCGAGCGTTAGTTCCTGTCTGAAAAGGCGCGAATGGCAGTTCACAATGCTGTACTGGTTCCTACGCTGATGTATGGTAGTGAATGTTGGGCATGGCAAAAGAGGCATGAAAGTAGAGTGAATGCAGTGGAAATGAGATCCCTCAGAAGTATATGTAATGTAAGGTTGTGCGACAGAGTGAGAAATAGTGTAATTCGTGAACGTTTAGGTGTGAAAGATGACGTAGTGTGCAAGATAGAGAAAGGAATGTTAAGGTGGTTTGGGCACATAGAGAGGATGAATGACAGTAAATTGGTGAAAGAGATCTATAGAGCCAACGTGGAAGGTAATGTGAGTAGAGGACGACCACGGAGAACACACTTGGACCAAATTGAGAGTGTGCTCAAAAAGGCTGGCGTCCGAAGTATGAAGAATAAAAGAGCATGTATGAAAAGATTGATGGATGTAAACGAAGCTAGAGAGGTTTGTCAGGATCGTACAAAGTGGCGATCGATAGTCTCTGCCTACCCCAATGGGAACAATGGGCGTGAGTATAAGTAAGTAAGTATACAAAAACATATAGTCACGGCTATAAATCCCTAGGAGGTACCCCTAGTCACGTACCAGTGCCAGGCTACCGCCAAACCTAAGGAATTAGAAATTCCTCAGCCACTCTTGGAAATGTGCGTGGGGAAAGATGGTAAAATAAAGGGTGTTGGTGACGGCTCTCCAACCGCATCGCTCACTTAAAGGCACCAGTGCCGTTAGTCGCCTCTTACGTACACCAACCGGAAGAAATGGGGTAGTGTTATTAATACATTAAATATAATAAAATACATATTACGTAGGATGTACATACATATTCTCACGCCGCCGTTAGTTCCCATTGGGGTAGGCAGAGACTATCGATCGCCACTTTGTACGATCCTGGTAAACCTCTCTAGCTTCATTCACATCCATCAATCTTTTCATACATGCTCTTTTATTTTTCGTACTTCGGACACCTGCTTTTTTGAGCACATTTTCTATTTGATCCAAATGTGTCCTTCGAGGTCGTCCTCTACTAACATTACCTTCCACATTGGCTCTATAGATCCCTTACACCAATTTACTGTCATCCATCCTCTCTATATGCCCAAACCATCTCAACATTCCTTTTTCAATCTTTCTTACAATATCATCTTTTAAACCACACCTTTCACGAATCACGTCATTCCTCACACGATCACATAACCTCACATTACAAACTTTTCTGAGGGACCTCAATACTACTGCATTCACTCTGCTTTCATGCTTCTTCTGCCACACCCAACATTCACTGCCATACATAAGCGTAGGAACGAGGACAGCATGATGCACAGCCATACGGGCCTTTTCGGACACCGATTGACTAGACATTAGACTATCCAGTGCTCCATTCACCGCATTACCCTTTTTTACTCTTCTTTCAATGTCTTCATCACACTTTCCATCCCTAGTAAACAAACTTCCCAGATATACGAACTCTTTCACTTGTTCCACTTTCATACCATTGATCTCAATCACGCATTCAGTCATATTCTCCTCTCTCTCAAAAACCATGGTTTTGGTTTTATCCACATTCACTCTCATTCCTTTTCTTTCAAACGACGCACATGCAATATTCATCATCTCTTGCAACTCTTCAACCAACGATGCGAATAACACTTGATCATCAGCATACAAGAGGTATTTGATGACGAATCCACCCATTCTCAGTCCATAATCACTTTAACGCAACTCTATCAGACAGTCATCCATGAACAAATTGAAGAGCCACGGAGAAGCTACACATCCCTGTCGGAGACCCCTAGAGATACCGAACCAGTCCGTGATTTCCCCGTTTATAATTACACATGCACTAGAATCCTCATAGAGTGATACCAATGCACGTATAAGTTGGCTCCCCAAGCAGAACTTGGATAACACCTCCCACAAATACTTCCTTACCATCCTATCATACGCCTTTCAAAAATCTATGAAAGAGCAATACACCTTTCGATTCTTAGCTAAGAACTTTTCAGTGATGCTCCTTGAAGAGAAGATTTGATCCATACATCCCATTCTCTTTCTAAATCCTGCTTGCACATCCCAAATTTTGTCATCTGTTTCATTCATCACTCTTTCAATCAATATAAAATATACATTAATATATATAAAATACATATTATGTATGTTTATAAAATTTCGGGAATCAAGAGTGAAGAATAATAATAATAATAATAATAAATCTTTATTTCAGACAAATACAGTCCATACAAAATAATACAATCTAGTGTTAGTAAAGATTTACTTAAAAACTATGTTAGAACATAAATAAATGACACAATAAATTGATATACGTTATATACAAAATTTACACATTAACAGTCCTGAGGTGCATACCCAACCAATGCCTTAGAATGGGACAATACAGGCGTTCAAAATAAAATAAATAAAATAAAGAATGAAGAATAAAGTTTCATGTATGAAAAGTTTGATTAATGTAAGAGAAGCGGGAGAGCTTTGCCAGGATCGCACCAAATTCAATTATTACTCTTTGCCTACCCCAAAAGCAATAGTTTGTGTGGGTCTAAGTAAGTCAGTTAGTGAGCAAGCAGAGAGTGTAGTATAACTTTAAATATGAAAAAGCAAAAAAATTGAAACCGGAAAAAGATATTAAAAGAAGGGATAAGCCTTAGTCTGACTTAGGTATCGAAGATACTCTCCTCTCAACTACTCTCTATTTACTTAGATTTACCAACATCTCTCGTCTCATGCTACCGAGCATCCCATGTAATTTTTTTTCAGCAACCGTGAAGCTATAGCAACCGTGATAGCTCAGTGGATAGAACACCGCTTATCGTGCAGACGAGGGTTCGAATCCCAAGTCAGGGCAACACATACATACATATACTCACGGCTATAAATCCCTAGATGGGGTCGCCAAAGCTAAGGAATTAGAAATTCCTCAGCCGCTTTTGGAAAGTAAAGTAGTGAAAAGATAGTAAAATAAAGGTTGTCGGTGATGGGTTTCCAACCTCATCGCCCAAAAATTCCTTATTAGCCCCAATACCGTTATTTGCCTCTTACGTACATCCACCGGAAGAAATGGGGTAGTGCTATTCTAAGCCAACACTACACAGCAAATTTGCAACACGAATTGGTCTTTTTCAAGCTCATATATGTGGTTAATTTATCATGGTGTTTAACGGTGGGGGAAAACATAGTGAAGAAACCCACACAACTGAGTTGTACATAGTCATGTGACAGTGTATTCGTACAAACCGGCGATAGGCCTGCGTGAGTACACTGTCCAATCAAAACTTGGGTACTCTGAACATCAGGTGACAATGACCCGTGAGATTCAGTAGTATTAGTACCCCTGCCAACCCCCTCAACGGTATACGGTCTTGTTTGTGTTTGAGTTTTTGATCAGTATAATATCAAAAAAAAAAACATTTGAAAGAAATGCTGATATTAAATCATATTATTTCATTTATTTTTTGCCAACTTATAAGGAGTATATTGGATGAAATTGAATACATACATATACTCACGGCTGTAAATCCCTAGATGGGGTAACCAGAGCTGAGGAACTAGAAGTTCCTCGGCCACTTTTGGAAAGTAGAGTGGGGAAAAGATGGTAACAATGAAGGTTGTTGGTGATGGGTCTCCAACCGCATCGCCCTCGAAATTGAATAGTGCTATTCTAAACCGACACTACGCATCAAACTTAACAAGTATAATTTTATCTTATAAATTAGTCGTATCCGGGAAAACATTAATCCTTTTAAGTTCCAATTAGGTAGTAAATTCATATAATGAAACTTTTATTGCTGTAATAAGCAAACCTAATTTAAAGTTGGAAATATTTAGGCATCATGAATTACGAAAACCTAATCTGAAATTTAAGACTAATATAGAAGAAGAAGATATAACAGCGGGGTTAATTAATTCGACACCAACTTCGTGCATGTGTGTAGGAGAAGTTGGTTAAACCATGAATGACTCAACTATCTGTCAGCCACTCTTCGAAGTACAAACAAAATGTAAATATTCTTCCACCAATGGGATAGGGGAGAATAGTAGGTAATATATTGGGGATCATAGAGTATAATAGGAAACACTTATTTAAATAGTGTTTTGCCGTGTAGTGCCGGCTTAGAATGTCGCTACCCCTTTCTACCCACGGGTGTCGTAAGAGGCGACTAAGGGTATTGGGGATTTTCATTGGATTTTTGGGCGATGCGGTTGGAGACCCATCACCAAAAACCTTTATTTTACCATCTTTTCCCCACTCAACTTCCAAAAGTGGCTGAGGAATTTACAATTCCTTAGCTCTGGCTACCCCTTCTAGGGAAATATAGCCGTGAGTTTATGTATGTATGTATGTACTTATTTAAATATTAAAAAAATATCATTATATTAATGTATTGCCAAGCTACACTGACTGCCTCCGTGGTCTAGCGGTTAAGCGCTTCGTTTCAAGTACGGAGGTGTCGGGTTCGATTCCCGAGGGGTGGTAACCTTACAAATTTAATTTGTACGATTAAACCCAATTTGGAAGGATATTGCAGGCTTGAATCACCTGATTATCCAAAAATTACGATGATTCCGTGCTTTGGAGGGCACGTTAAGTCGTCGATCCCGGCTACTATCACGGTAGTAGTCGTTAATCTGCCAACCCGCAATTGGCCACCGTGGTGGACTATGGCCAAATCGCCCTGTACAGGGTAGGCTCGAGCCCCTTGGTGGGGACATATATGGGCTGTGAGCAATTGCCAAGCTAAAGTGTTGTCAAAACGGGTCAGATCAAATTAAAGTGTCTAAGACTTATTCGGAGTGACTGGTGCAATTATAACGTTTTGCTTGGACAATATACTCTCGTCATATCCCGTACGCCTGTTCCTGGCCTATCGCCGTTTTGTACGAATACACTATAAGTACAACTCAGCCATGTGAGTTTTCTCACGATGTTCGTTAACAACCAAGATAAATAAACCACACATATGTCTTTAGTAAAGACAAATTGGTGTAGGCCCGACCCAGGATTTGAACCCTCACCGTCAATACGATAAGCGGTGTTCTACCCACTGGACTATCATGGTTTCTTTATCAAGACCCTCATTAATTTGGGTAAGGATTTACTCTATGAACAGTGCCAGTTTGGAATACTTACGCCCGATTTCTGAATTGAGTATTCCAGCTGAGAACAACTTAAGTATCGTTCTGTCGCATTGAAATCTTAACAACTGAATGAGACAAAACGATACTTAAGTCGTTCTCAGCTTGAATACTCAATTCAGAAATCGGGCGTTACTCGTATAGCATAAGTATCAGATCAACTTCCGAAAAGGTGTTTTCAACTTATATATTTTATATCTACATCTTAGTTTTAAACAAAAACCACTTGTATCCGTTGAATTAATACAGCATCTGTTCTACTAATTTAGTAAAATACATTTTGAATGAAGTAACTTTTAATGGACATTTAAATTTTATAAAAAATATGTCAGAACCTTAAAAAACTCGATGAATATTGACATTTGTAAACCTACCCAAAACATAAGAAATTATTTATCAAAACAATTAAAGCCCATTTATTAAAGGCCGTAAGTCTACCTTTTCTGTGATGGTCTGGGTCAGAAATATTGTCTTTATTTTCAGTTATTAAGTTAGCATTTGTTATTCCTCATCTTCTTACAAGCCTATATGCCTTTATTTTATCAAATTGTATTTTTCATCGCTTTAATCTACTAGACAAGTTTCCAAGCCTCACAAATGTAACCTTTTTGAATTTTCACGACAAAAAATTGTGAATTCTCGAAGGATTTGCAAACATACATACATACATATACTCACGGCTTTAAATCTCTAGAATGGGTAGCCAGAGCTAAGGAATAAGAAATTCTTCAGCCATTTTTGGAAAGTTGAGTTGGGAAAAGATGGTAAAATAAAGGTTGTTGGTGATGGGTCTCCAACCGCATCGCCCAAAAATCCCTTAAAAGCCCCAATACCGTTGAAGAAATTGGGTAGTGCTATTCTAAGCCGACACTACACAGCAAACATTTGCAAAAGGACTAGATTATCTGAACGTTACGTGACATTTTGTAACTTGTGTAAAGAATAGCGACTTATTTCCTAGACAGTACTTAATAATATGAAAGGGGCAAAATTATCGCCACTTTTTTGTAAGCTCACGTTGTCACTAAACTGAATATTAACTGTATAGGTGTCTTCACCATATTTACTTTCACTATTAGCAACCTGATATATTTGCGATATATGTCCTAAATTCATAAAGGTATAAAACGGTTCAATATTAACCACTTCACCCATATCATTTGAGTCACCCGTGTCATTGAGCCACCAAGCTTTTTGAGCTACCCTTCTTGAGATGGAAAATATATATATCACAAACTCTACGAAAATTTTAACAGTGAACATGAATAAGCCTCGGAATGTACAAGAGAGTTTTGCTGTGTAGTGTCGGCTTAGAATAGCACTACCCCATTTCTTCCGGTGGGTGTACGTAAGAGGCGACTAACGCTATTGGGGCTTTTAAGAGATTTTTGGGCGATGCGGTTGGAGACCCATCACCAACAACCTTTATTTTACCATCTTTTCCCTACTCAACTTCCAAAAGTGGCTGAGGAATTTCTAATTCCTTAGCTCTGGCTACCCCTTCTAGGGATTTATAGCCGTGAGTATATGTATGTATGTACAAGAGGTAACAACCGTGCTATCTCAGTGGGTAGAACACCGCTTATCGTGCAGACGATGAAAGTTCAAATCCCGGGTCGGGCCTACTCCAATTTTTATTTTCTAAAATCATATGTGTGGTTAATTTATAATGGTTGTTACCGATAAGGGAAAATATTGTGAGGAAACTGACATGGCTAAAGTTGTACTTAGTCATGTGACAGTGTATTTTTACAAAACGGCGATAGTTCTAGGGGTTAGGCCACTAAGGCTGACGTGAGCACACAGTCCAAGATTTGCTTGGACTGTGTGCTCACGTCGCGTGATGTTCAGAAATATTAGAACCTCTGCCAACCCACTTTGGGGTTTTACAGCGTGAAGGTTTGAGTTTGGGTATGAATAAGCTCGAAGGGTGCAAGAGGTAAATCTTAGAACCTAACGTACTATGTAGTCTTTTTGCATCTCAGTGCTCTGAGTAATGTCTTAAGTAGCTCTCCGCCCATATTAAATATAGACAATATTTAATATGGACGCAGAGCTAATAAGATGCTCGCAATAGTACATGGCAATCCTTTTAAGTTCTGCCATTTGTATATTTACCGCCAATTTTGAATTTGATATTTGTTTTATTTAATATTTGGAACAATAAATGAATTGTAAGATATATTTAGAGTTGGAAAGAATTTTGTTTAAGTCTTTGTAAATTAAAAATATAAAATATATGATAACATGTTTTTTGCTTTTATTTTTCTGTATAATGCAAAAAGATTTACTTCAGGTTTAATTTTATGAAGTCAATTGACTGCAATGAAAGGAACATCCAAATTATTGGTTTTGTGTAAACCGTCTTTTTTTAACGAAATTTTGAGTTGCGTATAAGTTGGTTAGAGAGCATCCGTGATAGCTCAGTGGGTAGAACACCGCGTATTGTGCTGTCTATGAAGGTTTGAATCCCGGGTGAGGCCAATTTGTCTTTTCTAAAGTTATTAATTTATCATTGTTATTAACGGTGAGAGAAAATATACTGAGAAACACATGGCTAAGTTGCACGTAGTCATGTGACAGTGTAATCGTATTAAACGGCGATAGGCCTGCCCCCTATCTCGTGAGTACACTGTCCAAGTAAAACGTGGGTACTCTGAACACCAGGTGACAAGTTTACGTGATGTTCAGAAGTATTAGTACCTCTGCCAACCTCTTCGGGGATATACGGCGTGAACATTTGAGTTGTATGTACTTATACTTGAATTTGAAGTACCTTTTTAATGTTACTATTATTTAGCACCTGTACGATGGTTTCGCATGTTTTGTTTAATAAACAAACTTTAGCATTAGTAACAACCAAATACCGCTAAACTCACACATCAATACATACATACTTATACTCACGGCCTTAAATCCCAAAAAGGGGTACCCAGAGCTTCAGAGCTAGGAGCTCCTCAGCCACATTTAGAATTTGATAGGTTGTGATGGAAAATGGGTCTCTAACGGCATCGCCCAAAAGCCACTTTAAAAAGCCCCATACCTTAAGTCGCCTCCTACGACACCAGTGGGTAGAACGAAGTAGTGCCATTCTAAGCCGGCACTACACGGAACATCAATATTTGTATAATTAGTTCCAAATATCACAAAAAAACAAGAAGATAATTAGCGTTCCATTATAAATGCTTCCAACTGACTCGTTATTATCAAAGTATTTACCATATTAAAACCCAGCATCAGATTTAAATACCTAAAACAGTTATATTTTGTATCAATGACCGAATTATGGTACTTCTACAAACGACGTCATATAAATAATTTAGATTTGCTATTGGGTTCTAACGATTTTGCATCCTATTACATTGGAAGTTTTTTTTAAAAATAAACTTAAATCTAGGCTATTATAGTTGTTTATGACTAAAAATTCGTTCTAGAATCTTAACAAAAAATGTTAAAAATAAACCAACACAATTTATTTAACATTCATATTCTCATGGATATAAATAACAAAAAGGGGTAGCCAGTGCTTCAGTTATAGAAATTCGTCATACGTTTTCAGAAGTTGATCAGGGAATTTAATATTAGTAATAATCCCCACATGAGGTTTTCATGTAAAAAACTTTCAAATTATTTGATCAGGGAAGTTTATTTCGTTTTTTTAAATAAAAAAGCCTACTTCGTAATATTTCAAACCTTAATTTTATTGTGTTAAAGGGTCAGCAGGAGTACATTTTTTTTTCTGAATGGTGTGTCATGGTATTCAGAATACGAAATTTTTGTCATAACAATATAATGAAAGTTTACATAGATTTTTTATAAATATATAAAAACATTTTTTTTAATTAAAAGCGTTGTGAACTCGTATTCTGCCACACACACCAATAATTCCTAAATCTGTTGAGCTTTCATTACATGAGTCAATCAATTTGGATTTGTATCAACTTCATCTAATATATGTACGCCATTAGTTCTTATTAACGATTGCTACTTTGTAAAATTATATTATGGCAAACTTCTCAAGTTTGATTTACATTCAAAAATATTTGTAGTTCAAGATTATTTTAGGAATTGGTTATCAAAGCAAAAATCTATTATATTATGTTTTAATTTTCAGCGTCACTACCCGTAAAACCTAACAATAATTTCTAAGAAAGGTTTTATTTATTTAAATAGAAATAGTAGGTGAAAACTCGCACCCAGATTCTTTGCAAGCTTATCGTTAAGATTATTTATAAAATAAATTATAGTTATTTAAGAGATTTTCTAACAATACTCAGAATTGAAAGATGAGGTCATGGTTACACATCTTGGAATAAATAGTAAAATGAAGGTTAAGATGAATAAGATAACGGAAAAAAGTGGTTTGCATTATTAATCATACACATAACTTGGTGACAAATTCGTGAAGGCCCGACCCGAGATTTAAACTCTCGCCTGTCTGTATTGACGGGCGATAGTTCTACCCATTGGACTATCATGGTTCATTCCTAAATTTCATGGATAAAGCCGAATAATAGTCACATTAACTAGTTATCTGCTTTCTAACTGATGAATAAGAATTGACGTCAACACATTTATATACTAATAGACTCACATTCCGGTCAAATTGAGAATGTCCAAAAAAAACAAACTTAGATTATCTCAATGTAATTAAAAACGGAAACGAAGCAAGACAGGTTTACTAGGATTACACATCGAGGCAATGGGTAGTCTCTATCTACGGCAATAGAAAATACCGACGTGACTATATGAATGTATGTGTACTTATATTATTTAGACCAAATAGAGAGTGTGCTCTAAAAGGCAGGTGTCCGAAGTATGAAGAATAAAAGAGCATGTGTGAAAAGATTGATGGATGTTATCGAAGCTAGAGAGGTTTGCCATAATCGTACAAAGTGGCGCTCAATAGTATCTAGGCAAATACTATTGTGTAGGCACCCCAATGAAAACAAACGGCTTGAGTAATGTATATATGTATAATTACAATCACACTATCCCATTATATCTCTCTGTAAAATATCTATATACCTATATCTCCTACACTCTTTTGAATCAATATGTAAATATAGACGTAAAATTCGGTGGTTCATACGTAGCCTCAATATTCAAAAACATTTTAAAAAGCCACCCTTTAATTTCTATACGTCTTGCGACAAATACAGGAAGACTATCTGAAGTGCTCAGTAATACTTGGTTGTGTTAGAAAAAAGGCGAATCAGGGGAATGAGGTTTTTAGCGATTGCTGGGCGTTATTACAAACTTTCCCTGTTAGTGTTCCGAAATCGTCTGACGAATTTCTAATTTTGAAGCTCTGGCAACCCCTTTTTGGGATTTATAGCCGTGATATGTATATACGCACCTTAAAAATATCATACATTTTATTTATTTCCCAGTAAATGACAACGAAATTCGTATTACAAAGTCGCCAGCACCAAATAAATATTTGAATTTAAATTATATTTTGTAAGTAAGCGTTTTTCAAGTTTAGGTTCAATATTCTTATATATTATTAAACTTCAGTTTAGACCACGCGAATGCAAATTTAGGGTTATTGGCCACAGCATCATTTGATTTATGTGACCACCTAAGAGTTCGAAAAAACACTAAATAAAAAAAAATGTTTATGCTAACAGACTTTCGTTGCTAAATTGAATATATTATAAACGAATATCTCAAAGTCCATTTTTTTATCATAATACTGAAAATTTGAAACTATATGTTAACATGTGTTCAAGGGTTAAAAACCTCTATAAATTATATAAATAAGTGCTTGACACTATAATTTTTGAGTTTTTTTTAAATAGTGATAGTGAAATGTAATGTGTGTGAGTCGGATGTATAGGCATATTATTTTGTAAAAGTAAGTCAGATGTAACTGTTGTTAACGTTTTTAGGTCCCCGAATTGCATCAAAGGTCATACACCACCTTTCCTGACCTGGGAACACCTAAGTACTTGTATGTTGTAGTCATTATAAAAGGTCCTTCGCTTTGCCTCTTTGCGCAGAAATTTAGAAGACCTATGCAATTCGAACTCGTTTAATTCCGATGTCCATTGCTGGACCAAGACCTGCGCCAAAGCTCTTCACAACGACCAGTCCTGTGCTGCCTTCATCCATCAGCATCGCGACCTTGACCAACTCGTCGGTTCACCTAGGCGAAGGCCCACCCACATTGCTTCCGGCAGGTGGCTGCCACTCCACAACATTTGAACCCCAACAGCCGTCAGTGTAATATTCTCCGCCAATTGTCACTTTATTAGTGCAGTGCAGTGTCCCAGGTTTCTAGGACTTCATTAGTTATTCATACATAACCGTGATGCTCAGAAGTTAAACAATATTTATAGCAAATTGTACTTCTTTAATTAATCTCTTATTCCGAAGCTCTCGGTTTCACTGATTATAAATTCTGATCCGAGTATATGTATGAAAGAAAAGGTGTCAGGATGTGAACCCAATCTTTTTATATCGAATATCAAGTTATTTACATTTGAGTTACAAACTATTACTAACAATCAAAACTGATCAAAAATCCCCTATCAAGATACTAAATATCTAAAAGCACCACAATTAAAATCAAAATTACCATAAAAATACTCCGGAGCTATAGTGCGTTGACATTTAGCCATTAATAAATAGTAGCCATTTCCCTTACCGAGCGGTAAAAACAAAAGCAACACGGCATCACTAAACTTGCTTATTAGTTATACTTCTAAGATCGACTGATTAATCTTTATAAGTTCTATATAAATTAATTCATGTCATGGCTTAAGAAATAATGCGAGGAACATGTACGTGACGAAATTTCTGATTCCGAGTATAACTTGAAGCAAAAATTGAGGAAGTCGTTGCCCTTAATACTGTTAATTATAAGGAATTTATATCAAAATAGATAAGAAGACTATCAATCTTCTGTTTACTGCTTACTTATTTCTGAAAATATACAGTTTTTCCATTTTTGTAAACTATGTTTTTACTATTCAGTTTCATAACAAAACTTTCCATACATATAAATTTATTTATTTTCTTTATATGCTTTATTTATTTAAAACTTTTTGTTGAATATCTGATTTATAATCGTTCAGTTTTTAAAAATAAATGTACGTGCTTCAATTTATAAATGAATTTGAAACAAAAAACATTTCAATCACTGACGTATCCATTAAGGTTTGCAATACCTTTTCTCTACGCTGCAGTCGCCATGACGAGGCTCTTTAACGGGATATTTCGCACGGGCTGATTCCCACCCTCCTGGAAGACCGGTAAGATTATTGTATTACCGAAGGAGGGTAAGGACCGGCGGCAGCCGAACGGGTATCGACCCATCACCCTGCTGCCGCATTTCGTGAAGCTGTTTGAGCGTCTTCTGTTGCGACGCCTTCGTCACTACAGCCATAGTACGACGCTCTAGCTCGTGAGGGTAGTCAAACACCTCTCTTCCGAGATGAATAGGGGACATTTCTATACATAGAAAGAGCGTTCAACCGTGTGTGGCATAGCAGGCCCTGTTCAAACTCTTGGAGGTGGGGGTGCCGCCGGCATATGTGAGGATCATTGCCTCCTTTTTGTTGGGGAAGTCCTTCTATGTGTTGGTGGATGACGCCCGGTCCGAAGTGAAACCAATCCGTGCGGGAACTCCCCAGGGGAGCTGTGTCTCTCCACTGCTGTACGCGCTGTACACCAACGACATCCCCACCCTCGAGGGTAACACCCTATACGAGAGTGACGAGGACGTTACGCTGGCACTTTACGCCGACGATAGCGCCTTCTTCACCTCTTGACGTCGGCCCCGGGTAGCGGTTGCCAATATTCAACACGTCCTGGACCTAAAGCCGGCTTGGCTTGGTGGGTGGAGGACGGCCGTCAACGTCGGGAAGACGGACGCCGCTCGCACCGCTTACGCTGGGTGGCAAGAGCATCGAGTGGCAGACCTCGGTCAAGTACCTGGGCTGCAAGATCGACCTGTTATATCCACCCTATGTACCCTGTATTGCTGACCTATACTCCTTTCATTCCTTAACAGCAATAACCAACTGAACTCAACATAATCCTGACTCAGCTCCTTTTCCCTTACCGATTCCTATCCGCTCCGCTCAGTCCCGATCCAATCATCCTACGGTCAACATCAAATTCTAACGATATTCAAAGTCCAGTGTGTTCATGTACCTAGTTATTTAAAAATCCAATATAAGTTTTCTTTTTAAAAAGGGTCTCATTTTTTCATTTCTAACATTGGTGGCAGCGGTGGGATCCGGCAAAATTACGGGTCCCTATTTTAATTGAATAAAACTCAAAAGTGTATCAAGTGCCTCAAATCAGTTGCAAATTTATAAAGAATAGTGTTCCTAATATTCAAGAAATTAATTCAAAGTTTTCGTGCTATATTCAATACCTTTTTCAATTTACAAAATAAGTGTAAAGTGGAGTGTAACAGTGAAATAATCCAAGTGCTCCGTTCTGGTTTCTACTCAATAAACCAGGGAATCATTTATGCATCAAAGCAACGCCATGCTCTTAATCATCATCATCCTGTAAGTTTTTCCAAACTTTATCACTTTGTTCCTGCCTCTCTCAATACTACTTCGATTATCAACGAGCTCAACGGATACGCCACGCATTCCACAGCGTCTAGGCGACAGTTCTACGAATTACACAGCGCCTTATCAGTGTACTCGTAGCTAGACGGTCAAGTACGAAAGTTTTAAGTGTTAATTGGAATATTCATTGACTTTATTTTGTTCGTTTGTTTTTATTCTCGATTCTACAATACTATATTATTATTAATTTTTTTAATTGTTTTTCATAATATTCTGGTTTATTTCGTATCTGATATTTGATTTTTGAATTATTTTAACTATTATTATTTAAAACAAAAAAGGATAATTATGACGGAAACCGATAAAAAAATGTCATCTTTAAGCCTAACTGATTTAGCTTCGACCATTGATCCTCCACCAACCCCTAGTAAGGGTAAAACATCTGCATCATCAAAACCTATACCAACACTTGATATTGAGTTGAGCGTTTTACTCAAATTTATTAAACCTTTTGATGGGTCTCGTGAAACCCTAAATGCTTTTATAAATAATTGTAATAATGCTTATGAATTGGCATCAAACAGCCAGAAAATTATTATATTTAAATATATTTTAAGCCAACTGCAAGGTAAGGCCGAAGTAGCATGCTCCATTAAGGAATTCATTAATTGGGAACAATTAAAACAGTTTTTAGTGAATCAGTTTGCTGAGAAAAAGCACTATACACATTTGTTAACAGAACTCCAAGAAACGATTCAAGAAAATGGTGAGAGCGTTACTCAATTTTCCTTAAAAATAGAAACCTGTCTATCCCAACTTTTAACCGAAGTTGTCCTTTCTTCATCAAGAAAGGGCGATATACCCGGTAAAACCACAGCAATGGAAGAGTTAGCTCTCCATCATTTCCTGATGGGTTTATACCCCCACCTTTCTAATATAGTTCGAGCGCGATCTCCCAAAACTTTAAATGAGGCTATAAATATTGCAATATCGGAAGAGAAAATATAACAATCTATTAAGAATAAGCGACCATCTCCTACCCCCCGAACCCGAACAAACAACACATTTTCTAATATAAGATCATCTAACAACTTCAATAATCATCGTCCTTTTGTCTCTAACCCTTCTCGCTCAAATAATTATTACAATGGAGGCAATCAAAATAACCCGGGACCGAGTAGCCAAATGACATGTAGATATTGCAAAGCAATTGGTCATTCTATCGAAAACTGTCGCAAACGACAGTACAACAATTCCCGATTTCAAACAAGTGGGTTCCAAAATCGTCCAGGTCAAAGCCCTCCTCGCAGAACATATACAATTAATCAATGCGAGAATAACGACACTGAGGAAAGTCAAACGGACAGTAATTTAAACGAATAAGTTTTCCCGAGAAGTACCGCCCGGGAAACAAAATCCACATTGTTAAAAATGGTACCTCAAGTATAACAAAGTCCTTTAGTACATTTAATAATCCATCACTGAATCCGCTGAATCATAGTCCTCCCAAATTCGATAAAATGATTGATACTAAAGGACTCATTCCCTCCGCATCTAACGATCTTATTTTACCTACTCCAACGTCAAAAAAAGACTCATCACTGAATCCACTGAATCCTCTGAATCCACTGAATCCTCTGAATCCACCGAATCCTCTGAATCCACTGAATCCTCTGAATCCTCAAACGCTTGATCTCTGCTCTTCTGAAAAAACTTGTGAATTCCCTTTGTCTCCATCAAAAAATGCCCTCTCACTAGAAAAACCTAGTAGGATATTCGAAATTTTAAAAAACTCTGATAAAAGGTACTTACCCCACATTATCATACAAACTGTTGTATCAGATAGACCCCTTTCATTCCTTATAGACACTGGTTCATGTGTAAGCCTCATAAAACTCAATTCGATATCTAAACTACCCAAACTGAATAAAAATATAATAACTTTAAAAGGTATTGACTCCGGAGATAATGTTACTTCTACACTTGGAAATTTTAAAATGCCCATTTTTCCCAATTCCTCTGATACACACGAGTTTCACGTTGTGGGAGATATAAGTTTATCACATGATGGCATAGTTGGTAATGATCTTCTAGATAGTTTTGAGTGTCAAATAGATTATGGTAAAAAGGTCCTAAAAATTGGAAACAATTTAATAAATTTAAATTTCTCAGAACCTCTTTATACTATACCCCCTCGATCTGAGTTTGTTATAGAATGTTCTGTTTCTAACCCTGAATTAAAGGAAGGGATTGTCTTCGATCAACACATTTCAGATCAAATCTTTGTATCGAATTCCATAGTTAAAGTTAAACCAAATAATAGAGTTAATATTACGATTGCTAATACTACAAATGAAACAATATCCATAAATTCCGATTTGAAACTTCATCTTGAACCTATTGATTATTCAGTTCTTACTAATTCCTATGCTTTACCCACAAATGGTATTTCCAAAAGAACTAATGATGTAATTAACCTTCTAAGATTAAATCACCTTAATAACGAAGAAAGGGAATCCCTCATTGACTTATGTTCGACTTATTCAGATATTTTCCATTTACCAAACGACAAACTCACACACACAACAGCTCTCACTCATAAAATTAGGACTACCACCGAAGTACCAATTCATACCAAAACTTATCGATTTCCAGAGGTCCATAAAAGGGAAGTTGAGAAACAAATAAATAAAATGTTAGATGACGAAATAATAGCACCTTCCAAATCACCTTGGTCATCACCCATATGGGTTGTACCCAAGAAATTAGATGCCTCAGGAGAAAAGAAATGGCGTGTAGTTATAGATTACAGAAAACTTAACGATATAACTATAGGTGAAGTTTATCCAATTCCTCAGATAACTGAAATATTAGATCAACTCGGACATAGCAAATACTTTTCTACATTAGATTTAGCCTCTGGTTTTCACCAAATCCCTGTAGAAGATCCTGAAAAAACTGCTTTCTCCGTACCTCAGGGTCATTTTCAATTCAACAGAATGCCTTTTGGGCTCAAAAATGCTCCAGCCACTTTTCAACGCCTCATGAATTCTTGTCTCGCCGGTCTCCAAGGCTCTCGTTGCTTCGTATATTTGGACGATATCGTGATATATAGCCATGATTTAACATCCCATATAAACAATCTTTCACTTATTTTTGCTAGACTCAGAGAATTTGACCTTAAACTGCAACCGGACAAATGTGAATTCTTACATAAAGAAGTCGCATATCTTGGTCACGTAATAAATGAAAATGGAGTCAAACCAAACCCAGAAAAAATTAAAGCAGTGGTAGAATATCCCATTCCAAAAACTCAAACAGATATAAAATCTTTCTTAGGTTTAATGTCCTATTATAGAAGATTCATCCCCGAATTTGCAAAATTTTCTAAACCACTTACTAACCTCTGCAAGAAAGGAGTCGCCTTTGAATGGAAAAATGAACAGCAGCTTAATTTTGAAAAACTTAAAGAAAAACTTATTTCTGCTCCAGTCCTTATTTATCCCGACTTTACTAAACCTTTTCTTCTCACATGTGATGCTTCTCAGTTTGCTATCTCTGCTATATTATCCCAAGGTCCTATCGGTCAAGATCGTCCTATAGCATTCGCATCTCGCACTTTAAATAAAGCAGAAATCAATTATTCAACAACGGAAAAAGAATGCTTGGCCATTATCTTTGGCACTCAACAATTCAGACCTTACCTTTTCGGTCATCGTTTTACTATAATAACTGACCACAAGCCACTTAAATGGCTTTTCAACTGTTCAAAACCAGGCTCTCGTTTAGTTAGATGGCGCTTACAATTGGAAGAGTTTGACTATGACATTGAATATAAAAAAGGAAAAATTAATTGCAATGCTGATGCTCTATCGAGACACCCTGTTAATCCAATCTTAGTCGATGATCAATTAAATCTCAATCTTTCTAGTCCAAACCCCTCTAATGAAAGTTTACCTGCAACAAACAATGAATTTGTTAACGTAAACGACTTACCGACACCAATTCCATTCACCGACTCTAGCCCTGAAAGTACCAATACCCAAACAGCAATTGATCCTCTTGTAGATATAGATTTTACTGACGACTCTTATTCTGATTTTCTCAAAAACACTAATGGCAAAAACTTTGAAACTGATGTGACCATTATTGAACACAACAAGAGTATATTGGAAAGTGATTGTAAAAATTTAGTTATTCCCGTTTCAATTGACCTTGATGAAGCTAATCCTTATATCGAACAAATTTTGGGAAATATCGAAAATACAGATGAAATCATAAACTGCGAAAAAACGCTATATTCATCTCTTAAAATTAAGTATCAAAATAAAAATGTTTACCTTATATTTATTAAAGTACATCACTTTGATCAAGGCTCTTATGATGATATATATAAATCACTGAAAAACCTAAGGAATGAACTTATTCTACAACTCGAACTTTCTGACTTACGAATTGCTATCACTGACTTTAAAAATCCTTTTGACAAATATTTACCTTTGAAATTATATAACATGCTTTTATATGTGTTTAACAAAACCAAAATTGAAATTAATATTTATCATAACAACTTGATTTATCCCACATTAAGTGAAATCCCAAAAATCCTTAAAGAGAATCACGATATACCTGTCGCTGGTCATTTAGGTGCAAATAGAATGCTTAAGAGAGTCCAAGATCAATTTTACTGGAAACATATGAGAAATGATATTGAAAATTATGTAAAGAACTGTGAATCTTGCCAAACCAATAAAGCTTTACGCCGAATAAATCGTGCTCCCATGCAAATCACTTCCACTTCAACTCAGCCTTTTGAAAGAATTAGTCTTGACATAGTAGGTCCCCTTCCCGAAACTAATAAAAGTAAACTTCGCTTTATCCTTACCCTTCAAGACGACTTAACTAAGTTTTCTACCGCTTACCCTATTTCGTCAACAACAGCTGAAGAAACCTCAGAATGTCTTATACACTTTATTTCATTGTTCGGTATCCCGAAAATGATCCTCACCGATCAGGGAACGAATTTTACAGCCGATCTCTTTAAGAAAACCTGTCAATTTCTAAAAATCAAACAATTATGGTCCTCACCTTATCATCCTCAGACTCAAGGTGCTCTTGAACGATCTCATTCAACTCTTAAAGAGTATCTTAAATCGTATATTAATGATAATCAAGATAATTGGCATATTTATATTTACACAGCAATGTTAGCTTATAATACAACTGTCCATTCTACGACTAATTATACTCCTTATGAACTTCTATATGGTCATAAACCATTTATACCAAATTCCCTATTTACCCAAACTTCTGATGTCACTTACCCTGACTATGTTAAAGTGCTTCAACATCGTCTCGAATATTCTAGAAACAAAGCTATAGAAAATATTCAAAAGTCGAAAGAACTATCTAAGACTTATTATGATAGAAAGACCAGACCTGTTCAATATAAAGCAGGAGATTGTGTCTACCTTAAAAATCACCTACGTCTAAGAAAATCTTTATCACCCATTTGGAAAGGACCATACAAAATTATAAAAATCCTTGGTAATAACACATTATCCCTTCTCATTAATAGACGACATGTAACACATCATTATGACGAAGTCAAACCAGCCCATTCTCATTCTAACTAATTTCACTCTATTAAAACTTCTTTCATTTAATTTTATTTCAGCATATCCATGACTCAAGCCCTTCCAGATCCTGTCAAATACATTCATAATAGTTCCGGAATATATTTTGAACCATTAGGTCCCATGAAGACAGTAAACGGTCATCTTAGTATTATAATCTCTTCTGATATTGGATATTTACAACCCCATATTAATGCTATTAATGAAATAATAGGCACCACTAGATTTCTTTGTAAATCATATAATGCTTTTAACGATTCTGAATGTCATAATATATTAGCTCCCCTTACTACCAGATACCATGATATAATCCGAGACTTTGACGCAATTAATTATTTAACAAACAATAGAGATAAACGCTCAGCTTGGTTTGGTGGTGTTGGAACTGTTTTTAAACATATAATTGGAACACTTGATGAAAATGATGCTATTCGATACGATAAAGCTATATCATCCTTACAGAGAGATGAAATAAAATTAGCCTCTCTAGTTAAAGAAAATATTTTAGTTACTCAATCTTCCATAAATGATTTTAACAATACTTTGAATAAAATTAAAATAAATGAATTAAGATTAAGAAATGCTATTAACTCTATCACGGATAATGTGAATAATGTAAGTTTAGTTTCGAATAAGTTAGTTTTAAGAACTATGTTTAATCATGTTTTTAACATTCTCGATAGCGCACTGTTATCATTATCTTTTAAAATTAATGATTTAATTAATAGTATTATTTCAAGCAAAAACAATGTGCTTTACCCTGCTATGTTGAGTCCTAAAGAATTATACTACGAATTAGTTAATAATTACTTACATTTACCTGATTCCAAATATTTACCAATTGTTCTAGATTTAAGTAATGTTAATAAATTAATTGATGTATCTGATATAGTAAGCTACTATTATAATAATAAGATTAATTTTGTACTGAAGGTTCCACTTGTTAACTCTATAGAATATAATATGTATCATGCCATTCCTTTACCTGTACCTCATAATTTATCAAAATCCGATTCATTTGTAACGATAATACCTACAAATAAATATATTGCCATATCAATAGATAAATCCGTATATACTGTTTATGATGACATTCACAAAGAATGTAAATCTATAAATTTAATGTATTATATTTGTGAAGCTTCGATTATATACTCCTCTAATGATAATCCCATCTGTGAAAGCGAGATGTTATCCAAAAGTTTAACTACCATGCCTAAACAATGTAATTACAAAATACTGTTTGGTGAATTAGATGTATGGCAACCTTTGATAAATAATAAATGGATATTTGTTCAATCCGACTCTGTAAAATTGTCTATCAATTGTATAAATGAAACCTTAGACAGAAATATACAAGGTTTAGGTATACTTGAACTTCCAAGTCAATGTGAAGCCTATTGTAAATATACTAAACTCATTCCAAAATCTTTTATAAATAAAATTTTAATTCAACGTCCTATAATTAACTTTAATTTAATTAATGAACCATGCTGTAATATTGATAAGACGTATTTGTTAAAGAACAGTGTACCTCGTATTTCACTTGTTGCTACTAATCTTGATAAAATTCAAGACTATAACAGAAATAATCAAAATGTAATTAAATCTTTGAATAAAATCATAAACAAACCTCATATTTTAAAATACGGGACACATTATTCTATTTTCATTTGGATCATATGTTTAATAGTAATAATGATAATCATTTATATAATATTACGTACATTTAAATTCAATTTACCAATCTCTGTAAGACCAATCCATACAACAGCTCCTGTTCCTATCTCCAATCTAGATCCTGTTCCTGTCATTCCACACTGCTCTACTCCCATACCTACTCCTCGTCGTTCACACCTTCCTCCAGTTGATGGAGAATCAGCTTCTGATCTTCCTGACTCTAACTCACCTCGCATTAGATGCCACTTTTAGAAACTCCGAGATGTTTCTTTTTCCTCGTAGTTTCCTCTTATCCGGGGGGCTGTTATATCCACCCTATGTACCCTGTATTGCTGACCTATACTCCTTTCATTCCTTAACAGCAATAACCAACTGAACTCAACATAATCCTGACTCAGCTCCTTTTCCCTTACCGATTCCTATCCGCTCCGCTAAGTCCCGATCCAATCATCCTACGGTCAACATCAAATTCTAACGATATTCAAAGTCCAGTGTGTTCATGTACCTAGTTATTTAAAAATCCAATATAAGTTTTCTTTTTAAAAAGGGTCTCATTTTTTCATTTCTAACAGACCGCAACCTCTGTATGGGTCTCGGACCATGTCCGCCATAGAGCCCTCGGGGCCCGGTCGGTCTTGCGGCCGGTGCTCGATTCGGGCCTGACACTACGTGGCAAAACTGCGAATATAAAAAATGTATATACGCTCCCGCTTGACTTACGCGGCGCCGGCCTGGTATGCCCTACTCTCCTGGGACGTTCCCCCCCGTGATGAAGCTGGGCCATGGGAGGAATCCCGACGCCCATACCGCGTGTGCCGAGCCTGGTCCTAGAGCCGCGTGGATGATCTTCTGAGTTCTGCCCTTATCCTTACGGTATTTTCCCAACACACTTGCATTATCATCATCCCAACACACTTACATCTTGGTCAATATAAAAAAATAAGAATTATAAATTGACTGAGATCACCTTGTTCTAGCCTTTGACCAACAACTACTAGCATTTAAGGTAGTTCCCATAGAAAAAACTAAGCTTGTTAAAAATTTAATTTTAAATAACTCATCAATATAGCCAACAGATATAATATTTAATTGATTTATTTAGTTATTAGGTTACAGAGTCTATTGAACTCTTTGCGCCTTGACTGGGTCTATTTTCTCAACACGTTTTTGAGGATTTTAAAATACATTATTGCTGTGTAGTGTCTCGGCTTAGAATAGCACTACCCCATTTCTTCCGGTGGGTGTACGTAAGAGGCGACTAACGGTATTGGGGCTATTAAGGGATTTTTGGGCGATGCGGTTGGAGACCCATCACCAACTACCTTTATTTTTACCATCTTTTCCCCACTCTACTTTCCAAAAGTGGCCGAGGAACTTATAGTTCCTCAGCTCTGGCTACCCCTTGTAGGGATTTACAGCCGTGAGTATATGTATGTATGTATGTATGCAAAATACATTGCTAACCTGCCTGTACTCATGCCTACTAATCCTAAAAAGGAGTAGCCAGAGCTTTAGAATTATAAAGTTTTCGACCATTTTTATTCATAAAATAAAGGACGGTTGGGTATAGGTGGGATCCTTGACCAGGAGATCATTGACTTAGATGAAACTCTATCACGAAAACTATCACACACTGCTTAAAATACAATAAATGCCATTTTGCTTGTAAAGGAGGTAGGTGACAGAGACATGAAGCACCAGTGACTTTTCGTTACCTATTGCCTACACACATATATTCACGCCACTAGTTCCCATTGGGGTAGGCAGAGACTGTCGATGGCCACTTCGTACGATCCAGACAAACCTCTCTAGCTTTTTTTACATCCATCAATCTTTTTGTTCGAAGTAAACACTTTTCCTAGGACTATATACAATCCTTATATGAAAGAAGTCTACCTGTGATTCTTGCGCATATTTTTTTGTATGATACAATATGATGTGATAGGATAAACAACCGTGATAGCTCAGTGGGTAGACAACCCGCTTATCATGAAAGACTGGGATCTCAATTTGGGCCTACATCGAGCTCAAATTGAATCTAAATGTCTCCTTATAAATCGCCTTACCACCATTAAAAAACCCTAAAAACCTTAGTCGCCTGGTATGATGCCCCTGGAATGTACTGAATTAGTGTAGTGCTGTTCAAACCTAAGCTGACAAAAAAAACATTAAATGCATTTAAGGCACGGTTTCTTCTCCAATTTGGTCAATAAATAAAAATAATTATTATTAGCTGTGTAGTGTCGGCTTAGAATAGCACTACCCCATTTCTTCCGGTCGATTTATGTAAGAGGCGACTAACGGTATTGGGGCTTTTTAAGGGATTTTTGGGCGATGCGGTTGGAGACCCATCACCAACAACCTTTATTCTACCATCTTTTCCCCACTCAACTTCCAAAAGTGGCTGAGAAATTTCTAATTTCTCGTATATATGTAATTATTATTATCAATGATACTACAGCATAGATTTTTACTTTAACCGAGTGAATCATCCCAAAAAATATTGATGAAATCTTTTATGCAGTGTGTGTCAAATTGAAAAGAGTACGCCCGCCGTAGTAATTTTGTTTCTACGAAAGGGATATTGATATTTTTACATCTATTCCATATCTTTGCAAAATCGATGGAAAGCCTTATTGGCAATAACAAAACAATGAATATTTTTAGAAAATACGCAAAATACAAAAAAAGTTTACTCATTTCTTTTAATGCGATTGTTGTATAAAAAACCTTACACCCTTAATAAAATAATGTTTAATACAACATATTCCTAATTTAGACTATATTTTAAGACCATATCAAAAATTCAATTAACTTTTTAGCCGACCGGTAATGAAGTAATAAATACGAGGCAAAAGCTTTTCCAATCGTAATTCTTACTCCCGTGACAGTTTGTAAGGACGAGTATTTTAATATCCCCAATTACCAGATATCAAGGATTTACGTCCTTCGCACACTAACAAATATGTCACAGGATAAAATTCGGCAGCTCACATGCTCACGCGCTACAATGTGTTGCACACTTTGCCACTAAACGAGGCTTTCGAACCAGGCAGAAAAGAAACTAAGCGTGATAAGCGCTTTATCTAGCGTTTGTAAATAGTAGATTTGAATATTTTATATCTTAACAACATAAAGAAAAAAGAAAAAAAAAACCCATTAAAAATAGTATTTTTTTCTACAATCATACATCGTAAATAGCGAACCTTGTTAGATAATACTTAGGCACAGTGTATAAATTAGATAAATAACCAGTATGATAAAAAATAATAAAAATCCATACAAAATTCATTCCTGTATGAAACAATAAATAAATATTCTAGACGAACAATAAAAAATCACTCTACGTTATTTTACATTATGCACTTTTTAGCGCTTTATAGCGTAAAGGAATTAACAGCGCGTTTCGAACTCCGAAACTTACGCACACAGACCCATCTTCATATGTGTAGATGCGAATTAGCTTAGTGTTGTATTCGCCGTTAAGAATTAATATAAGAGAGGCATCTTTGAGTTTGCACATTTAGTTTGGACATATTGCGGATGGGCCGCGGGTCATGTTAGTTTTAGCTTAAGTAGTGTACAGCCTTAGCCTTTAGAATAAAATAAATAGGCCGTCGGGAGCCGATACTGAAAATTGTGGGGCCTGATAGGCCAGCACCCCAAGTCATGGGGCCGGGGATGATATATTTTCTCCTGGTAAGTGTTTTTTTTTATTTAATAATGTTTTTTTTATTTAAGTATTCCATCTTAAATTATTTTACAAAATATTTTTCCTCTTTGCTATATTGTCTTTTCAATATTAAGGACCTATAAAAAATATTTATTTAGTTTGAAAAACCAAAAACAATACTAATATCCGAGTTATTATTTTTAAATTAATTTTAATCCATGATTTAGTTTTTTTGGAAAATTAACACCTGAAAAAGTCCCTATTGGATTTATTGGAATTGAAATTATGACTATTTTACATATAGAAATTCCTCAGCCACTTTTGGAAGTTTTTAGCTCTGGCTACCCCTTCTAGGGATTTATAGCCGTGAGTATATGTATGTATCAATGTATGTTTACATATACTGTATTACGCTCTAAAAGTCAATCAACTATTTAAGACAAAGCAAAATTTAAAAAATGTGTTCAAAGTAAACATAATATGTCCAGTTGTTTGAAAACGGTTTTTGTAATTCATTAATACCGCATTTCAAAAATATTTGCTTTTAAATTTGTCGTGTTTTCACTTAATGAAGCTTACTGAAACCCAGATTTAAAAGGTTGCCTCAAAACTCGTACATAGGTAGCACTTAACCTGAAACCTAAGAGGATCCTTTACCTCCTGTAAAGGTTTACCTCTTTGCTTCAGTTCAAAGACAGAATTAGCATTTAAATTAGAGCATAAAACATGAGGAAACACAATTAATAAATAAAAAATATAATGTATGTGGCACATGTTAGTTAAATTGTTTCTTGAATATAATAAAAAAAATAGTTTTGAAGCACCGAAATTGTGGACGTTGAAATAAATGAAAAAATACAAAAAAATGTATTGGTGAATGTAATTAGAGAAAGACGCGAGAGTTTTCAAGGACGGAAAAGTGAGTACCGATGGCCCTTAAGGAAATCCAACAGCTTCAGTATACGCAACGCATTTGTGCTTATTTGGTTTGATAGTGTGATAGTCAATAAGAATAATTGTGTTATTTTTTTAAATGTATTCTCTAGGAAACGGTTGAAATTATTAAAAAGAACACCAGGAAAAGCTACTTGAACTTTTATATTATAATTTCAACATTATTACAAAGTTCAATAAAAAAAAAACTCCTAATACGAGTAGGAAAGGAAATCCATGAAATCCGATAATTTATTGATTTCTCAAATGTATGATGCATGTTAACGCAAAATACTTCATCACGAACATGTTATAAATTAATCTTGACCTACAAAGCGGCCGATTTATCGTTTTTTTAGTATACAAGCTATTCTTTTTTATTATAACCTCATATTCGTACAAACCTTATATATTTAATTAATAAATAAGATATATTTCTGCTGCCTAAGCCAAGGATCCAATATTCTAACAATTTTTTTGGTTATACTATTAATGTTATTTTTTTTATTATAAACGTCAAAATACAAATAATAATCAAAAACACACTCACAAATAAAAAAAGAACCTACAGCGCATCTCCTCGAGGCATGATTCCTAAAATGCTGGCGACATTACCACGCTATACAGCAATTTCTGAATCAGGAAAATACGAGCAATAAATTAATATGATCTAGCTAAAACCATTGCAAATTTTAATGATGTGCCCGCGCTAGTCTAGAACCCAATCCTTCAATTATGACACCAATAACCTGAAACCGAAGTTTGCCATATCAGCAGTACTTTGACTGAAATATGAATTATGTTATTATTTAACATTCAATTAAAGTTATTTATTAATCGCTCTTCCTTTGGATTTATCGATAGCTTAAGGAAGGAGTAACAAGAAATTTTGATACATACAACTTACTATCGTTACTGCTGGTTGGTAACGTCGACGATATAGTCAAATTTTTGATGACATTCATGGCCAAGTGGATAGGTGACCAACTTCTGGGTCCGGAGGTCGTGGGATCGAACGCCGCTTAAGGCAATGTGTGATAAACATAAATGATTGGTTCTTAGTCCTGAATGTCACTGATACGCTCAACATATACTATTAATTAAATCATCAAGTTAGTATCTTTTACCATAGGTCATTTCACCGTTCTAGGGGCTAATTTTATCTGTGTAATATGTTTTTATATAATCTATTCCGGTAAAAGAGGAAAACGACCCAAAATTTCCTCTGACCCATTTTTTAAAGATGAGACGAGAATAAATGGTTCAATTAAGGATCTTTGGTGAAGTTTGCAAATAAAGAAAGAAAAAACAATCCTTCAAAAATCATATTAATCTTCAAACGTCATTTATGGCTAAAAACTTTACCTTCTGAATATTTTATTTCAGATTCAGAATATTTTATTTAGAATAATTAATTAATACTCAGAAAAAGTTAAAACATTATTTTAATAACTCAGTCTTAATAGCTGTGTAGTGTCGGCTTAGAATAACACAACCCCATTTCTTCCCATGGGTGTACGTAATAAGCGGTAGCCGTGAATATATGTGTAAATGTATATATGTATGTACGTATTAAAATTGTTGTATAATAACTACACCTTTACATACATACATACAT
The DNA here is from genome assembly GCA_963576735.1 of Bedellia somnulentella. NCBI lineage: Eukaryota > Metazoa > Arthropoda > Insecta > Lepidoptera > Bedelliidae > Bedellia > Bedellia somnulentella. The sequence continues at coordinate 7,979,115 of OY755176.1, forward strand.
ATACTCACGGCTGTAAATCCCTTCAAGGGGTAGCCAGAGCTGAGGAACTAGAAGTTCCTCGGCCACTTTTGGAAAGTAGAGTGGGGAAAAGATGGTAAAAATAAAGGTTGTTAGTGATGGGTCTCCAACCGCATCGCCCGAAAATCCCTTTAAAAGCCCCAAGTCCGTTAGTCGCCACTTACGTACACCCACCGGTAGAAATGGGGTAGTGCTATTCTAAGCCGACACTACACAGCATGTCCCACACTACACCCAAATTGTCCAAAACAAAAACCAAACATACGAGTATAATGTGGTAGTGATAATAATATAGTGACACATTAACCCTGTAATTTCGACGGTTTAAAACTTGAGTTACCCGCAGCCATTTCCGTTACATCTTTATGAATACCAAAATATAATTTTGACGACAAAATATAAGGCTTCTCGGTCCAGAGGTTGCGGGTTCAATCCTCGCTGAGAGCAAACATTTATGTGAAGAGCATAAATGATTGTTACTTAGTCTTGGATGTTATTTATGTGTGTATTATATAATACTAGTTATATCGTTGAGTTAGCATCCCATAATACAAATTTAACTTAGTTTGGGGCTAAATTGATTTGTGTTTAACGTAATAAATAAAGAATAAATAAAGGAAAAAAATAATCGACACAGGCGGGAATCGAACCCGCGACCTCGGGTATACGCTCCAACGCTCCGCCAATTGAGCCACCGTGTCAATTATTTTTATTTATTATTTATTTATTAGTAATAATCCCCACATGAGGTTTTCATGAACAAAAAGATTTAAATTTTGTGTATAACGTGTCCGTATATTTATTTATTATTATATTTTATTAAAAGACAAATCACTGACTTAGAAAATCTGTCGAAATTTTTATGGCAATCGTAAAAGTCGTATGACATTTAATGAAAACGACACTTTCTTACGACTTAATTAACTTTTATTTGTGTTCCGTAGCGTAACTTCACATTATGTGTATCAAATCCAAATATTCGCTCACAAAATCAGAATTACACGGTCTCACTAATATTCAATAACACAAATAGTCAGAATAAAAAATAATTGGTTTTTCTTTCAAAATGGACGGAATTTGAAAGTTTCAGCAATGTTCCTATCCCTGCTATGCGTTTAAATTAACTATGAATGTTTGATAATGTACGATACGATAAAAACAGGGTTAAGTCAAGGTTTAGTCAGGATATTGGCCAAAGATACCCTGGACGTTTAGGTCTCAAAAGTTCCATATTGGCAGCCACGCAGCGAAAATCGCAGTCAGTTTTGTGCAGGTCGCAGATAATATGAAATTTTCCTTTTTTTTAATTATAATTATACCCAAGATACACAAGTAAAAATTCTCATTTATTCTGGATTGCGAAAAACCCATGAACAGAAAGAAACCTATTTTATTGCTCAGTGTGTCCCATATGAGTTAAAAAAAATGAGACACATTCTTCCTGAGGTCATTCATAATCGCAATATTCTTTTGTTTGACAGAGGATACTTTCATTCCGAACCAAAAACTATAGTCTCGAGTATTGATAACGGTTCGGTATTGTCTCAGGTGACGTGAACATCGGTAAACCATTTGTTATGTAAAACTAACAATGAACCTAGAAAAGTAGTTGAGCCTTTAACGTAAAACTAAGCCAAAACCTAGTTTTTTTTTCTTTTGAAAAGTTGTTCAAGAGTATAGTGAAATTACAGTCATCAAACTTCTGAATGAAAATTGTGATGAGTCTATTCAAAAAATATGTGCCTCATTTTTTATAAATTATCTTCGTCCGCGATAGAGCATAGAAAGATAACTCAAACAATTTCTAAAAATAAAAAGCACGTATATAATCTAAAAGCATTATTTTTAATAAATATTTAGTCTAATTTTAATTAATAAGTATTATTTCCTAGTATACCAAGACAGTTGGCAACCCTTTGCTACAAAAGGCTTAAAGTTATAGTTAAAAATCAATACTTCAAACACAACTACCTCATTTTATTACCATGACGCAATGAACAGAAAATTTGTCACCTTTGGTATTTCATAACAAAAACAGCTTTTATGGTTGTAATCCAGTCTAATAAATAAATGAGCAGGTCAGGACACATATTATCATTTCATATGTTTTCTTTCGTATTGTTAATACAGCCAAAGCAACTAAAGAGTATAGCTCTACGCAATTAATGTCTAAGGCTTTTTAATGCCTCTTCAATAATTTACTTACACCTATCCAAGTAGACTCCTAAAACGTAGTCCAGGCTGCTCCATTGGAACGTCTTAAAAAGATTCCATACAAATTTCCAAGTCATTTTATTTTAAAATGAATACACTCAGGTGGTAACCAAACTAAGTTTTTTCCCAGTAAAATCTTAACAACATTTGGATAAAGTATACTTAGATCTTTACTTGTAATATAAACTGATGGCAATACATACATACATACATATACTCACGGCTATAAATCCCTAGAAGGGGTAGCCAGAGCTAAGGAACTTGAAGTTACTCAGCCACTTTTGGAAGTTGCGTAGGGGAAAGGTAGTGAAATAAAGGTTGTTGGTGATGGGTCTCCAACCACATCGCCCAAAAATCCCTTAAAAGCCCCAATACCGTTAGTCGCCTCTTACGTACACCCACCAGAAGAAATGGGGTAGTGTTATTCTAAGCCGACACTACACAGCAATAATGATGAATGATGGCAATAAGCTTGCATTTAAACGTGATCACGCCCTGCTCGCTTGTTATTATTCCAAATTAATTGTTGTTTCCGATGCTCCAATATAATTTATTGTTTCTTGAACTTTACATTATATTTGCATGTTTTATTTGACCCATTGTACATATTTATTACAAAATGATGTCATTACCAAAAAAATACTATTTTTTTTATTGTAGGTGTGGTTGTCTGGCAGACACAAAATAAAAATGTGTACTATTGTATCGAATGGTTTAGAGTGTGAACCTTTACTTAATCAGTTTACAAGTTCTAGAGATCAGATCAGCGTCATCATCACAGTAGTCGATTGAACATCACATAGCTGTGTATTAAATGAGCCAAAGTTACTCTAATCTGAAACAAATATATTAAGGGACTTTTCTTTTTAACTACCACGTTTTAATGCCATTATAGTTCAACTTCGGTTTTTATTTCGATATGTTTTCACGTACCTTTTACCCGTGTTCGACCCTTTAAAATATTTTAATTATTAAGATTTTTTTTATAAATCTCGTTAAAATCATAATAAGCGAAGCCCAACATCAGCAAAAGCACAGTAACAGGGTATTTCACTTCATAAATACTTCCTAAAACATAAGAAACTTGTTAAACAAGTATTAAAGCGGCCAAGTTTATACAAAACAAGGCCATAATGTAGCGATTCCACTTATTATATATAAAGATGCATCAATCTGTATCTAATAAATATGAGTAAACACAGTTTTACGGCAAAAAAATCTAGCAAACAGCAGGAGTTAGTGGATACGTCTAATTTAATGTATGACTTGAAATGTTTTCATCTTAGACAAAGTAAGATCCTGAGCAAGAGTGTGGAACAGCCGTCGAAGCACCTTTTAACGTCTACTTCAGTCTATAGGTACACTTTAAAACGAAACCCACTTGTCACAAAAGCCGGGCATATTTACGAGTATAAAGTAAAATTAGAATCAAAATGATAAACTGTGTAGTGTAGTAAGACTATTGTAAACATTAATCTTTGCCCTAAATTAAATGACAAAACAGCAAATATAAACACCTTTTAATAAAAATATTGATTTCTTACTTACGCATAAACAATCAATATAAAAAATGACATCATCCTACTGTTCTCCTGGTCCTCCGGTCTGGAGTTCTTATACAATATTTAACAAATTTGATAGATCTCTGACTTTAATTTGTTATATTAAATCAACATTTTATATCATAGTTTGCATTTATCACTTGACATTTTTTTTAAAGTACAATCGTTTCTTTAATGCTCAAAGGCTTTAATCTAATACAAACATTAGTAATAAGTTGCTTGGCTTGTTAAAACAAGAAAAGCATTATATTAGCCAGGTATTTGAAGCTAATCTTGTTGAGAACTTAAAATACATAAATTGTATATTTTATGTCTCAATAAAATAGCATATGATTTTTATTTATTAATACGTCGTTTGCATTATTGCTGGAAGTATTTAACATTCAAAGATAACAGAAACATGATACCCATTACATCAGCATTATCAAATCTAAATGGAATTTTAGTGTCATAACTGAATAACTACCAAAAGATTCCATGGCGAATTCCATATATGTTTTGGCACTACAGTTTTTAAATGCTATTACTACCTGTAAGTAATGCTCAATGGGTTTTTTGAGTAATTATTGAAGTTTCATCTATTATGAAAATATTTCGACATGACATTCTATTTCGACTGCTGAAAGTATTTACGAAATTGTTTATTCAGAAAGTTAAACAAAAACTTTTTTTATAAATAAATACCGGTGGAAATTCAACACACATAAGTTCATTATTATTTATTGAAAAAAATAAAATCTTTTTTCCATAAAAATTCTTGCGCATAGATAAAAAAAGAGTTTTTTAAAACAAAATGTCTTAATTTTTACCTAAGCTAAATTAAAATTTAAAACAGGTAAAAATAAATTTTGTCAAAGAAGCTTTGTGACGACAAAAGGTCCTCAAGGAAGCATTCTACTTCATTATATTAAAGTGCTGGAGGGATGTACAATGAAAGTGCAAAAGAAAAGTTTTATTTACAAAAGTTGTTGTAATATCTTGGTTTTTTACATCATACATACATATACTCACGGCTATAAATCCCTAGAAGGGGTAGCCAGAGCTAAGGAATTAGAAATTCCTCAGCCACTTTTGGAAATGTGAGTGGGGAAAAGATGGTAAAAGAAAAGGTTGTTGGTGATGGGTCTCCAACCACATCGCCCAAAAATCCCTTAAAAGCATCATTACCGTTATTCGCCTCTTACGTTATAGACCCGCCGGAAGAAATGGGGTAGTACTATTCTAAGCCGACACTACACAGCAATGCTTATATACTTAGTTTTTAATATAATTATAAGACTCTTCTCGATCTCAAGTAAGATCTTCTTTAGTAGAAACAATATTATTCTCATATGCAAAAGCAAGTTAAAAAGCGAAAGTTCAAATCTAAAAACAATATCTTATAAAATCCCAAATTTTAATCAATTAATGTTTAAAAAAAGAAAAATATCATTAAATCTAAGTACTTTTATTAAAAAAACATAAAAGTAAAACAAACTGCAAATTATGCAATCAAGTTGTGCTAAGTTTCTCACGAGATGTCACGTTATCTCGGCTATTCTTTCGGACCGATTTGGGTCAAGTTAGGTCGATACTCGGGGTATCGATACACTAGGGTTGGCAAGAAAAACAATATTTTTTTACTTAAGTTTGAATGAAAACTATAGTGCCGTGTAGTGCCGGCTTAGAATGTCGCTACCCCTTTCTACCCACGGGTGTCGTGAGAGGCGACTAAGGGTAATGGGGCTTTTTATTGGATTTTTGGGCGATGCAGTTTGAGACCCATCACCAAAAACCTTTATTTTACCGCCTTTTCCCCACTCAACTTCCAAAAGTGGCTGAGGAATTTATAATTCCTTGGCTCTGGCTACCTAGTATGTTTCAACGTAAAAGAAACAAAATAAATAACTCAGAGTTGACTTTTGTGTCAACCCTAACCTAAATTAGTTTCGGTAAACAGCCCATGCAATAAGACTGGTCAAACTGAACTCTATTTGCTATTTACAAATTGTCTCAATCCCCGTACTCCAACAGATTTTGCAAACGCACTCTCACGTCGCGAGAAGCCCGCCCGCGGCCGTCTTTGATGTTACTCCGTTATGAAATTCTTGATTGCTACCGATCATTTGCTTATGTCAATAATCTAATTACAGCTTTGTTCAAATATAATTTCCAAATATGATCGTAATTATTTTGTATTTTAAAGTAGCAAGGACAATTAATTGCGTAATGGTGAGACGATTTACATTGTCTTTGTCCAAAGACTCATCATGTCCATGAATGGAAAACAATCCCTTATTCTTGTTTCTAAGCCAAGCTTAAACCACCATAACCAATTATTCACTAGCAATTTGATAAAAAAAACAATTACTACTTATGAAACTTGAGCTGGAATTCTATTATCATGTCCTTTTTCCCTTATTCTTGTTTCTAAGCCATGCTTAAACCAGAATAACCAATTATTCCAATAAAATATAAAATAAAATAAAAAATATATTACTGTCTCGCCTACTTATGAAATTTGAGCGGGAATTCTATCATCATGTTCCTACTCCATTAGACACAAAAAACGGTGGTTTTAAAGGCTAAAGCACTTTCACCGACGACCACTCTGCACTGACAAAAACATCGACCTTCTTCGTCAGTTTGTGATAGCACTTAGCATCATGAGTGGGACCCTGGACATTAGGATGTATTTAGATGGCATCATGCCTCCTTGACACCACCTTTTAATTAACATTCATTCTGATTTATTGACACTTTTTCATGCACAATTGAAATTAACGTTTTAGCATCAATTGCTGAATTTAATTTCCATTAAAAAAATAGTTTCTTTTTTACTTAAATACGAGCTTGCATCATTTAAAAAAGTTTATACACTTTTGACACAAAGAATCAATATAGAAAATAAGCTAGCTAAAAAAACATGTCTAAACATATTTCCAAAAACATTTCTAGAACTAAAAGATTTGAATGACAACTATTACCTTCTCCATGCCTTAAACACCCATCGAATAACTTAACATTGTGTGGTTCTAAATTTACCCGTTATATGCTATAAAAATAAAAACTACCTCAGTATTATTTATTTTATTTTAAAAACAATATAATAAATTTTAGTTTCTTTGTTGCATCTATGACATGATATGCAAATAAGGTGACCCAATCTCCATAAAATAAAAATACCGGCGACATATCGTACACGTACTACCAATTCCTATGAAGGTCAAACAACTAAGAAGATCCGTAAAATATGCTAAAATAACGAAACGTTTTAGCTAGGCGATAATATGAACATATATTTGCATTAGTCATTATACCTCGCCTAACTTGACAAGATATTTCGAAAACGAAGAATTCGCTTTGTTTAATTGCAAAATAATATTGATACATCTCATATATGTTTGCGTTTTTAATCCTTTGTTAGGGAATGTGATAAGAATTTCGGATGGAAAACCGGATTTTGTTGTTTATGCAATAATATAAAATGTTGTAATAACTGCGCTCATATAATTTTCGTATAAGCGCAACAATTGACAAAACAGAGTTTTCATGGTAATATTATAGTGAAAACTTCCGAAAACGGCTTTATAGAACTAAGTTTAAATCACATGTACTTTTTTTGGACTTATACTTAGAAAGATAGAAAGCTTCATGTTGTTCTATAATTCATATGTGTGTCAATCTTTTGGCAAGTTCCCACTGTTTAAATTCGGTTACCCTTTCGAAATACTTTCACGCGTGTGTCAGTTAGAATACTTTTAGTTGTTTGCAAAATTACGTGAGGATAATAATGCGACTGGCCATTCGCAGTGATATTTTAAACCACTGAGGTTTAAGACACCGCCATATGTGGATAGCATTATAATGAGACGACTTGAAATTTGAGCGCCATAAAGAAAACACCATCGTACCTTCGTCACCTATGTTTTTCGCACGATATTTAACGGTAAACCTTAAAAATAAATATTTAAATTTTATCTTATGTCGTAAATTGTCTTGTTTCTACTGATAAGAAAATAAATGTAACGTGTTAGAATACTGTTAGTTTTGTGTAATGGATGAATCCAAAAATATTTAAATCTATTTATTTGAGGTTGTTTTTGAATATCCTATTGTTGTGAATGACCTGCGTTACTCTACATTTAAGCCATTGACACTTAAAAACGATTACTTTATTAAGATACATAAAAACTGCAATTCTGTTCAAAACAAGTTCATAATAAACGTTTATTTTACCATAGAAAATCGCTAATAGCTTAAAATTGATAATAAAATAAAGATAGCTTCGGATACCGTTATTTTACAATCCAGAAATTAAATGTTTACCGTTAAAATGTAGCTTTCATTTTATTTCGTTGTTTCTTAATATAATGTAGTAATTTTGGGCGATGCAGTTGGAGACCCATTGCCAACGTTTTTTTTTTTCTACCGTTTTGTCCCCTTTCAACTTCCAAATGATTCTCGTCTGCACATCTAACATAGAAGAATCACTAGGAAACCCCAGTTTTGATTAAATTTCGAATTCTTATTTTTATTATGTGTTAGAGAAATAAATCAATTTGAAGCCATATTATCAGTTTACGATAGATAAAATCTCGCTTAGAAGACCGAGTAGGTGCGATTGATGTCGACTCCGAATGCCAATAGAGTAAATAATTGCGCAATACGCTAGTAACTATAAAATCGGACGACTCTTCTATTGGGAAACACAACAACAGCCGACATTGTGTATCCTTACCAAAGACTATTTAATTACAACCTTTAAATTCCTATACTCATGACTCATTGACAAAAAGAAAATCTTATGCTTAGAAATCTATCGAAGTTTTAATCAGATCAAAAGTCGTAGAGAAAAGATACACCTTATACATACATAAATTAACTGTTACTCGCATTAAATATTAAATTTTAGGAGATATAGTCAGAGACTATTGACTCGCCTTTGGATGATCCTGGCAAACTTTTAGTCCCATTTATATATCAGAATATTTTATCTTCACACTTTGGACATGTTCTCAAAATGTAGTTCATTATGAGAACATTCCCTATTTGATCTTAATGTGCCTTGGTCGACCTTTACTGGCGCTGGTAACAATGCACGTTCAAGTTGACTGACCAAACGTCCACTTATATCCTAGTACATTAAAATGTATTATTTAAAATCACGGAAGTAATAAAAACAGCTTATTTGGTGGTATACCTGTAAAAAAAACAATATTACGAAGACTAAAAGCAACATGGGTCTTGTTACAAGTTATACAAATGCTCATCGAATATCTTTATTCTTAAACTAGTGTTTGCTAAAACACTTATTATTATATTCAATACTCTGAATGATTTAATTAGGAAGTATCAAATAACTCATTTAAAAGTTTCGCCTAGTGTTTTATTAATTGGCTAGGTTTAATGAAATAAATGGAATCGATAGTATGGAATATTACATTTGATAAAACTTTAAGATCATCTACTCTCATTACACCCAATCCCAAACACAGAATGTTTAAAATATTTTCTATTTTAACAAGAGGAAATTTCAATCTTATATTTTATTTTAAATATAAATACTAAGACGTATAATTTAAAAAAAAATATAATACCTTGTTGTACTAGCATATATTTAAAAAAGCTTATGTTCTTCCCGCGCATTGAAATGAAAAATTGTAGTAACGGTCAAACATATAATATAAATAAATATAACTGTCTTTTTTCAAAATTCCAATCACGGTGTTTAAAACTTTATTGATCTTACTGACGAACTTAAGACTCATTCTAACCTTAACACATTCATATCAGTAACTAGTAAATAATCATTAAGTGGTCTGTGATGTAGAATAAATTGGAATTATATGATTGGACGACCTCCGTGGCCGAGTGGGTGGATAGGTGACTAGCCTATTGGTTCGGAAGTTGCGGGTTCGATCCCCGGTGAGAGCAACATAATATGATAAGCAATGAGCTTAAATGATTATATCTCAGTTTTGCATGTTATTTATATGTGTATTATAAAGAATTAAATGTATCGTTAAATTAGTATCCCATTATACAAGTCACTAAGTTGTACTTAGTTTGGGGCTAACATGATCTGTGATATAAGTCTGTAAACATTTATATTTATTTGTATAAAAAATCATTTCTTTGCGTCTATTCCGGTAAAGGAAAATGGTTAATCATCCTTTTGGAGTAAACAAAGTCTATTAACAGGAACTCTTCAATATACAATACCAGTTAACCTCGTATTTCCCTTTTCATGTTGTCACTTTATGCTTCCATCTTTCAAGATCACTTTTAATTTGATCTGTTAATTAATGTTTTCATATTAATTTTCACTATAAATGCAAGCAACTCCCAGCGTTCCTTTAAACACCTTTTAATATATTTTTGTCTATATTGTTCCAGGTAGTGATATCAGTATCACTAGCCACGGGGTCTGTGAAAAATACAGAAGAAATTAAAGTAAGAAGAGAGAAACAGATAACATACGCCTATATCCCAGACCAAGCTAATGATGTGGTTTTCGATATAGAAGATAGTGAAAAAACACAGTATTATGAAACTAGCTATGACAACAGTGAGTATAGTTTTGTATTGGTTCTACAATAAAATAAGTTTTTTTGTGCAGTGTTGGCTTAGAATAGCACTACCCCGTTTCTTCCCATGATTGATCATAAGAGGCCACTAAGGCCAGAAACTGCGTTACGCGTTGTTCATAGTTGAATGGGCACTGACCACTATCACTAGACCTCACACGCCGCGCCTACGCGTGTTTAGAAGTGCAGTCAATTTACATTGGTCAGCGTCTTAAGGGTATTGGTGTTTTTTAAGTGACTTTTAGGCGATGCGATTGGAGTTTTCTCACTTAACTTCCACAGTGGCTAAAGAATTTTCTGATTCTGAAGCTCTGGCTACCTCTTTAGGTTTTATAAGCCGTGAGTATATATGTATGTAATAAAAAAAGCACGATAGATATTTTTGTGATGTGTAAGTTCAAAAACCATTACAACAACATACTCGTAAATGGGATTGTCACGTGCGAGTCGTGGCTGTCAACCATCAACCATACTTGATATTATTTTTTTCAATTCAACATGAGGATATCAAATGTAAGCCATCAGATCTAAGGGATTGAACAAAGGACAGTTTGAATATGGCAAATCTCTTTTGTTCTCTTATTCTTATCTTTCATTCATCTCATTATAAACCTTTTCATGCAATTTTGAATTTCAAAATGTACTTCTATGCTATAGTAAATATTTCATCTGTGATGTTAAATACTTAAACCTAGTAACTTTTTAGTTGGCGGGTATGGTTATGGTTATGACGTTGGTCCCAACGGCCAGTTCCATCATGAGATCCGTGGTCCCGATGGAGTGACCTACGGTTGCTATGGATACGTCGACCCTGATGGTTATCTGCGAGCCACCCATTATGTAGCTGACAGCCATGGATACAGAGTCATTGAACCCGAAAAATCAGTTGAAGTTTGGCCCGAGAAAGGACCACGTGAACAAGATGAAATGTAAGTATTATTAAATGAAAATAAAAATTGGTTTTATTTAAATAAATCATGACTTGTAAAGGTAGCTGTGAAGTGTCAGCTTAGAATAGCACTACCCCATTTCTTCCGGTGAGTGTACAAAAGAGGCTACTAACGGTATTGGAGATCACCACAGAAAGGCAAAAAGATGAAGAGTTTGCATATCTAGGTAGTTTTTTTCACTAGGAATGGGACGTAAAGGGATAGATTTTTCTGTGATGAACAGGGCTGCAGATTGATTTCACTATGTAATGTAAATTAGAAACAATGTTTTTAGTCTGTATCTCTATTTTTGTGTAAAATATAGGATAAAAGCCACTTTAAAAACGGAATTCTTGATACAAAACCACTACAAAAAAACGTATATCATTACATTTACATACGAATGATAATTCATAAAACAAATATCTAATATCGTTAAAAACTTTAAATTACAGAGCTGTATCATCCCCGGATGACAAACCTACAGTGCTAACATGGCAACAAGCATACTTCCCGAAAGGCTGTGGTCGCACTCCCGGAGGAGTTCCGGCGAAACCTCGCCCTCCTCCACCAAAACCCACGAGACCTCCAAAGCCAGCTCCCGGACAAGGTATGTTACACGATACATCTGAAAAAACTGAATGGTCACGCACTATATTCCCGAATGTAAGGTGGGGTACTAATATTACTGAAATAAATATTAGTGTATTTCAGACTACAGCAGTAGAATTATTGAGGCGTGAAGCTAATAATTTAGAAATTATTACTTTTTGTACATAAATAAATTCAATGATTCCAGGTGGATACCCAGGCAGCGCAGGAACGCCAGGAAAGCCAGGTACACCAGGAACCCCCGGCACCCCAGGAACCCCAGGCACCCCAGGAAAACCAGGATCCCCAGGATATCCGGGTGGCCCAGGAGGCCCAGGTGGACAAGGTAATATACCTACACACTTGCATACAAGAACTTGCAACCCACTTAAAAGAACAATGAATACAAAAAAAACTTGTATTATTTATTTTGTATTTGTATGGTACATCTTTAAAATTTAAACTCATTACACAGATAAAAATTATCTACTGTGTAAAAGGAGCTAGATCTGCAAAATTAACAAGAATATATGGTTTTAGGTAGCGGAAGTGGTGGTTATTATCCAGGATATCCAGGTTCTCCGGGTTCTCCGGGCTCGCCAGGAACTCCAGGAACAGCTGGATCCCCTGGATCACCAGGAACCCCAGGATCCCCGGGTGGCCCAGGAGGCCCAGGTGGTCCAGGTAATATACCTGCACACTTGCATACAAGTATTTCAACCTACTTAAACATCGATAAATGCAGGGGCGCCGACTCCGTGGGTGCTCAGGTGCTCCAGCACCCGCGAGAGGTAAATAGTGGGTGCCGAGCACCCACTTCTCATATTCGATCTAAATAATATACCTACCTACGTATACGAGCGCCTAGAAACAAACCAAGACACTCTCACGCACGCAGTGTGCCGGGCCACCGCGCCACTTCACCCGCGTCCCGCGTCACCCGCCCGCCCCTTCTCTGCCCCCGCCCGCACCGCTCGCACGCACGCATCCATCGCATCTATCAGTGCAAACACGCCTTCATTCGTTCTCAGTCAGACTAGGCAGCCAGCACGTGAACTTTGTTTTTTGTGATGGATAAGTTTGTCATTCGGAATCGTAAGGTACCTAACCCAGAAGAACCTACCACTAGTACTAGTAGTAGCTCTTCTCAGCTTAACATAAGTAATGTTTTGGTTACTTCTAAAAATGTATGTTCAGAGAAGAAAAGACGCAGTTATCAAAGTAAGTGGCAATCAATTTTTCCATGGCTACTGTATGACGGAGACAACGATAAAGTGTTTTGTGAAATCTGTAGAGAAACCCTATCTAGTAGCGTTTTCACTCCAAAAAAATCCTCAAGAGATGATGACTTCATTAAAGCATTCACTGAGATTGGTTTTTCATCATGGAATAAGGCTTTGGAAAGATTTAAAAAGCACGAAATGTCTGAAGTTCACCGTCTTTGTGTTTTACACAAAGCCAATGCAGAACGTGGCGTCAATGTACACTCAATGTTATCAAAAAGTAAATTTGAAGATATGAAAACTTCTAGAACCGCCCTTTTGAAAATGATTTCTACTCTTCGCTTTTTAATGTCCGGAGGCCTAGCCATAAGGGGCTATGAGGATGAAAATTCAAATTATAGTCAGTTATTGCAGCTGCGATCAGAGGATATTCCCGAGTTAAAGATGTGGCTCCAGCGCAGTAAATATAAATGGCTGTCACACGATGTCACTAACGAACTGTGTACAATTTTGAGTCACGAAGTTCTATGTAAAATAATTAAATTAATACAAAATGTTGTTTATTATTCTGTTATGGTAGATGAAACCAGTGATATTACCAATCACGAACAAGTCACATTCTGCTTTCGTTACGTGGACTCAAAGCTCAATATGCATGAAACATTTTTCGGGTTCTATGAAACGCCGTCAACCACATCTGAAATCTTATTTGAAATTTTCAATGACGTGCTAAAAAGATTTGGTCTTGATATCAAAACTTGTAGGGGTCTATGTACAGATGGCGCTGCTAATGTTTCTGGAATGCATACTGGCCTTAAAGCACGAGTTCAAGCTATCGAACCAAGGGCAGTTCATGTGCATTGTGTCGCACACTCCTTAAACTTGGTTGTTCAAGATACAATGAAAGAAGTGCCTGCAATAAGAGGTTTTTTAGTATTAATAAGAGAGCTCATTGTCTTCGTCCGCGTTTCACCGAAACGCCAAGCTTGTTTTGAATCTCTACAGGCAGCTGAGGATGCACAAAATCTTTCTCTACGGCCGTTTTGCCCAACAAAATGGTGCTGTCGTATATCTTTGTTGAAAACAGTTCTCGACAATTATAGTGTACTCCTATGTTTTTTGAACAACACTAAAACTCAGAAAGATTATGCTGGTGCGAAAGCAAAAGGGTTTTTAATAAGTCTTCAATCTTACGAATCCCTATTTATCATTAAAATTCTGATAGAAATTCTTAGTCGCATTGAAGCTTTAAATGCTACGTTACAGAAGATGCTGATGAAATGATGCTGCGTCCCAAAGAACTGACGAAAAATTTGAAAGCATCTGGAAATCTACCGTAGATTTGGCTCACATTTTGGAATTGGATAAACCTAAAACACCAAAAACGTACGAAGAATACCTAAAAAGATAGTCGACTCTACTAGTGAACCGCACAAATTTTCTAGTCCAGCTGACTTTTATCGAAAAATGTATTTTGAAGTGTTAGATAAAGTCATAGGCTGTATTGAACAGCGCTTTACTAAAGATACTATGGTACACTTGAGCAACATGGAACTATTTCTTACTCAGCAAAATCACCGCTGAAAGGTCATTTTCAGCATTACGAAGAATACTTATTTGAGGACTACCATGACTCAGCAAAGACTTAATAATTACATGGTAGTACATGTAAACAGAGAAATAGCGGATGATTTGGAGCTTGAAAACATTGCCGACATATTTATAAATAGAGCAGTAGTTCGTCAAAATACATTCGCATTTAATAAAAAAATAACTTTTAAGATAATTAAGATATTTATTAATAGGCGCACATGTCAAACTGCTGGGTAATGTAATAAATTATATTTTCCAAATATCTTTTATTTTATTGTGTCCATTCAGTAGTCGACCGCAAGTCTAATGTTTGAGCCTAGCTTTAAACCTGAAGTTAGGTGCAGGTGTCTTTGCGAAGCGCAGGGCAGTATAAAATTCCCCAGGTTAGCGAGTAGGTAGGTACTAGTAGTAGCTAGGTAGTGTGTCATTAAAAAGCTGGAGCACCCACGGGAATTTTAAAAACCCGGCGCCCCTGGATAAATGTGTAGCATCAATGCATAGTTATTATAGTTTACCTACATAAATATATATAAAAAAGCCATTTAGCCGATATAGCCGTGAGTATGCGTATGTATATAAAAAAAGATCTCCAGTTAAACCTATTATAATAGATCTTTAAAAATAATTTCATTGCACATTAAAACATTTCCTACTGTGTAAAAGGAGCTAGATCTGCAAAATTAACAAGAATATATGGTTTTAGGTAGCGGAAGTGGTGGTTATTATCCAGGATATCCAGGTTCTCCAGGTTCCCCAGGAACAGCTGGATCCCCAGGATCACCAGGAACTCCAGGATCCCCAGGTGGCCCAGGAGGCCCAGGTGGTCCAGGTAATAAACATACATATATATACCAATCTATATAACCTCAAGCCTCAAGCGTTCGCGCCGCATTTCCCAGAAGTGGTTGGCAGAGGTACTAATACTTCAGAACATAAGAGGGTTTTTAGAGTACCCACGTTTTGCTCGGACAGTGCACTCACGTGATAGGGGCCAGGCCTATCGACCTTTTGTGCGAATACACTGTCACATAACTAAGAACAACTTAGCCATGTGGGTTTCCTCACCATGTTTTCCCTCAACGTTAACAACCATGATCAATTAATAACACATGTGAACTATCACGGCTTTTATAATCTATATAACATAACATAACATAAACGTTCACGCCGAATATCCCCGAAGGGGTTGGTAGAGGTACTAATACTTCTGAACATCACGTGACTTTGTCACCTGGTGTTCAGAGTACCCACGTTTTGCATGGACAGTGTACTCACGTGATAGGGGGCAGGCCTATCGCCGTTTTGTACGAATACACTGTCAAATGACTAAGTACAACTCAGCCATGTGGGTTTCCTCACGATGTTTTCCCTCACCGTTAACAACCATGATAAATTAACCACACATATGTTTTTTTTAGAAAAGACAAATAGGTGCAGGCCCGACCCAGGATTTGAACACTAGTCGTTTGCACGATAACCGAGTGTTCTACCCACTGGGCTATCACGGTTGCTTTATAATCTATATGTGTAGTATAAATTGAACTCATGGTTTATTATGTAATTGCTTACTAAGTTTTTCTATGGAGCTGGTCATTAGAGTATATCTGTCTTTATATAAAAAATAAATAATGTTTTGTGATACATTATAAACCGAACCCAATTTTTTTTATCATAGCACTTCATAAAATTGTATATCAGTACATACTCGTAGTTTACACTGTGTCATAAGAGAATATTAACAAAATATTTTTTTTAGGTGCCGGTAGTGGTGGATATTATCCCGGATATCCAGGTTCTCCAGGATCTCCGGGTTCCCCAGGAACTCCAGGAACAGCCGGCACCCCAGGAACACCAGGAAAGCCAGGTATGAATATCAACAATCTATCAACGCCCATACAATATTTTTCTTACTTTCTACTAAGGTACTCGACGGCACACCCATTCGACAATTCAATTAGGAAATCAAATCGAAACAAGTATAACTTTAGATTGGTTTTACTTTATTTTATAAGAAGCAGAAGAAATGGGTAGTTGCTATTCTCAACTGACACTTTACAGCAAACAGTGACATTCATTGGTTTTTTATTATGTGTCTAATTTAACCAATTAAGAAACCAATACAATATATTATCAGGGCGATGTGATTAGCGCGCATTATCATTTTCTCATTTCATCATCATTTGTAATGTATACGTTGGTCCCGCAAAAAGTTTTAAAATAGTAAAAACATACATACATACATACATACATATACTCACGGCTATAAATCCCTAAAAGGGGTAGCCAGAGCTGAGAAATTAAAAATTCCACAGCCACTTTTGGAAGTTGAGTGGCGAAAATATGGTAGAATAAAGGTTGTTGGTGATGGGTCTCCAACCGTATCGCCCAAAAATCCCTTAAAAAGCCCCAAGTCCGTTAGTCGCCTCTTACGTACACCCATCGGAAGAAATGGGGTAGTGCTATTCTAAGCCGACACTACACAGCTACAAAATAGTAAAAACTATTTAAAAAATATAAACGTTATTTATAGAAAGAAACAAAATGTTCTCCCTATTTTTATATTCAAGTTCCATTCGCCTATACCAACATTGGAAATACTTTATCCAGTCTTGATCCAAAACGTCATAAATTGCTGCTTCATAGCCGACCACGGCATCTTCAGAAATCAAAAAATATTTTTTCTTGTAATCGGAAACAAACTCTGGAAAGAATTCACAAGGAGCTAATTTAGGGCTGTACCTTAGATGAGATACGATATGATAACCAAAATCTTCAATAAGCGCCTTTGTGTTGAGGGATGTATGTGAAGTGTTAGTTAGTAAAAGATATATAAAATCTCAGGCGGTCCAGGCGGTCCCCCAACCAGCGGCTACTACCCAGGTCAACCAGGTCAACCTGGCACTCCAGGTTCACCAGGCTCACCAGGATCTCCAGGATCTCCCGGCGGACAAGGTAATATTCTTCTGTTTTATAATAAGTCTTCTATCTTCCGTAAAAACGGAATGCTACTAGATTAACTAGAATATTGGCTTATTATTCTAATATCGAAATATTAGTTTACTATTGAGTGTTAAGTTCTACACAAGTAAGATCTATGCAAAATGAATAATGGTATTTAAGGGTCTATATTGTCGTGTCAGTTGTTAGAAAAATGAGTTATGTTGTGGGCTTTAGCTTTATTTGAACTATGGTATTTTATACTAATATGAAAAACTTTTATAACTTTGTGATGGTTATTTTTATCATAATTTGATCTTTCCATTCGGTATTTAAAACCCTTCTGGCGTTACCATAAGAGTTTTTGTTATGAAAATCACTTTCAAGATGGCGATCCATCCGGCATATTTTTTTTAAATTATTTCGATGTACAAAGACGAATCCGAAGATAAATAAAGCTTGAAAGTCTTTCCAACCATTCAGGCTTTTGTGCAAAACTTAGAAATCTACATACACTCACAAAACATAAGCATCTTTTTGCCGCAATTGGGTAAAAAAAATACTTTTTGTCGCATGACTCAATAACTTTACTTAATCAATTCAGGTGGTCCAGGTGGTCCAGGCGGTCCTCCATACCCCGGCTACTACCCAGGCCAACCAGGTCAACCAGGCCAACCAGGCTCTCCCGGCTACCCAGGAACACCAGGAACACCCGGTGGACCAGGTAATATTTAAATACTTATTTGACTTAGTTTTTGCGAGGCACGCTAAATTTAATAAAATAATAAGCAGTAGTACTAACAATTAACGTTGCACCGGCTTGAAAAAAGGCGTATTTTAAACAAAATCATTAAGGTTTTTCAAACAAAAACAACACAGCGTTTATCTGCCTTCTGATGAGTTATTGGTAAATGATTATTTAACACAATTTCTCCTACTTTCGTATTATTAGAGCCCACAGTTTAGATAATGTTTCAGTTTTTTTCATCCATCAAAATCTTGTATTAATTTGGAAAGTTTGTCAAGCCATTTAGGCTTTTTTTCGAAAATTGGAATCTATATACACTTATAAAACATAAGCCTCCTTCTGCCGCATTTGGATAAAAAATATTTACTTTTTGTCGCATGACTCAATAACCTTACTCAAACTATTCAGGAGGTCCAGGTGGTCCAGGCGGTCCTCCGTACCCCGGCCACTACCCAGGCCAACCAGGACAACCAGGACAACCAGGCTCTCCCGGTTACCCAGGAACACCAGGAACTCCCGGCGGACCAGGTAAAATATCGATACATAGTTCACTAAGTTTTTGGGAGTTTGATGCTAAATTCAATAAGAATTTAATCTACTCAACAAATATTTTACATTGAATACCGGCTTAAATAAAGGCATATTTCTGACAGAACCATACGTAATTCATATAAATTTAAAAATAAAACTGCCTTCTGTTTAGATTATGTGCCAGTAAATCGTGTATTTATCTGTTATCAACAAATATTTATAGCCTAAACTTATAATTAATTTTTAATTTCATTTAAGGTGGTCCAGGCGGTCCAGGTGGTCCCCCGACCAGCGGCTACTACCCAGGTCAACCAGGCCAACCAGGCTCTCCAGGATCTCCAGGATCACCGGGATCTCCAGGATACCCCGGCGGACCAGGTAATTATCAAGTGTTTTTTAGAAAAGGGAAAGAGCGGAATTTCCTAGTTAAACTACAATGTGCATTGGTTGCCGTATTTTGCATAGTCTCCACTTAAATAACACATTACGTGCCTATATCGGAACAAAAGGGAGTGCGTTGATCGTGATCGTGTATTAAATATTTTCGTTTGATTTAATTAAATGTCATATCATTACTGTATTGTATTTCAAATATATAATTAAATTTCAAATATCTTTCTTATCCGAACACCGCAAAGCCTAAAGTGTAATGTATTATTTGTAAGCATAACATTGTATTTCTATTCTATCTTTATATTTGTTCAAATAGCTATCTTTACAACTCCGTACACCAATATTATAAGCTACAAACATTTAAAAAAAACCCTCGAATTGAGAACACTCCTTTTTTTGAAGTCGGTTAAAAACAAGTATATCTTTTCAAATGTATCAAATCATAATCCGAATGCCCAGGTGGTCCAGGCGGTCCTCCATACCCCGGTTACTACCCAGGCCAACCAGGCACTCCTGGAACCCCAGGAAAACCAGGCACTCCCGGCACCCCAGGAAAACCAGGCACTCCCGGCACCCCAGCAACACCAGGCTCTTCAGGAACCCCTAGCGGACCAGGTAAAGCTTATATCTCATAATAAATAAAAATACCACTACAAAAAAGCATAAATTTTCAATAATACGAAACATACAACCATACATATACTCACGGCAATAATTTCCAAATAGGGGTAGCCAAAACTTCAGAGCTAGAAACTCCACAGCCACATTTGGAAGTTGATATGGGAGAAGATGGCCGAAATTAAGTGTGGTTGGTCTCCAACCTCATCGCCCAAATGGGGCTTTTTAAAGTTGGTTAACTTTAAAAAGACCCATACCCTAAGTTAGTTTTTACGACACCCGTGGGTAGAAGGGGTAGTGACATTCTAAGGCACTTGTCACCAGGCTGTATCTAACACACAGTGATTGTTAGAAAGTATTTTTTTATACATTGTGTATTTTCGATACCGCTGTAACAAAACATAATAATGACTGAATAAAAAATCAATAAAAGAACGTTCCGATACAAATTTCAAAATAAGGCACTTCATGGCGATACTTGTATGGCATGGGTCAAACTAAGATAACAAAAACATTATACAGTGAGGTATAATAAATCAGATGGCATTACGACAGTGTTTATATGCGGGTCAAGCCAAAACTAAATACAGGCAGAACTCATTTTTGATATCGGTTTGTAGGGAATGTGTGTAGCAAATCCAAAATAATTTATAAGCAAGAAGTTACTTACCCATCCATTTTATTAATTCGTTATTAATATTTTTTTGTTGCAAATTTTCTATATATTTTTTTAATAAATAAATGATTTACATCCCACACCCAACTACTAATGAACACGTGTTTTACATGTATTGTAATCTTATTGCTTATTTTACAGGAGGTCCAAGCGGTTCGGGTGGTCCAGGCGGTCCAGGCGGTCCAAGTGGTCCAGGCGGTCCCAGCGGTCCGGGTGGTCCCAGCGGTCCGGGTGGTCCCTCTACCGGCGGCTACTACCCAGGCCAACCAGGCCAACCAGGCACTCCCGGCTACCCAGGAACACCAGGAACACCCGGAACACCCGGTGGACCAGGTAATATTTCGATACACATTTGACTCAACATTTGTGAGACTGATGCTAAATTTAATATAAACAATCTAAATAACAACTCTTATTGAATATAGCATTTGAAGAAGGCGTATTTCTGACACATTCAGAAATGAAGTCTTTGAAAAAAAACACAACGTCGATCTGCCTGATAAATCACTAGAGGCAATTCATACATTCGTTCCAAAAAGTTACGATAGGGTTAGATCATGTTTGAGTTTAATTATTAATTAAATAAAATATTTAATTAAAAATATTTAATTAAAAAAACTTAATCTCAAATTTAACTAAAATTATATCTCAGGCGGTCCAGGCGGTCCAGGTGGACCCCCGACCAGTGGCTACTACCCAGGTCAACCAGGGCAACCAGGCTCTCCAGGTTCACCAGGATATCCAGGTTCTCCAGGATACCCCGGCGGACCAGGTAAAATTCTGGTATTTTATTATCTATCAAAAGACTGACAATCAATATTGACTAGAACAATTTCATAATTTTCAAATATATGCAATTTTTGACGATGTTGTTGGCTCTACACCTAATTCGGTATGCAAAGTTTTTATTTGGTATTTATTAAATATTTTTATTCGATAGTAAACACGAAAATAAAACACTAATTTGAACATTTTTCATTTAAAATGAGTAATTGTAAAGTTATGATTTTTTAAAGTTTGTTCAACTTTTGTACTTAATGACGTCATCGATCGATAAAATCACGTAGCGACATGCAAATGAAGCGAAATGTTTTATAAAAATGTTGCTGATTGCAAAACATATCAGGAGTTTGTGATGTCAAATGAAATTATTACGATATTATACTAAACAAACCTATGATTTTCGATATTTTATTAATAAACTGCAAAACCGTATGTCTTTGAAACAACATTGAAGGTCAAACACTGTTACAGTTTTTTGATAAAATAACAGTCATCTTAGCTTCAATTGATATAATTTTAAGAAAATATTGTTTATAACCATAATATCTCGAAATGGTTTTGTAATCAGCATCACTTTAGTAAAACTTTGCATACCGAATTGTTTTACGTATCCTTACATATTTTGTAATATTATTCATGGCTATGTCTAGGGATCTATTTGGAATCAAGAATAACTTTTCATTTCATTGAGCTGGCCAATTATGATGTCATAAGAAATTAACTATATTGTGGAGGTAAGGCAAACAACACTCAAAAGAACTTCATATTTTTAAGGAGGTCCCGGCGGTCCCCCTTCAGGCAGTTACTATCCCAGCTATCCAGGCGCTCCTGGATCTCCCGGTGCACCAGGTGGACCAGGTCACAATAACTTTAATTTCTTTAAATCTTCATTAATCCAAAAATATAAAAACTTCATTTTTAAATCAATAAACTATATCTTTTTGGATAATAGTACAAGGCTTTCAAAATAAAGCTTCTTTTTTTTAACACTCTAAATAACCGTGCGAAGCCGAGGCGGTTCACTAGCCAAATAATGTAAAACATTAAAAACGGAAATATTCACTAGGAGTCTTCAAGGAGGATCTTAAACATATAACCTTTCAGGTGGTCCAGGAGGTCCAGGTGGTCCGGGCGGTCCGGGTGGTTCAGTCGGACCAATTAAGCCCCCAACTAGCGGTACCTACCCAGGTCAACCAGGCATACCAGGATCCCCAGGCACACCAGGAACACCAGGCAAACCAGGCTCACCAGGCACACCAGGAACTCCAGGTAAATTATTACCCACTCATTTCAATAATAATGTGTCGGCTTAGAATAGCATTAACCCATTTATTCCCGTGACTTAGTGTATTGGGGCTTTCTAAATAATTGTAGGGCGATGTGGCTGAGAACCCATCACAAACATTATTTTATTTTATAACCATTTTATTCAATTTTCACAAGCGGCTGAGGATATCTTTCTCAAGCTCTTCTTTCCTTTTTTGGACTTTTTGCTCTATCTTGTTTTTGACAACCTTATATTCCTGTGCTAATGTATATGTTGTACTAATGCAATTTCATTCTTTGTATCGGTACTTTAGTAAAAGTCTATGACGTATATCAAGGAAATATTGTTCGTATACATTGTATAACATAAAAATATTTTTATTGCCTCAGGTGGTCCCGGTGGTCCAAGCGGTCCCTCGACTGGCGGTTACTATCCAAGTTATCCAGGCGCTCCTGGATCCCCCGGCGCACCAGGTGGACCGGGTAACTCTTATTTTAAGTTCTTTAAATCATATATTAAGATTATTAAATAAGTCTCGAAAAATATGCTACCTTTTTTAATACTCCACTCTACTATTGAATTAATATTAAAGATTAAAACCGAAACATTTACATAGGAATATGATAATATTAAACATATAATCTAATAGGTGGTCCAGGAGGTCCAGGAGGTCCAGGAGGTCCGGGCGGTCCAGGTGGTCCAGTCGTACCAACTAAGCCCCCAACTAGCGGTACCTACCCAAGTCAACCAGGTCAACCAGGCACACCCGGAACACCGGGAACTCCAGGCTATCCAGGAACCCCCGGTGGCCCAGGTATTACATTTTGTACTTAAAGTATTTTTTTTCTCACTTTTAATTGACATAATCTAGAGAAAGATAAATGAATTTATAAAAATTCAGTCGTTCAAATACTAACAACAGATTTAGTATCATACAAACCATTTTACATATGAAGTATCAAATTTGTCATACTTATTTTGCGACTGCCTTATATACATATACAAATTTTTTATATTTTAAACGTGTTACATAGAATAATATAAAGATATTTTGTTTTGCCTCAGGTGGACCAGGTGGTCCCGGTGGACCCCCACCCGGCAGTTACTACCCAACTAAACCAGGATCCCCAGGCACACCAGGAACACCAGGCAAACCAGGCTCACCAGGCACACCAGGTACTCCAGGTAAACTATAATGTACTTATTTCAATAATAATAATAATATTAAATTGGATGTGTAGCGTCGGTATAGAATAACCCTACCCCATTTCTTAGCGTACGTGTTCGTAAGAGGCGGCTAAGAATATTGGGGGTTTTTAAGTGTTTTTTTGCGTGGAACGGTTAGAGACCTATCACCAATAACCTTTGTTTTTCAATCCTTTGCTTACACAACTTTTAAAAGTGGATTGACAAAAATCTTAATTGAAAGCTCTGGATACCTCTTCTAGGGAGTTAGAGCCGTCAGCATATGTATGTATTTATTTTGTTTCAAAAATATTTTGTTGGTTTAGAATAGTAATAACCTATTTACTTCCTTGATTTAAGTTTTTTTCTGAATCTCAGCTTTCTCCTTTTTTGGATCTATAGCTTTTTTTATCTATCTTCTTTTTGACGATTTTATATTCAGGTACTAATATGTACGCGTTGTACACGTTGTTGTGACTTATATCAAGGAAATATTGTTCATGTACATTGTATGACATAAAGATATTTCTTGCCCTAGGTGGTCCCGGTGGTCCAAGCGGTCCCTCGACTGGTGGTTACTACCCAAGTTATCCAGGCGCTCCTGGATCCCCCGGCGCACCAGGTGGACCAGGTAAACTAACAGTTTTAATAGTGAACTCTCATTTCAGGATATCAAAATAAATTAATGCAATTACTTTCAAAATAATGTTTTAAACATACGTAGACCAACTTATACTCAGGAGTATAAATTACGAAATACTATAACCCGAGTTTTAAATTATAATTTTTTAGCTACTTTAAGAACTTGAGAGGGGAAATATTTTGAATAAAGATTGTTGGTGATGAGTCTCCAACATCATCACCATTTTTTTTTATTAAAAAAAAACTTGTATACTTCAATGATCGATCGACTAGTCAATAAATATCGAATTCACATTCAATTAAGATTCTCATGAAATAAAATAATTTAAAACATATTATTTTACAGGAGGCCCGGGAGGTCCAGGTGGTCCGGGCGGTCCGGGAGGTCCAGTCGGTCCAACCAAGCCTCCAACTAGCGGTACCTACCCAGGTCAACCAGGTCAACCAGGCACACCCGGAACCCCAGGAAGTCCAGGCTATCCAGGAACTCCTGGTGGACCAGGTATTAAATATTTGTATTTATAAAATGGATATGAAACTCTTCTCAGCTATGCTGGATAATTTCGCCATCATTTAGTTAATCGCAGTAGTTAAGAAACTACTTCACTCGTATAAACGTTTTATCCCAAGAAAAAATGTGTTTCTCGGCTAGCTTGTATTTATTGTCTGATGTACGCGTGATACTTATTTAATTGCATTTTTTGTATCAGTATTTAAGTTAACATTTTATGTGGGAAATATTGTTCCTGTATATTGAAAATGATAAATATATTTTTATTGCCTTAGGTGGTCCCGGTGGTCCAAGCGGTCCCTCGACTGGTGGTTACTATCCAACTTATCCAGGCGCTCCTGGATCCCCCGGCGCACCAGGTGGACCAGGTAAGTTTCATTTTATAAAATCTTAAAAACTGGGGTATGCTCCGCTGTTACACCGCGCTGTTCGCCCAGTGTAACTGCGGAGCATTTTTTTTCTTCGCAGTTACACTAACGTCTTTTTGACATGAATTTAACAGCTCTACAGATATACGAGTATGATCATAGACGAAACATATCGTGGACCCAATACCGTATTTGGACTTGCGAAATGTTTGCGTGTTCAAAATCATTAAGAGGTAAAAACACTAAAAATATTTTTGCAAAATGTTGCTAATTTTAATCAAAATTCTTATTACTCGGCAAGTACTAGGGGCTCATAATTACATAAAAAATAGTTTTCACTTTCTAAATTTTAAGTTTGTAAGTATAGTAGTTTCGTCTGTGCATTGATTCTGATGCAGTCAGTCAGTTTGGCCTTTTATATATGTAGATGTTGGTGTTGTGCTATATGTTACACCCAGTTTGTAAATAAATATATACCTATAATGAAAAACTAACTAACTAATATTTAATTTGTAGTCCTTGGAATACATGTTTTAAAAGGTGTCAGTCCAATGAATATTGAAAATCTGAGATATGCATACTAATTTGCATAAAAAATCAATCCTGCGTTATGGATATTTCTAATGAACCTATGAACTCCTAGTACTTGCCGAGTAGTAAGAATTTTGTTTAAAATAAGCAACATTTTGCAAAAATAATCTAAGTGTTTGTACCTCTTGATGATTTTGAACACGCGAAAATTTCGCAAGTCCAAATACGGTATTGAGTCCACGATATGTTTCGTCTATGATCATATATCTGTAGAACTGTTAAATTCATGTCAAAAAGACGTTGGTGTAACTGCGGAGAAAAAAAATGCTCCGCAGTTACACTGGGTGAACAGCGCGGTGTAACAGCGGAGCACACCCCTAAAAACTTTATTATTCTAGAAATTAGAATCTTTACAAACAAAGATTTACATTCCTAAAAGGGGTAGAAAGAGCTACAAAATTGGTCATTCTTCAGTCGCTTCTGGAACTTGAGTGGGGAAAAGATTAATATAATGTTTTGATGGGTTTCCAAAAGTATCCCTTAATTTGATTTTATTGTTATTTTCTTTTTCACATCAATAGTTCTTTCTTTTTTTTTATTTAAATCTTAAAATTTAAGACATTTTTATATAGGTACTGTAAAACCAGCGCAAAGCCAGCAGGGTCAACCGATCAAATAATATTTAATATTAATAAATTGAAGATTCTCAAAAGGATGGTAAAAAAATAAACATACAATCTTACAGGTGGTCCGGGAGGACCAGGTGGTCCAGGCGGTCCGGGTGGTCCAGTCGGACCAACTCAGCCCCCAACTGGTGGTACCTACCCAGGTCAACCAGGCACGCCTGGAACCCCGGGAACTCCAGGCTACCCAGGAACCCCCGGTGGACCAGGTATTTAAACATACATACATACATACGTTGTTGGTGGTTGTCTTTAAAATAAATAATAATTCTCGAACTTACGGAGTAATAAAAATAGTAACCTAAAGGGACATCTAGAGTAAGTAAAAAAACTTTATGCAAGTACAGTCGTTTACAATTGTTATAACAGGTATAGTATTATAAAAAATATTACACATATGGAGTATCAAACTTATCAGATGTATTTTGCTACTGTGTTCAAATTGGTTGTTTCATAAATGTATTAGATAGAAAAATGAAAAGATGTTTTATTTTGCCTCAGGTGGACCAGGTGGACCCGGTGGACCCCCATCCGGCGGTTACTACCCAACTAAACCAGGATCCCCAGGCACACCAGGAACACCAGGCAAACCAGGCTCACCAGGCACACCAGGTACTCCAGGTAAATTATAATCAACTTATTTCAATAAAACTGAGTCGGTTTGGAAAAGGAATAACCCAGTTATCCCCGTAACTTAGGGTATCAGGGCTTTTTAAGTAATTGTTGGGTGATGTGGCAGAAAACCCATAATCGACCATAATTTAATATGCAATCTTTTTCCTATTTACTTTCCGAAAGTGCCTGAGATTTTTTCTGAACCTTTGCTTTCCCTTATTTGGGACCTATATCTTTTTAGTTCTATCTTCTTTTTGCCTTATATTAATATTCTTATGTATTCGTTGTACCAATGAAATTTCATTCTTCGTATCTAAACTTTGGTAAAAGTCATTTATTTATATCTAGGAAATATTGTTCGTGTACATTGGTATAACATAAAGATATTTTTGTTGACTTAGGTGGTCCCGGTGGTCCAAGCGGTCCCTCAACTGGTGGTTACTATCCAACTTATCCAGGCGCTCCTGGATCCCCCGGCGCTCCAGGTGGACCAGGTAACTCTCACTTTAACATCTTTAATATGTTATATTTCAGAAACATGAAATTTTACATACACACATATACTCCTGACTTTAACTTGCAAAATGCTGGGGTAGCAAGAATTAAAATGTTTTCAGCCCTCTTAGAAAGTTGAGAGGGGAAAAGATTGTAGTTTTTTATGGGTCTCCAAACGTGCCACTTTTTTTGCTTTCACAGAAATTTCCTTTTTACATCAATAGTTTTTTTTTTCCAGTACGTAATAGAAGATTCAAGTCTTAAACATTAAGACACCTTTCTATATACTGTAAATACCATAGCCAAGCCGGAACGGTACACCAGTCAAATAATATTTCATATTGTTAAACTAAGAGGTTCTCAAAAGAATGAAATAATTATATATCCTAATCTTCCAGGTGGTCCGGGAGGTCCAGGTGGTCCAGGCGGTCCGGGTGGTCCAGTCGGACCAACTCAGCCCCCAACTAGCGGTACCTACCCAGGTCAGCCAGGTCAACCAGGCACACCCGCAACACCGGGATCGCCAGGCTACCCAGGAACCCCCGGTGGACCAGGTATTACATTCTGTATTTAAAATGAAAACTGGATTTTACGTAGTTATTACTCCGTCGCTTAATAAAACTAAAGAGATATAATGTAGAGAAAGATAAATTAGTTTATTAAAATACAGTCGTTTACGATACTTTCCTAGGATTTAGTATCATCAGAAATATTTTACATAAAATGAAGTATCATGCTTATTTTGAGACTGCCTATATACATGTACAAATTGGTTGTTTCATTAGAGTGCTAAAAAGAACAACATTAATAAATTTTATATTGCCTCAGGTGGACCAGGCGGTCCCGGTGGACCCCCACCCGGCGGTTACTACCCAACTAAACCAGGATCCCCAGGCACACCAGGAACACCAGGCAAACCAGGCTCACCAGGCACACCAGGTACTCCAGGTAAATTATAATCAACTTATTTCAATAACACTGAGTCGGTTTGGAAAAGGAAATCTTATTGTTGAATATCGGGGCTTTTTAAGTAATTGTTGGGTGATGTGGCTGAAAACCCATAATTGACCATACATTATTATGTAATCTTTGCCCTATTCCCTTTCCAAAGGTGCCTGAGATTTTTCTGAACCTTTGCGATGTGGCTAAGAACCCATCACAAACCATATTTTATTTTATAACCATTTTATTTAAATTCCAAAAGTGGCAGGGGATTTTTTTCTAAAGTTCTGCTTTCTTTTTTGGGCTTTCTGCTCTATCTTCTTTTTGACAACCTTATATTCATATGCTACTGTTAAAGTTGTACTAATGCAATTTAATTCTTTGTATCGGTATTTTAGTAAAAGTAATTGACTTATATCTAGAAAACATTGTTTGTGTTCAGTGTATAACATACAAATATTTTTCTTGCTTTAGGTGGTCCCGGTGGTCCAAGCGGTCCCTCGACTGGTGGTTACTATCCAACTTATCCAGGCGCTCCTGGATCCCCCGGCGCACCAGGTGGACCAGGTAAGCAGGGAGAATATTTCAGTAAACTATCATTTTATGTGCTTAAAAATTTATCATATAATTTTTAGTTCTTCATTTTGTGGGAAAATATTGTGATATAAATGTTAATAAATAAAAGATAAATAAAGGAAAGAAAAATTTCGACACCGGCGGGATTCGAACCCGCAACCTCGGGTATACGCCCCCGTCGCTCTGCCAATTGAGCTACAGTTTCCTTTATTTATTAGTAATAATCCCCACATAAGGTTTCCATATCAAAAACATTCAAATTATGAAATAAATGTTGTGGTGGGTCTCTCATTGCATCGCATTTTCACATCGTTAAAATTTTATTTTTTAAATTAATTATCAATATTTTTTTTGGTACGTAGTAGGTAATACAAGTATAAAAATTAATTCACCATTTTTGTATACTCTCTCTACATATGCGAAGCCGGGACGATCTACTAGTCTAATAATAGATAACATTAAAAACGATAAATTTCACATAGGAATGTTAAACATATAATTGTTCAGGTGGTCCGGGAGGTCCAGGTGGTCCGGGTGGTCCAGCTGGTCCAATCGGGCCAACTCAGCCCCCCACTAGCGGTACCTACCCAGGACAGCCAGGTCAACCAGGATCCCCAGGCACACCAGGAACCCCGGGAACTCCAGGCTATCCAGGAACCCCCGGTGGACCAGGTATTACATTTAGTATTTCAAATAGAAACTCTTCTCCACTTTGCTAGTTACTTCTCTATCAATAAAATTAATTAAAGAGACATCAGCTAAAGAGAGATACATTTTTATAAAATATAGCAGTTAAGAAAGTAAATCCCTGCAAACTCTTATTATAAATTATATCACAAGTTTTTTAAATATTAGTATTATGGGTTTTTAAAACCAAGATATAACAACATAGTAAATAGTTAATGTATAGAGTAGCAATAAAGATTTATTTATTGCTCGGCTAGCTTGTATTTTTATGCTTATATACTCGTGGTACTAATTTAATGGCACTCTTCGTAAGCGTCGTCAACGTGAGTAATATTGTTTGTGTACATTGTAAAACATAAAGATATTTTTTGCCTCAGGTGGTCCCGGTGGTCCAAGCGGTCCCTCGACTGGTGGTTACTATCCAAGTTATCCAGGCGCTCCTGGATCCCCCGGCGCACCAGGTGGACCAGGTAACTCTCGTTTTAACTTTCTTAAAACTTTATAATCCAGAATATTGAGATTGTCTTTTTTTTAATCAATCAATAATTTCTTGTTGGGTACATTTTTGGTTATACAAGTATTAAAAATTTAGATACGTTCTTATATACGCTTTATACCTGTGCGAATCTGGGAGGGTTAACAAATCAAATAATATAAATAATTAAATACTAAGATATTCACTTAAGAATGTAAAAATATTAAATAAATAATCTTACAGGTGGTCCGGGAGGTCCAGGTGGTCCGGGCGGTCCGGGTGGTCCAGTCGGTCCAACTAAGCCCCCAACTAGCGGTACCTACCCAAGTCAACCAGGTCAACCAGGCGCCCCGGGAAGTCCAGGCTACCCAGGAACTCCCGGTGGACCAGGTATTACTTGTTATGTCTCTATCCATATAAAAATCTCACGAGAGAGATCTTCTAGATATAAATAAATATTCATAAATAAATACACTAGAGTAGTAATTTTACGGTATTTTATATAAAAGTGTCAATAGTTAAATTTTACATTTACCTATATAGTCTAATTTATATTCATACACTAATGTACGCTTTATTCAAATGTATATTGCCTACTTCTTTCTGCAAATTGAAAACACAAAAATATTTCCTTTTAGCCTTAGATGGAACAGTAGGTCCTGGAGGACCTCCATCCGGCAGCTACTTTTCAATTAATTATACTCGACTTATTTCAAATAAATATATATGGACATATTACACAGATTAAATTAGTCCCAGAAATTATCAATGACCTGTGGTTTGGGATACTAACTAACTCGGCAATACAATTAATACTAATAAAAAAAAATGTAAATTACATCGAAGACTAAGAAACAATTATTAATGTTCATCATTTATATTTTGAGGGCAGTGAAATTAAAAACCGCGACTTCCCGTCAGAAGCTAGTATACCTATCAACTTAGCTACGGTCCTCTTAACCACTAAACCAAATTTCCATTGACAATCAAACCATCCCATTTACTTCATTGTAACAAACAAATAAATATTGAAATGTGTAATAATACAGGTACACCCGGAGTTCCAAGCCAACCTCCTACTGCTGGATACCCTACAGGGCAACCAGGAAATCCAGGATACCCCGGCGGTCCCGGCGGTCCCGGCGGCCCAGGTGGTCCCGGAGGTGTTGGTGGAACTACACCACAAGGTACATTTTTATAAATTTACCTGAATCGCAGTTATCCATTCTTTTACAAGAGGGGAAATTAGATTGGAATGTCAAATATTTTTATATGCACAACATAATGCTTTGAGTTCTTACTATGGTGTATATTTAATAAGTAGTTTTTGCTAATCATATTTGTGTATAATTTTGCAATTTTGCTATAGGTCCAACCGGCCCAGGCCCTTATCCTGGTCAAGGAAGTCAACCGATTCAACCGGGTCAACCAGGGGCACCAGGCGCACCCGGTAACCCAGGAACACCCGGAACTCCAGGAACTCCAGGTGAATACAATAATAAATACAAATAGTTATTCAAATTGTATTATATTTCAAAACATGAGTCACGAGTCTTCTTTACTTGGAGTTCGCATAAATTTGATAGAAGGTGATCCTATCGCCGTTGTGTACGAATACTCTGTCACAAGAGTATGTATAATTCAGTCTTGTGAGTTTCTTCACGATTTTGGCCCTCAGCCATAAATATTTTGATAAATTAACCATACATATAATTTTAAAAAGTCACATTGATGTACGCCTAACTCCAGATTAGGAACTTATATTGAAAATATTTATTTTGTTGAAGTTTTGTAAAACGTATGGTTTTTAAACGCTCATAAAACATGTCGCACCTCAGCTCTGCGAATGCAAAAAAACTGACTTGCCCATTGAAGTATAGTTCTGATTTTATAAGTAAGTATTAGTTGTGTAGTGTCGGCTTAGAATAGCACTACCTCATTTCTTCCGGTGGGTGTACGTAAGAGGCGACTAACGGTATTAGGGCTTTTAAGGAATTTTTGGGCGACCTTTATTTTACCATCTTTTCCCCACTAAAATTTCCAAAAGTGGCTAAGGAATTTTTAATTCCTTAGTTCTGGCTACCCCTTCTAGGGATTTATAGCCGTAAGTATATGTATGTATGTATGTATTATTGAGTTCGTTTTAGACTTCAACTGCTGCAATTATTAAGTTTTTCGTAATTATACTAAATAAGCTTTAATATTTTAGGAGGACCAGTGGCACCACCATCAAGCGGATATTATCCATCGTTTGGATCCCCCGGTGCACCAGGTAAACCATTTTCATAACTTCATAATACTATCGGTTATAAAAATTCTTGCTATTATGAAATAAATTAAGAGTAGTCAACTTAACTGTTAGATTTGTATGTATGTTGGGTGATTGCTATTGTATCTTAACTGCTTGATAGTTTTTTCTTTGAAGGAGTGTCCACTTGCTAGCACTCAAATTAAAATCATCACGTGTGGTAGGTCGTTTCGTAAGTTTTCCTGTAGCATATCAAAAGTTTGCAATTCTATTTTTAATAGAGTTCCGTCCCTAAAGGTAACAACATGGGACCCTATTACTAAGACTTCGCTGTTTATCTGTCAATCTGTCTCCAGGCTGTATCTAAATCTAATAAACCTTTATAGCTATAAAGTATTTATTTACTGACTAGTGGATCGTCCCAGCTTCGCACGGGTAGCGTTGTTTTTTAAATATCTGAGGTTTCTTTCTTTAGTCACTGCTCAAGCATTGTGAAATTCAGCGCAATGTTTTCAATTTATTAAATTTATAGCACTCCCTAAACAGTGTAGTTTGGTGATTTTTAATGCGCTTTAATGAACGGTTCAGTATTTCCGTTTGATAGCAAATTTTGGAATAAAACGCTATGAAGTATTTATAACAATCTAAAAAATAAATCATTACGTGTTGTAGGATGCAACTACTGGCGCCATCTAGTATGTTACATGTAAATTAGTAACGATTCGGTTTTGGTCACGGGCGCGATGGCTTATTTTATGTATAATTTCGGTGTTTCTCTACCGATTTCTATGATTCTGTTTTTATTAAATAGGTAATAATGTTACCTTTTTTAAATTAGGGATGAGTGAGAGGTTTACAAACGTAAGAGTAAACAAATATAATCAGAATGTTCCGAACTGCTAAGCTATAAGGAATTACACGTGTTATTGTGAGTCAACCGTAAAAGATAGACATAAACTGTTGTGAATTTTATTTTAGATAATTTTATGAAAAATATTTCCGTTATACATGATTTCTATGTAAGTTTAACCATTAAGGCTGCACACGCGACGGAAGCTTAAAAAATGGAGTAACTTCTCCCGTTTTCCCAAAATTTCCCAAAATTCCCCTTTACTACTCTGCTGGAAAGTATACAAAAACCTGCCCAGTAGTATGGAGAATAATTGTACCAAGTTTCGTTAAAATCCGTCGAGTAGTTTTTGTTTCCATAAGGAACATACAAACCGACAGACAGACAGACAGACAGACAGACAGACAGACAGACAGAGAAAAATTTTACTGATTGCATTTTTGGCATCAGTATCGATCCCTAATCACAACCTGATAGTTATTTTGAAAATATATTTCATGTACAGAATTGACCTCTCTACAGATTTATTATAAGTATAGATTATGTATTACTGTAGCCGTTACAACGCAAATACCAAAATTACAAATATAAAAAATAACGGATGGTCTGGATTAAAACTCAAATTAAACTCCACTACCTTCTTTTGGCACTGGATGATGTAACTTGATCTACTATTCTACAGAGCAATGACTTCTTTTATTGTCAATTGAAGATCACCCCCAACCAATACCTTTGCTATGGTGCGAAACCTGACTGCGCGAACCAACTCGCATTTGACAGATTTTATAGAACTTTATTGTGAAATTAGATACTAAAATAATATAAAATTAAACATCACTTAATTCGTGTGCCTATTGTTGGTCTTATTATGGGGTAACATTGAAATCATCCACCACTCATTAAAACAACAGAGTCTTAAATTCCCATTTAATGTCGTTGTTAAATAAAAATGCATAACATAACATAACATAAACGTTCACGCCGTTTATCCCCGAAGGGGTTGGCAGAGGTACCAATACTCCTGAACTCACATGGCAAGCGCCATCTAGTTTCCAGAGAAGGTACCCACGTTTTGCTTAGCGACATGATAGTCCAGTGGGTAGAACACCCGCCCGAAAAACAGAAGGGCGTGAGTTCCAATCCTGGGACGGGCCTACACCAATTTGTCTTTTCTAAAGTCATATGTGTGGTTAATTTATCATGGTTGCTAACGGTGAGGGACAACATCGTGAGGAAACCGACATGGCTGAGTTGTACTTAGTCATGTGACAGTGTATTCGTACAAAACGGCGATAGGCCTGCCCCCTATCACGTGAGTACACTGTCTAAGCAAAATAAAAATGCAGTTTAAGAAATAAAACATATTACAGGTGGCCCAGGAGGTCCGGGTGGTCCGGGTGGTCCAGGTGGTCCTGGTGGACCAGGTGTGTAATTTTTTAAAAGCGATGTTAAAAAAATACAAAGCTTATCACATACTATCGCTCGAAATTAATATTTGAGAATGTTATAGAAAGAACTTGCATGTGTTCTGAATATCATTTGTCATTTAATTTCCGGTATTTAAAATATGGTGTGGGATTTTGACTTTAGAGTTTCTATCATGTTCCAACTTCAAATCATCTTTCTATATATTTTTACAAGCGATGTGAAAAAAAACCTTTTTACGTATTATCACTTAAAATTGACGTTTGAGAATGATATAGAAAGAACTTGCATGTGTTCTGAATTTCATTTGTCATTTAAGATCCGGTATTTAAAGTATAATGTGGGATTTTTTTACTTAAGAGTTTATATCATGTAGGAACTTTTAATCATCTTTCTTTGTGCTTGCAACACTGGTTTCCATTTCAAACGCTGCATCTACATTAAATTGGTTTCATGCTACCCACGGGCCAGCGGTTAAGTGGTCGAAGATATGATTTTTTAAAACCTCTGTTTGTATTTCAGGCGGTCCTACTTCTCCAGGCAGCGGTCGTCCTCCAGTTCAAGGTCCACAACCCGGTTCTCAAGTGAAACCAGAAAATCCCAACAACTCAGGAAATCTAGGCGCTGGTTCCCCAATTTCTCCCGCTAACCCAGATGGCCCAGGTAATTACTGCATGTGTATAATATTATGAACTTAATTAAGGTTCAAAGATCTGATATGTACACCTATCAGGTATCACGATCAACTCAATTTATAAGCATGCACAGCATAAGAAATCGTTTATTTTTTCAATCTTAGATTTGTACGGTATTTAGAATTTTATTAAATATGATCAAATGTAACTTGGCCTTAGAAATAAATTTGGTTTTCATTTCGGCTAGATCCAGATATTACCTGCTGCAAATATCCAAAACAAATATAATCTCTTTACTGCATGGTATGGATGTAATCAATTTATTTATTTTGTTATTTTTAGCTGGTCCAGTCGGTCCCAGTGTGCCTCCTACTGGCGCATACCCCGGTCAAGGAGCTCCTGGTGCGCCAGGTATGTAGTTTTTTTTTGGTTTATTTTTATAGTCAATGTATCTAATTGTTACGGGTTAGAATATCACTAACTCACATATTCCGTACGAGCTGACTTAGAGTTTTGGGGGTTTTAAGTGAGTGTTGGGCAATGCGGCTTAATATAACTTCTAAATGTGGCTGTGGAATCTATAATTCTGAAGCGCTTACTCCTTTTCGACATCGTAACAATGCTCCGTATATGAAAAAAATACTGAGATCACTTTAAAATAAATTATTATTTCCTCTAAAAATTTTACTATCTTAACATTATGACAATTATTGCCACTTCTTGTAAGTTGACTCAAGGACTTCATTTAGTCTTAATTAAAAGTGATTAGTGAAATTAGAAAGTGATGTGAATGTGATATTAAAAAAATGTCTTCCTTTATGAAGCTGGTCCCGGTGGTCCTGGAGGCCCTGGTGGTCCGGGTGGTCCCGGCGGTGCGGCTGGTCCGAAACCACCCACAGGTGGCACTTCTCCAAACAAACCTCCTAGCACTCCAGGTACATACACTTTAGTATTTTTTTTAAATTATACTATTCGCTAGAATAAGAAGTAAAACAAAAATAATTGGAGGCTTTATATCTGATTACAAATAAACTTATAAGTTTTGGTTATAAATTATAAGGGTTCCATTTTTTGTCATCTGGCTACATAACCTAAAAGGGACGGTCTTCTTAATTAGATGTGCAATTGTAGATAGAAATAAGTGACCATTACAAACGAAAGAAATTAAAACTAATTTTTAAATCTATCATCAGGCAGTGGAGCTGGATACTATCCTACTCAACCTGGCCAAGGCGGTCAAGGTGGCATACCCGGACAACCAGGCCAATCAGGTCAACCAGGGCAACCCGGAGCGCCAGGAACACCTGGAAATCCTGGGCAACCAGGTCAACCCGGCACACCAGGCACTCCAGGTACTAATTTTATTTTTATTTTATTTTATTGAGGAAACAAACAGTCATTTTAACAAATATGTAAAAAGTTGTGAACATATCATAATATAAACCTATAGTTACACAGTTAGTTAGAACATAATATAAACAAGGATATAACATAAACCTATAGTCTCCTAAATATATACAAACAATTGAAATTAGTGCAGTTTGATTCTAGCTAGATGTATGTTTAAATAGTTTTATAATTCTACGAGTTACAAAAGGTTTTTAAGTGAGACTTAATGCAAATAACGAAAGTAATAAACATAACAATAACAACAAAAGAAATATGACACATCCGAGAATAGTTTTTTATGACATCTTAGAAATGAGCTTCGACTTTTTCAAACAATTCAATTTGAGAAGAACATTCCTTATTATATAAAACAACGATACGTCTAAAGAAAATATTGCATGTATAAACATTTCTATGTTCAGGAGCAGAAAATAAATAATTGTTACTAGCACCTTGTCTGGAAAAACAAAATTATTAAATTTAATATTAAAAGATGAGGGGTATGTACAACATTATTGAAAATTTTGTAAAGAAACGTTAGGTCACGCTGATTTCGTCTATTTTGAAGAGAAGACAATTTATGGGTTTTAGTAGATTTGTTGTAGTTGATATAATTCGGTATGCAAAGTTTTACTAAAGTGATGCTGATTACAAAACCATTTCGAGATATTATGGTTACAAACAATATTTTCTTGAAATTATATCAATTGAAGGTAAGATGACTGTTATTTTATCAAAAAACTGTAACAGCGTTTGACCTTCAATGTTGTTTCAAAGACATACGGTTTTGCAGTTTATTAATAAAATATTGAAAATCATAAGTTTGTTTAGTATAATATCGTAATAATTTCATTTGACATCACAAATTCGTGATATGTTTTGCAATCAGCAACATTTTTATAAAACATTTCGCTTCATTTGCATGTCGCTACGTGATTTTATCGATCGATGACGTCATTAAGTACAAAAGTTGAACAATCTTTAAAAAATCATAACTTTACAATTACTCATTTTAAGTGGAAAATATTCAAATTAGTCTTTTATTTTCGTGTTTACTATCGAATAAAAATATTTAATAAATACCAAAAAAAAACTTTGCATACCGAATTGTTAATACACTTATATTTCAATGATTTAATAAACTTTTTCTATACTTCCTCAATCCGAGTAATATGACAGGCATAAAATGGTGACCATATAACGCTGGCAAATTCTAACAGCGATCTTACATAGTAGAGGACTTTTTAAGTATAGGGGTTTTGAAAAGGCTTAGATATTCCAAGTATGAAGCCAAGCTGAAGAAGATTATATTGTTATTTAATTATATGAAGATTAAAAGAAAGTTTAGAATCAATTATTATTCCTAGATCACGTATTGAGGTAACACGTTTCAGGGGTATATCATTAAACTTATAATTATAATTAATTAAAGGATTATGTTTACGAGTATAGGTAATAATAGAGTATGTAGATAATTTATCTATGTCGATTATTTGTAATTAATCCCTTTAAGGATTAGCCAGAGCTAGGGAATTAAAAATTCCTCAGTCACTTTTGGAAGTTGCTAGGCGAAAATATGGTGATATAAAGGTTGTTGGTGATGGGTCTTCAACCGCAGCGCCCAAAATTCCCATAAAAGCCCCAATAACGTTAGTTTACGTACACCAACCGGAAGCAATGGGGTAGTGCTATTCTAAGCTGACACTGCACAGCTAATTGTTAAATAAGTTACAAACTTCTTCTCATGAATCGCAAATTTTATCATCAAATTGATGGTTTGGGGAATACGGTTATTAGGGAGTTTAGATTTGAGAAACGACCAGAAAAGTTTAGGGGATTTCTGGAAGTTTTCTTCGCTGAGTTTAATAAAACTACCTTAGTCGATTTTTTGTTGTTGAGCCTCTTTTTTTCTCAAAACTGAAAATGACTGATAAACAGTAGTTCAGCTTTTATTAAAACCCTTACCAATAATACAAATACAAATACCAATCCAAATTAATAATTCTGAACAAAATAATTCAATACTGTTTGTGTTGTGTCTTACGCCATGGAGTTTATTCAAAATGTCTTATCCAATATTTTGTGCCCTAAAGTGTTGTCACGCTAATCATCAGCAATTCTTTATCACACCGTCATATTCTCCCGTATGGGTAAGATGAATCCGAACCTTTCTATCAGAATTATAACAATTAAAAAACAACCAGGCCAACCAGGACAAGGAGGCTACTATCCAGTACCACCCGGCCAACCAGGTCAACCAGGGCAACCCGGAGCACCAGGATCACCCGGCAAGCCTGGACAACCAGGACAAGGCGGCTACTATCCAGTAACACCCGGCCAACCAGGTCAACCAGGGCAACCCGGAGCACCAGGATCACCCGGCAAGCCTGGACAACCAGGCCAACCAGGCCAACCAGGACAAGGCGGCTACTATCCAGTAACACCCGGCCAACCAGGTCAACCAGGGCAACCCGGAGCACCAGGATCACCCGGCAAGCCTGGACAACCAGGCCAACCAGGCCAACCAGGACAAGGCGGCTACTATCCAGTAACACCCGGCCAACCAGGTCAACCCGGAGAACCAGGATCACCCGGATATCCTGGACAACCAGGTCAACCCGGCACACCAGGCACCCCAGGTACTTACTATTACGCTTTGATAAAAACCCTTATATTAACTACTTTGACCAACGCAAATAGTCCCTTTCACCAAAGAGGAAAAGATTCTGCAAAAAATACATTTTAAAACTGATTGTGTCGTCTCTTACGCCATGGAGTTTAATTATAATATCTTATCTAACATTTTGTGTCCTAAATTGTACTCACGCTAATCATCAGCAATTCTTTATTACACCGTCATATTCTCCTATATGGGTATGATGAATCCGAACCTCTTTACCGGAATTATAACAATTAAAAAACCACCAGGTCAACCAGGACAAGGCTAGCCGCCTTTTATTAAAACCCTTACCAATAATACAAATACAAATACCAATCCAAATTAATAATTCTGAACAAAATACTTCAATACTGTTTGTGTTGTGTCTTACGCCATGGAGTTTATTCAAAATATCTTATCCAATATTTTGTGCCCTAAAGTGTTGTCACGCTAATCATCAGCAATTCTTTATTACACCGTCATATTCTCCCGTATGGGTAAGATGAATCCGAACCTTTCTATCAGAATTATAACAATTAAAAAACAACCAGGCCAACCAGGACAAGGAGGCTACTATCCAGTACCACCCGGCCAACCAGGTCAACCAGGGCAACCCGGAGCACCAGGATCACCCGGCAAGCCTGGACAACCAGGACAAGGCGGCTACTATCCAGTAACACCCGGCCAACCAGGTCAACCAGGGCAACCCGGAGCACCAGGATCACCTGGAAAGCCTGGACAACCAGGTCAACCAGGACAAGGCGGCTACTACCCAGTAACACCCGGCCAACCAGGTCAACCAGGGCAACCCGGAGCACCAGGATCACCTGGCAAGCCTGGACAACCAGGTCAACCAGGGCAACCAGGACAAGGTGGCTACTATCCAGTAACACCCGGCCAACCAGGTCAACCCGGAGCACCGGGATCACCTGGCAAGCCTGGACAACCGGGTCAACCCGGCACACCAGGCACCCCAGGTACTGATTGTTCAACTTTTATTAAAACCCTTAGATTAACTAGTTTTACCAATAGAAATGGACATATCCACAAAAGAGGAACAACCATAGCTCAGAATATCGGTGATAATGATTCTGCAAAAAAATACGTTATAAAACTGATTGTTTCGTCTCTTACGCCATAGAGTTTACTCAAAATATCTTATCCATTATTTTGTGCCCTTAATTGTAGTCATGATAATCATTACCAATTATTTTTTACACCGTCATATTCTCCTACATGGGTATGATGAATCTGACCTTTTTATCGGAATTTTAACAATTAAAAAACAACCAGGTCAACCAGGGCAACCAGGACAAGGAGGCTACTATCCAGTACCACCCGGCCAACCAGGTCAACCAGGGCAACCTGGAGCACCAGGATCACCCGGCAAGCCTGGACTACCAGGCCAACCAGGCCAACCAGGACAAGGCGGTTACTATCCAGTACCACCCGGCCAACCAGGTCAACCAGGGCAACCCGGAGCACCAGGATCACCTGGCAAGCCTGGACAACCAGGTCAACCAGGGCAACCAGGACAAGGCGGCTACTATCCAGTAACACCTGGCCAACCAGGTCAACCAGGGCAACCCGGAGCACCAGGATCACCCGGCAAGCCTGGACAACCAGGCCAACCAGGCCAACCAGGACAAGGCGGCTACTATCCAGTAACACCCGGCCAACCTGGTCAACCAGGTGAACCGGGTCAACCCGGAGCACCAGGATCACCTGGAAGTCCTGGACAACCAGGACAACCCGGCTCACCAGGCACTCCAGGTATTTTCTATTAAGAATTCAAACTTAAACACAAACATTTACGCCGTATATTCCCGAAGGAGTTAGCAGAGATACTAATGCTTCTGAACATAACACATGCCATTGCAACCTGGTGTTAAGAGTTCCCACGTTTTGCATGAACAGTGTAGTCAGTGAACTATTACCTAAGCAGGCCTATCGAATATTTGTACGAATACACTACTAAGTACAACTTAGCCATGTGAGAGTCCACACGATGTTTTCCCCCACCGTTAACAACCGATAGGCGGTATTTTATCCACTGAGATATCTCAATTATTTAAAAAATTACTATAAAGAACTATTAAGCTTTTATAAAATCCAATATATTCATTATTTTTACCAAATTGTCATAACTAATAAAAGAGAACCATAGCTCGAAATATCAGTGATAATGATTATGTAGGATTCATCACTTAGGCCGTGAAGTCTATTTGAAATATATATAGGTCGACCAAGTCCCCGTTTCGCGTTTGTGATCCACAGATTTGTTAGTTTAGCCCATCGATCCAGTTGCATACGGGTGACATGCACTTGTAGCATGAGGCTTGTGAGAACGCGTATGTCACATGAGAAGTAAGAAACTGACAGATTGCTCATACATAATCTCACTTCTCACTGGACATGCCTCTCTCACACGCCTCATGCTACAGGGGATGGCCGGCTCAGTCCCACTTTAACCTGACATTGTTTTAACAGTGAACATTATTTAATTATTTAATCACTATATCAGGCCAACCAGGTCAACCAGGACAAAGCGGCAACTATCCAGAATCATCAGGCCAACCAGGCCAGTCAGGCCAGCCAGGACAGCCAGGCCAACCTGGCCAACCAGGTCAACCAGGTTCATCTGGAGCACCAGGAAGTCCAGGTATAATTCATATGCACACGCTATTGATTTTAAATGGAAAAATTTAATTAATTATGAGAAAATGTCGAACTGCGTAGTGTTGTGGCTTAGAATTTCTATTATTTCTTCCAACTGGTGTCGTAAGAGGTTTTAGGAGCTTATGGGTGGAACACCCTCAAGAATAAATGAGTTAGCGCTACTCTAGGCCAACACTACACAGTAATATTCATTGCTAGGGTAATACCTTCTAATAGATATCTATTGTAAAGTACACACAGTTACACTATACTCATGAACGGCCGAACCCATTTGGCTGAAAATAAGGAGATAGGATATGGGATACTTTTCACAATATTATAAATGGAATGGAAAAAAATATTTGTTTATTTGTTTGTCGGTAATTAATTGGCTTCGCAACAGCAAAAGCGATTTAAAAGTATATCGTCAGGCTAAACAATATTGGGGTTCAGCAGTGAAAAATACTTAAAACCATTCGTGCCAGTTAAAGTGGTTTTTCGTTTACCTGTAATTTACTCCCCAATCAGCGAACTTTATCTGGGTCGTTTATATTCTCCGTAAGATATCTTTTTTTTTACAGATAATCAACCATCAGGTTCTGGAGTCCAACCACCGACCTACCAACCAGGAGCGATGCCACCATTCCCCATTTACGTCATCCAGTATCCACTACCGATCGTACCATACCCAGGAATGTGCCCTTGCTATTACATGAACCCCGGAGCCAATGGAACTGAAGTATCCTCCCAACAAAACCAGCCTCAAGGAAACCAACCTATGTACGCCCCGTATGGTGTCATCGGTTTCATTCCTGTAGTATTTGTACCAAATTGTCCAGGAAATAACAGTCAAAATGTTCAAGGCACTTTTCCCAATGCTGTGTCTGTACCATACAACTGTGCTCAATGTCAAAACAACCAAAGAGGCATTAGTAATTATTTCAGCAGATTAGGTTATGGTCGCAGCAGTTCAGTCAACGATCTCAAACAAATCAATTCAGTTGCAGAACTTAGAGAGTTATTGTTAAATCAGATAAAACCGATGAAACAGCAACTTGGCAAAATATCAGCTCATCCCATTATTCTCGAAGAACGGGAACAAGGAATCTAATTATTAAAGTAATTTTTAACATGAAAAATTTGAGTTCGTCTGATAAGAAAATTCTTGGACGGACTCATTTTTTGAGCCTCAAAAGTAATTTATTGTAGTAATTATTATGAGATAATCCGGAGGTGCCAATAATTTTATTTGTATATTTTATGTAGAATTATTTTTTCAATAAAATATTGTATGATGCCATTTTAAATCATAAAAACAAATATTCAATAAATATTTTGTATTTTTATTTCTTTCAAATCGATCGAAAAGCGAGGCGAATTCGTCTTAAGAGGCGACTAAGGAGGATATAACATAGCCCCAAAGTGTATGGGGTTTTTTAAGTGGTTTTTGGGCGATGCGGTTAGAGACCCATCACTAACGATACTTTATTTTATCATCTTGTCCCCTATCAACTTCCAAATGTGGCTGAGGAGTATCAACCCCTCTATGGGATTTGCGGCCGTAAGTATGTATGAAGAGTGTGATTGTGAACTATTACGGGTCGTTTATTTAAGTGATTGATTGTTGATGCTGTTGGAGACCAATCACCAAATAGCCTTTATTTAACAATACTTTCCCCACTCAACATCCAAAAGTGATTGAGGAATTTGTAATGCTGAAGCTCTTGCTACCCCTTTTTGTGATTTATAGCTATGACTGACATTATGTTAGATGTATAAAT
Source organism: Bedellia somnulentella (assembly GCA_963576735.1). Classification (NCBI taxonomy): domain Eukaryota; kingdom Metazoa; phylum Arthropoda; class Insecta; order Lepidoptera; family Bedelliidae; genus Bedellia; species Bedellia somnulentella. Next base: position 8,023,122 of record OY755176.1, read on the forward strand.
ACTTTTTGTGCGATGAGATGACGGCCAGGGAAAATATCCGGCCTGCCCCCTGTCACGTGAGTAGTGAGTACACTGTCGATGTAAATCGATTTTGAACCGGTTCATAAAGTTGAAAAAGTCGGCTATTCCCAGTAGTCCTACTCGATAGTCTTACCAGTAGGACTATTGGGATTTTTTGTCCCAATAGACTTACTAGTAAGACTACTGGGAAAATAGTTCCCATTAGTCCTACCAACCAATACAAACTTTTTGGTACATGTCAAAGTTACAAATTTTATGTAGCCCTAGTAATTCTGATAGACAAACCTACATAAGTAAAATTGAATCTATGATTTAAAATTTTAAAGTTTTAAGCATAACGATTTGTGGTATATTCGTATTGTATTCGTACAAAACGGCGATAGGCTTGCGCTCTATCACGTGAGTACACTGTCCAAGCAAAAACTCTACTCTACTACTCAGACTCGGGTACTCAGAACACAGGGTGAGAATGTCACGTCATGTTTAGAAGAATACCTCTGCCAATCTTTCGGGGATTTATGGCATGGACGTTTGAGTCTTTTAGATATGTAGTACAAATTGTATTTTATTTGGCATAAATTGTCTAAAGGTTGTGTATAATTTTACTGTCGTTATTTATTTTAAAAAAATGGTTCAGATGCGTCAAGGTACTGACATAATGCATTGAAAATTTAAACAAAGTAACATTTATGCCTCTTTTTAATTAATATCCGTAAACAGCTATGCTTTATGCTGATTCGGTAGTTAGTTTTTGTTTTTTTTATCCAAGCCTACTTTGTTTTTTTATTAAGATTGTACAATTTGTCCTTTTAAAGGCGACAAAAATACACCATCTCGTAAAATTTCCGACTTGGAGAAGTAGGACTGTTTTTTTTAAATGTAAATAGCTTTATCTATTTTTTTTTCTTGATGTCAATAAAGAGTATTCTTTTTTTAACCAATTTTATTTTTAGTACACTATAAGTTTTATAATGACGTCATTTAAAAAAATGTACTCCCTGGTTTCTACAGCGTGATATAGACATTAATTTGCAAATGGAAAATTTAATGGAAATTAATTTGCAATATGGTAGTTTAATGTTAAGAAATCCAAAAATATGGGTACGATAAATGAGCAGTGAAAAATATATTTACAGATTTCGGCATTCAACGTCGTTTGTTAACCAAAACTTAAATTTAAAGTAAAATACTTTATTTTACATACTTACATATTTTTGTAAAAAGGCATTTATCAAAAAGTTAAATTGTAAATTTGTTATTAACGAATCAGTAGAACAGAATATTACAAAAAAAGTATAAAAATTTACTAACAAGAACAATTTTGTTAAAAGGGTCTATGTCTTATATAGTTCTATATTTTTAAAAAATATATGCAGTAAGACTATTGGGAATAATAAGCCATAGACGTAGTCTTACTTTTGGTAAGACTATTGGGATTTTTTGTCCCAATAGACTTACTAGTAAGACTACTGGGAAAATAGTTCCCATTAGTCCTACCAACCAATACAAACTTTTTGGTACATGTCAAAGTTACAAATTTTATGTAGCCCTAGTAATTCTGATAGACAAACCTACATAAGTAAAATTGAATCTATGATTTAAAATTTTAAAGTTTTAAGCATAACGATTTGTGGTATATTCGTATTGTATTCGTACAAAACGGCGATAGGCTTGCGCTCTATCACGTGAGTACACTGTCCAAGCAAAAACTCTACTCTACTACTCAGACTCGGGTACTCAGAACACAGGGTGAGAATGTCACGTCATGTTTAGAAGAATACCTCTGCCAATCTTTCGGGGATTTATGGCATGGACGTTTGAGTCTTTTAGATATGTAGTACAAATTGTATTTTATTTGGCATAAATTGTCTAAAGGTTGTGTATAATTTTACTGTCGTTATTTATTTTAAAAAAATGGTTCAGATGCGTCAAGGTACTGACATAATGCATTGAAAATTTAAACAAAGTAACATTTATGCCTCTTTTTAATTAATATCCGTAAACAGCTATGCTTTATGCTGATTCGGTAGTTAGTTTTTGTTTTTTTTATCCAAGCCTACTTTGTTTTTTTATTAAGATTGTACAATTTGTCCTTTTAAAGGCGACAAAAATACACCATCTCGTAAAATTTCCGACTTGGAGAAGTAGGACTGTTTTTTTTAAATGTAAATAGCTTTATCTATTTTTTTTTCTTGATGTCAATAAAGAGTATTCTTTTTTTAACCAATTTTATTTTTAGTACACTATAAGTTTTATAATGACGTCATTTAAAAAAATGTACTCCCTGGTTTCTACAGCGTGATATAGACATTAATTTGCAAATGGAAAATTTAATGGAAATTAATTTGCAATATGGTAGTTTAATGTTAAGAAATCCAAAAATATGGGTACGATAAATGAGCAGTGAAAAATATATTTACAGATTTCGGCATTCAACGTCGTTTGTTAACCAAAACTTAAATTTAAAGTAAAATACTTTATTTTACATACTTACATATTTTTGTAAAAAGGCATTTATCAAAAAGTTAAATTGTAAATTTGTTATTAACGAATCAGTAGAACAGAATATTACAAAAAAAGTATAAAAATTTACTAACAAGAACAATTTTGTTAAAAGGGTCTATGTCTTATATAGTTCTATATTTTTAAAAAATATATGCAGTAAGACTATTGGGAATAATAAGCCATAGACGTAGTCTTACTTTTGGTAAGACTATTGGGAATTTTTTTCCCATTAGTTCTACTGGTAAGACTATCCGGTAAGACTACTGGGAATAGCCGGAAAAAGTCAGTTTCTATTCAGAACGCTCATTAACTGGTTACATATAGGAACAAAGCTAAAGGTGTTTGATTACCGGTTTGGTTTTAACCGAAATTATTTTACTGTCAATAACCGTTACTAAGACCTGGATCAACTGATATTATTTCAATTATCTATCACAAGTTGTATTGTTCCCGATCGTTGGAAGTTAACCTACGTCACACCAATTTTTAAGACCGGCGACAAACATGATATAAAAAACTACAGACCAATATCTAAAATTTCTGTTCTTCCAAACTACTGAAAAAAATTGTTTACGATATGATTTTCCCTATAATTAGACCTCATATCATAGGTGAGCAGCATGGATTCGTCACTAAACGTTCAACTGAGACTAATGTTTGCGAATTCATTGAGAATGTGTCTGAGGCCATGGAAGCTGGTCACCGTGTACATGCTGTGTATACAGACTTCTCGAAAGCTTTTGATAAAATCTGCCACTCTATATTAATTGCTAAACTCTGTTATTCTGGCCATTTTAAAGGAAATTTAACAACGTTCAGTCATAACGCCTGCACAAATATTACACCAAAACCCCATCGCGGGAACATTGCCATCACCCGCATCACGCGCTTGAAGATTCTTGACCATCTTATTCCTTAACGTCACGCCCAAATCGTCAGATTATCCAGATATACACTCTTCTAAATGTAATTAACCTACCTTTACTTAGTCTGAAGCGCTCGAGTTTTTTGGAGGATTGTCTTTTTTTACTTATCTACGGATTCCCCTCAGCATACCCCGCTATACGAAGGGTTCATACTCGATAGATGTACATCAAAGGGTACAAGGATTCTCCCTATATAATAATCTGATATGCTCGAGTCACTTCAAAAATCCCCGCTTCGCCTCCCCTACTATAGTATCTATATGTAATCTTTAAGTTAATTGGATATTTATATGAAAACTACTGAAGACTAGGCTGTATCGTCCAAGTTGCCGAATGGCAAATATATAAACAACAACAGGAACAGAAAGAATCGCGTTTTTGGTTTGGTTTGTATATATATATATATATTTGTATCTATTAATCTCTTTATGACTCTAAGATATTTAAAAACAGTAATAATTAAATTTCGTTTTTATCGGACTTGTTTGACTGACTGTTTCTATTTCACTCTGACGCTGGCAGAATGTATAAACTGTATACAAGGGCCAATGAACAAGATAATAATAATTTTTTTATATATATAAATTCGAATGATCATTCACCATTCGAATGAATAAACTGAATGAATCATTCGAATGATTTTGTGTTTACTTAAGGAGTGCGGAACGTTTTTCTTCCCTTTGTTTGTTTTACAAATTTACCAAGGTTGCTTGCTATTTTTTTGTAAAATTGGGACATAAATACGACTGACAAAGTATTTATAAGGATTAGCAGATAATCACAATATCTTTTTGGTTTCATATTATATATTCAATCAAAGGTAGCAGTGGCACCATATTGTTATTGTAATAGCAGTATGCCATACTGAGTATGGTAAGAGAGACACCAAATCATAAGTTTCAATCACTTACTTAGGATACTTGCTTATTGATATATTGCTTGACGATTTCAATTTTTATTTTAAATAAACCATAAGGTTTCTTTCCTACTCAGTGTAGTCAAAATTTATAACGACGCAAAAAAAGATGTTGGTTTTAACATTTTCTGTAAGTTACTTTATAACTAAATTGATTAACAGCATACGAACATTTTTCATTCTCATTTATATTTGATAGTCACTTCTTTCCCTAAGAACTTTATTATTCATGTCATTTGAAAAAAAAAAAAATATTTTTCATTCATACGAAAAAGGGCATGTATTAGAATAATAATGGATGTAAGGGAAGCAAGAGAGGTTTGTCAAGATCGTACTCAGTGGCGATCGATAGTCTCTGCCTTGCCTACGCCAATGGGAATAATGGGCGTCAGTAAAAGTCAGTAAGTTTTCATTCGAACACTTATTTTCATTCGAACACTTATTTTCATTCGAATAATTCGAATGGCTGTTTTCCAAAATCGAATAATTCGACTAGTTCCGCATTCGAATGATCATTCGAATGAATCATTCACATTCGCCCATCACTAACAAAGTAGAATTAGTAAGTTGCATGTAAGTTGGTTTCTGTTCTGTTTCTGGCTTGCACTAGCTAAATTTTATGGACAGAAATGGCTGATTCGGATTTAGCAGAATTAAGAAAACAATGTATTACTAGCCTATACTTGTGTACAGACAATGTATGTAAATATTTAGAAGATGAAAAGGAAGAGCAATTTGAAAAGTTAAAAAACTATGTTCAAGGGTATTGTCTGCTAGAAGCTGAGCAAAAAGTAGCTTTTGATGCTCTTGAAAAGGCCAAAGTAAGTTATAAACAACACGTTTTAAAAATATATAAATGCTAGCTTTTACTGCAAGTAAATTTCATCACATCACTATATAAATATTGTCTTGAATTCTCTGAGGCACTGTACGCCAGCTGGATTAGCATTAGGCTTGGGTAGATCCAGCTCCGCGAGGTGATTCGAATCACCAGGTTCAGGCTCAGTTCCGGTACTGAATCCTCTTAACCGGGCCGGACCGCTTATCGAATCCGGCTCGGTTAAGAAATTCAGAACTGATTCAGTTCAACCAAAAAATACCACGCTTACTTCGCGGAACGTAACGATTGCTATTGACATACATTTAAAAATCAATTAACTCATATGTATAATGATTCTATTTGTGTACAGGCTAGGTTCGCTAACATACAAATTAATATTCATATGTAAAAAAATAAATAATATATGCTAATCAGAAAGTTACACAACATAAAACATTATCGTATTTATAATATCACAATAAACACCATTATTCAAGAATAGATTGATAAATCTATTAAACGAAATTGGCAAACAAAGAACACCAAAGGACAACTCTCTTTTCGTCTCTGTCTCCCGAGTTCAAATTGTATTACATTCTTGTCTAGCTCTCACATTCAGCAAGCAAATGTAACGGTAATAATCGAACCGATCCTGAACCTGATGCCTGAGCCTGTTGTTCGAAAACAATAGAACCGAGCCGGTGCGGAGCGGCCCGGTTAAGCGAACCTGCACCTGATAAGAAAGAGTGGGGCCGGTTAGGCCAATCAGGCTCACGCAGAGATTCGAATCATTTGAATCCACCGAGCCGGACCTACACACGGCTAATTAGCATAGCATTTTTATTCATTCAATATTTTTTTATAAGTACTTGTTCTGTATTTTTTTATATATATTTAATCGAGCTTATTGTTAATCTTACATACATATACTTATGGCTTCTACGGAGAGATGAAGGTTTCATGATGCCAAAAAATTGGAACTGAGCAAGAAATTCAATCAATCTCATTTAATAAAATATCAAGATGTAGTGATAAATAATTAGTCAACTTACTTTTAAAACTTTGGCACTGATGACACACTGAACGAGTTGATCAAGCTCAGCATGCCTTCTTGAGAAGCTGACTCTTTTAAAAACCTGGAGCAATCAATAGACCACTGTGTGCCTTGGTTTGTGAGACTCCAATGTAGGTTAGACCCAACTCAAATTCATTGTTGCCTACATAGAGAACAGCTTTTTTTGTTGTTGCCTATAACCATCGTCAAGGTGTGGTTGATCAGCATGCAAAATTTCATGGCCCTAGGTCAAACAAGGTTTGGTTGGTTAGCACATTCAACGGGTGCCATTTTTTATGATTAAGAGGAGCTTTCACTCATTTCAGCTCCAATAAATTCCTAAAAGGATTAGCTTAGCTAGAGCTTTGGCATAAGAAATTGCTTGGACACTTTTGGAATTTGTGTGGGCATAAGACTGTAAAACAAAGGATTTTGATTATAGGTCTCCAACTGCATTGCCCAAAAAACATTTAAAAAGGCGAATGAGTTATGAACACCCATGGGAAGCTTAGTCAGTGCCTAATACTTAGTAGCTTTTTCTAATCTTACATCTTTGTAAATTGTGCACATGTGCAAATTCTTCTGAACATTTAATTTACCACATAAAAGAACCTTTCATCATCAAGTATAGTAGTAACTATTGGTAACTGCCAAAGAGCAGCACAAGACATGGGATTATCCATTATTTTTTAATCACTATGACTTTAGCTCCTGTTCTACTAAAAATAACATGACATGTCAGTTTTCAAAGTTTTCTTGTTCATAACTTGTGTTTTTGATTTGAAATATCTATATGATGCTCATCTTCTTGTATTAATCATAATAATTCATTGCTGTATGCTAAATAAAACTTTACATTAATATTTATTATCAAGCAAATACAGAAAGACTGTTACAATTATCAATTTTAGCTCATGTTCCATAATCTTTGTATTTCATTACAGTTTTTTCCCCACAAAACTTCCAAAAGTGGCTGAGTTTTTATTCTGAAGCTCTGGTTACCTCCTCTACGGTTTTATAGCTGTGAGTATATGTATGTATAATCAAAAAAAAAATTTATTGAAATGAATAGATGTTTATTAATCAATAAAACACCTGTTTTTTACTTTGATCCTTCTCAGCAAAATTAGTAAAATTAGGAGAGTAATATGAAATACACTAGAATTCTCTCTTTTCCACATATCTCAGTTATGCTCCATGTGATGTGACAGAGATATAGCTTTAGCTATTTGAACTGAGGAATGAAATTAATAACTAAAATTGTCCAAATACTGCTACTATAAATAGTAATGAAGTTAAGCCAAGTCTAAGGATGCTGCAAACTGCAATTTCTTTCAACCAAATGAAGGGCATTGTTTTTTTATGAATTAGAAGTTACAGATTTTTTTTATGAAAACTAAATAAACTTTCAAATGATAATCTGCACTAATAGTGTATTTTCAAACCCAATTATTGTTTTTCAGAATGAAACAGACTCTACAAATATAAATAATTTACAAGATAAGTTTGATGAATACTTGAGGAGCTTAGCTGGTCAGCGTTTAGATGCAAACAGGCATCCATATATGTTGGAAATGAACAAACACATTCAGAAAGGAATGCATAATGCTACTAGTAAGTACATTGAAATTAAATATCTACATTCAAATATTTTAAATCATATGTTTGTGGTCCAGTTGCTTTAGATCCTTGGTGTTGGATCCTTTTGCAGGTTGAATCCCTACTAAGGGCAATGATTTGCATGATGGAACTAATATTTTTAAGTTCATACCCTATACTACAAGTTATAATTACTTTTATATACTTTTCTTGGGTCTTATTTTATCTCTGTGTTATTTTATCTTATTTTATCCATATATTTTCTCTCCTCTTGAGACCTCTAGAGCTTCGTTAACTTTTTTCAATTATGCTTTTTACTCTTTTCACGTCAAACACCTGCCTTTTGTAGGAAATTCTTTAGTTGATCTAAATGTGTACTGACTGCATAGTCTTCCTGCACTGACTCAACCATCCACATTGGCTCGATATTTCTCTATCACCACACTTTTATTTATTCTTCATTATTTGCAGATAACCTTGATGAGTCTGATTTGGCGATAACAGAATCTCAAGACCGATATGTAAGTAAAATAAAAAAAACTTAGAAAGTCTCAAAAAACCTATCAGAGTCACCCTTAAAGCCATACTGCACAAAAATATACATGCTATATCAAATTGAAACAAATCTAATTTGGGTAACAATTCAAAAATATTGTGATGATTACAGATTGATCCAATTACAAAGAGGCCGATAGAAGATCCGGTTAAAAACACAGTTTGCGGTCATGTGTATGAAAAAGAGTCAATCATGAAGCTAATTCATTTGAAGAACAGAACAAGATGTCCAGGTATGAACAGTTTGTAAAACACACATATATTCAAGGCTGGGAACCCCAAAAAAGAGGTAGCCAGGACTTCAAAGTTGGAAATTCCCGATCTTTAGAAGTTAAGTGTGAAATAGGTTATGAAATAAAGTCACTTTAAAAGCCTTGATACCCTTAGCCGCATCGAAGTGAATGCACTTCAGGTCTAATCCTCGAATGTCACCAAGCCTTAGAGGAAGTGGCGCAAGACAACAATATAATCCTGCAATGGATAAAAGGCCATAGTGGGTCCCTGGGCAACGATGCAGCTGATGAGCTGGCTAGAGGAGGATCGGCTACGTCTCTGTACGGACCCGAACCCATAATACCTCTTCCATTCAATCAGCTGCGCACGTGGTTAAGGGAACGCACACTAACTTTAGCTGACGCGTGTTTGCGAGGCACGTCTGAATGCAGACAGTCTAAAGAGGCAATGCCAACTCTTAGCAAAAATCTGACCAGATATGCCTTACGCCTTCGCAGACCAAATCTACGAACTCTAGTACCCACTATTGTTACAGGGCACTATGCCCTAATCACTTGCACACTCTAGGCATCACCGACAGCCCTCTGTGCCGTGCGTGCATGGACGCTGATGAAACGGTCACTCACGTGCTCCAGGAATGCAACGGTGTAACCGATATCCGAAATAACACCATCGGATCCAAAAAGTCGCTACCAGAGGCAATGGCTGACCTGGATAAGCTTTTGTCCTTCTGGTCTGAATTAGGTTGGGAAACTTAAACGGCCAAATGGTCCACGTACAATGGCCCACCTCGTAGCTGGGTTAAGTGCGGAAACCCGAGGCGGTTACGCCCACTAATATCATAAACATAACATAAACGTTCACGCCGAATATCCCCGAAGGGGTTGGCAGAGGTACTAATACTTCTGAACATCACGTGACTTCTGAACATCACGTCACCTGGTGTTCAGAGTACCCACGTTTTGCATGGACAGTGTACTCACGTGATAGGGGGCTGGCCTATCGCCGTTTTGTACGAATACACTGTCACATGACTAAGTACAACTCAGCCATGTGGGTTTCCTCACGATGTTTTCCCTCACCGTTAACAACCATGATAAATTAACCACACATATGTCTTTAGAAAAGACAAATTGGTGTAGGCCCGACCCAGGATTTGAACACTAGTCGTTTTCACGATAACCGAGTGTTCTACCCACTGGGCTATCACGGTTGCTATTCTAATAGTTATGTTTTTATTTTCAGTTGCTGGTTGCGGTAACAAAGGACCCATAACCCAAGATCATTTAGTGTCGGATGAAGAACTGAGATTCAGAATGACTCTGACTCAGCACTCAACAATGATACAAGAACGTTCGATAATGGATCTGGACGCCTCGTTATAGTTTTAAAACGAACTATTTTTTAGAAATGTAACAAAATAACTTATTTTTATACGCATTTCCTTATTAAGACGATACAGGGGTCTACTTTTAAAACTACAACGATAATTTCCTGCGTATCGTACTACTTCTAACGCCATATATGTGTCGCACTCAATGACTCAAAGGTCTAACTAAACGATAAAAAAATGACATTTAACATAAATACGATACTAACTAGTTGATAAAACCAACTACAATCTTGCTAACATCCGAATCTAAGATTTTTCGCTTGCCCGACAGAGTTTAGGTTAATAGGAGTTAGAACATATACTAGCGAAATTATCTTTGTTGTATAGAAATTAAAATACGCTCTGTATTGATAACTTTAACCATTTAGCCCAACTTTCACAATGTTGGTACTCAGATATTTATTAATACTAATAACTGAACCATAAAGTTTAAAATCTTACCATGAAGCAGTTCACCTTTCCAAAGAAAATAATGAATGTAAAGGTAATTGTAAATGATGAATGGTGTTGATAAAATAACTAAATAGACTGAAGGTATTGTAATAAATGTATGGTAGTTCTACGTAACGGTAATATTATTATATTATTTCTAAGGCTATGACTTAACTACATTTTTTACGAAAGTTTAAATATTTGGTTCACGTGCTCAAATAACTAAAGCTATACAGTGACGCAAATAAGAAGCTTGATGAAAAAAAACCGGCCAAGTGCGAGTCGGATCGCGCACTAAGGGTTCCGTACTATCATATATATAGAAAATCCCGTTTGTGTGAAAATCATGGGAGCCAAATTAGGTAAGTAATTTGATTTATGACGTTTAAAAATAGAACTACGGGCTAGATCTCATTCAAACCAATTTTCGTTAGTAGTTTGTATAGTAATACACATCATATATTTTTTTCAGTATTATCATGCCCATATTTTAGAAGTTACGGGGGGGGGGACACACATTTTAGCACTTTGAAAAAGTCTCTCGCGCAAACTATTCAGTTTTGAAAAAAATGATATAAGAAACCTCAACATCATTTTCAAATACCTTTTGATAGATACCCCACACGTATAGGTTTGATGAAAAAAAAATTTTTGAGTTTCAGTTCTATGTATGGGGAACCCTAAAAATTTTGGTTTTTTTTTCAGATTTTATTTTAAAATCTTAATGCGGTTTACAGAATACATCTACGCACCAATTTCCAATAATGTAGTTCTTATAGGTTCGGAATAAACTGGCTGTGACATACGGACGGACGGACGGACAGACAGACATGACGAATCTATAAGGGTCCCGTTTTTGCCATTTGGCTACGGAACCCTAAAAAATATTAAATGACACAAAAACTTGTTTTAATCAAATTTGTTTCAATGTTACCCCCCGTCCTAGCTATACTATAGAACAATTGTTGAAATAATAGTTTCTTCTTAAGTCTGAATTAAAGTGACTTACCATCATCAAATTTCAAATATTACTATATCGAATGTGAGACTGTATTTTTTTTTCTAAAATTACCCTAAGACAGAATTTTATTCCAATTTGTTTTTAGGTAAATGTCGTAAGGTAACATCGTCACAATGGTCTATAATGCGGAGAGTACAAATGTGCCCGTTGTTTTTTACGACGAGGATGTTGAATAAAAAACTGTACATTTTCACACTAGTTTGCTCATTATAGGCTGAGTCCAGGAAATATTTTTGGAGGCCTATGTCTAGCAGTGGATGTCTATGATTATGATGATAAGTCTTGGGCCCGTGGGATGTCCCAAGTTACATTGAGTGCTCGTTTTTAAGAAAAAAATTAATATAAACGATACTTTTACTGTTTCAAACAACGAGAAATAGTATTGAAAATTTAAAAATAAACTGTTATCGCAATTGTCAAGTCAGCGTGGACGAATTAAGATTGTTTCAAATTTAATGTCACCAAATATATATTCAATGGCGTAAAAATATACCAAAAGTAGTATAAGTAATCATTTTCTGTACGCAGGAAGTAAAGTTTGGCTGAGGACTGAAAGAAATATTAATAAATAAGGCGTTGGTGGCGCGCATAGCAGTCCGCAAGGAAGATCATAATTTCCTCAAATATTAGGATAATCGTATTAAAGTTTTGATAAACTGTTATTTTTTAGTAATTATTGTACTGATTGTTACTGATACGTCGGTATATATCTTTGGTAGAAGAAGAGAAACGAAACTGTTATAAATGACCACCGCGCGCACCTTCTTCAGTGTGAATTCTGTTAACCCTAATGTAACTCGATATGGGTTGATAATTGTGAAATCAGTATGGAATCATCAAGAGGTAAAAAAAACAATATTTTAGTTATCGATAATTTTATTTGACACTGTTATACATAAATTCGGATATGCAAACAAATGTGTTAACCATTGCTTGTAGGCAATTCCTTTAAATTTTACCCATAATCTCCCATTTAATTATAATGGAAGTAATGGTACGGATTTTAGCATTTGTCCACCGACGTGGATCCTTGCAGTTCTCTACAGCATTGTGTAGGTATACAGGGAGAATCCATACTCTGTCTCAAATAACCATCTTTACAAAAGCAACCATATGTACATTTTTCAGTAGCGTTGCAATTAAATCTGGCAACTATTTGTATACAAGTTTCCGGAGGACACGACTTCCTGCATTTGAATTCTTCATTCACTCCGCAAGTAGGGAAGCCACATGGACCTGTGAACAGAAAATGACACTAGGTACAATCATAGTTGTTCAGCAAATAGTTAGCAGCAACAACACTTATTGATTCGTGCATACATATATTCACGGCTATAAATCTCTAGAAGGGGTAGCCAGAGCGTCAGAATAAGAAATTCGGCAGCCACTTTCGGAAGTTGAGGGGGGAAAAGACATTAAATGTTTATGTTGATTAATTACAAATAAAAACAATGACATAACTGATGTTTCAATTAATATATTTATTCTATAATTTATTTTTTTAAATTTATTTTTTCAATAATAAAATTGGGAAAGTTTGAGTCAAACTCGCCCGTGGAGGGTTTCGTAGTGGTAAGCGAAGTGATATGTCAGGAATTACATGTAAATTTATAGTGATTAATGAAATAAAAACTTACATTTGCAGTATTACAAAATGTGCTATATTTATTATAATTAAATTTAGATTACAATTTCGATGTAGTGCCGACTTGGAATGTCACTATCCCTTTCTAACTACGGATGTCGGAAGAGGCGACTAACGGTATGGGGCTTTTTACGTCGTTTTTGGACACCAACGATACTTTATTTGAACCATCTTGTCCGCTATCAATTTCCTAATGCGGCTGAGGAGGTAAAAAACAATTGAACATATTTTGTTTAAACCAATTTTCGTTGTTAATATTTATTGAGATCTACAACAGTTTACATATGCTCATAAATTTTCAACCACTTATTCTCAATAAATTCGGAAAGAAAATGCTGTGACTCACGGACAGACAGACGTACATGACGAATCTAATAGGATTTAGATTTATGCTATTCGGCTTTGAAGCCCTAGAATTGCAGGCAAAATTAGTCGGTTCAAATAAATAACAAGTAATAAATATTAGTGAAATAAGATGTTGTGTAGTGTAAGCTTAAAATAGCAGTAATCTATTTGTTCCCGCGGTCATCGTAAGGGGCGACTTATGCAGCGCTCTTATTAGACATCCTTATTTAGGACACTAAAAGTACTCAAACCTCTATATTAATACATCTATTGGGCTATCCTATGCATTGATATGGGGCTACCCAATCCTAACCAAAGCAGGCTAAAACGCAAACAAACACATTCCCACTTCCTACTAATTCATGTGAATATAATCTGTGATGACATCATATAGCTTAGCTTAGTCTGAGGTAAATAGTAAACAAACAAAACTAAAAGATGTCAATATCAACAAAACACTTTAAAATTACGTGATATTAGCAATTATTTTATTATAGATCATTATTGCCTGTTATTTAATATATTTTAATTGAAAATAATATGTACACATCGACGTTATAATCTTGTGAAATCTAGTCTTTATAGCAAACATAAGAAGTGTAGTACAGTAGTCTTGCATTTTGACCAAATTGAAACCTCTTATTGATATGCTGCGAAGATCATTTGTATTGTTTCCAACTTTTTGCGCTAAACATGTATACTATACTAAGTGGGTGCCAAAAAAAGCTTATGTGGCATCAAAATTATTCTGCTGCACCAAAAGTTTCCAAAGGAACATAACCTCTACTTGCAAATTTCAACGAAATTATAATTCTCAACTAGACTCTCAAAGAAGTGTCGAAACCCCAAAGACCGAAACAGTTAATAGTTTTACATACAGATCACACACCTGTGGTGAACTGAGGTCTAAACATGCGGGCCAAGAAGTGACCTTATGCGGATGGATTCAATATATAAGGTTATCTAAATTTATATTGCTGAGAGATAGTTATGGCCTAATACAATGTACAGTCAACAACAAAGATATTGACTTCGGTCTATTGAGTCTGGAAAGTATTGTGAAAATAAATGGTGTTGTAAGATTGCGACCCAAGGATGCAATCAATTCAGATTTGGAAACTGGAGAAATTGAAGTAGTAGTTGATAGTGTAGAATTATTAAATTCTGCTGAAAATATACCATTTAATCTGAGGAATTATCAAAAGCCTAAAGAACAACTTCGCCTCCAATATAGGTATGTGGATTTGAGATTTCCTGAAATGCAAAACAATTTACGTCAACGTTCATTAATGTTGCATAACATGAGAAAATACCTAATTGAATATTGTAGTTTTGTTGAAGTTGAGACACCAACATTGTTCTGTAGAACTCCTGGTGGGGCACGTGAGTTCATTGTGCCAACACACCATGGTCTGTTTTACTCTCTTGTTCAAAGTCCCCAGCAATTTAAACAAATGTTGATGGCTGGTGCAGTAGACAGATATTTCCAAGTAGCCAGATGTTACAGAGATGAAACTACTAGACCTGATCGGCAGCCAGAATTTACTCAACTTGATATAGAACTGTCGTTTACAGACTTAAATGGAGTTCTCAGCTTAATAGAACAATTGCTCTATCACACCTTTTTGAAAGAATTACCAAAGCCACCTTTTAACAGAATAACATATAAATATGCTATTGAGAATTATGGTACAGATAAACCAAATTTAACTTATGATTTGAAATTGAGAAAACTGGACGAATTGATTTCAGCACAAAAAGGTAATTCAGTGTACTGTGTGCCATACCCTAAAGAACTAGGAAAATTAACAGCTAAATATAAGGAGTTTATAAAAAGTCTTACTAAAAAATATAAAACTGAAGTTGTATTAAATGAAAATATTGCCAGCAAGTTTGGTACTGGTGTTTCTGAACAGATTCAAAATATAATTGGTCCCTCAAATGCATCAATAATTGCTATTGGTGAATCTGTCAATAGTTGTTTAAGTTTGGGTGAGATTCGTGAAATGCTATCAAAATTATTGAGTGAAAAAGGATTAATTCAAGTGAATAATAAAATTGAACCTTTGTGGGTGGTAGATTTTCCATTATTTCTGAAAGGGGAAAATGGAAACTTAGAGACTTGTCACCATCCATTCACTTCACCACATCCTGAGGACATACACCTGTTAGAATCAGACCCATTAAGTGTCCGTTCATTAGCTTATGATATTGTACTAAATGGTAATGAAATTGGTGGAGGATCCGTTAGAGTTCATAATGTTAAGTTGCAGAAGAGACTGTTAGAGTTATTAAATATTAATCCAGATACTATGAAGCATTTCTTGAATGCATTAAGCAGTGGATGTCCACCTCACGCTGGTTTGGCACTTGGTATTGACAGATTAGTTGCCTTAACTTGCAATGCTGATTCAATACGAGATGTTATAGCATTTCCTAAGTCTCATGATGGCAAAGATCCATTGTCAGGTGCTCCTCATGAAATAAGTGATGATGACAAAAAATATTATAGAATTAAGTAATTTATTTCTTGTTCAATGTACAGTAACTTAAACTATTTCTAATGTTAAATAATATTTATTATTTATTTAAGAAGAATAGGAAAATTCAGATATTTTACTTGTCTCAACAGAGAAAATAAAATCAGATGTAAAATCTTATAACTGAAGTTTGATTTTAAAAATTCCCTCTTTGCTTATAATTTATGGATAACTTAAGAAACAAGTGTATGGCTCAGAAAACTTATTAATTGGCATGGGACTATAAATACCAGAGGGGCTTAGGGATACGTAGCGAGGGATGTATTTAATAAAAACACAAATAGTTTCATTAACACGGCTTCACTCAGCACAGGTACATGAAACTGCTCTAATACAGCATTCCTCGCACATCTCTTTTTATTAAGTTTACGATGTTATGAAAACATCACGTCATCAACGTGACGTTAAGATAATCGTAAGCTCAAGACCAAAACAGTAACTCTGGTAAGCCATAATGGATTTTCAACATCATAAATATACTTACGGCTATAAATCCCAATGTAACAAAAAGGGGTACCTAGATCTCCAGAATAAAAAAATCCCCAGCCACTTCTGGTAGTTTATTGGGAAAATGATGGTTGTTGATGGGTCTGGCCACATCGCCCAACAATTAATTAAAACGCCAATCCCCAAAGTGACCTTTTACGACACCTATGGGAAGAAATTGGGATGTGGGTAGGACTCATGGCACGGCACTGTTCACTCAGTGAGACAGCGGATCATCATTCTCCTAACCATTACACCAACATCTTTTTACATTAATTTAACAGCTCGGCAGAAATATTTTTGTAGAGAAAAATACTGTGAATTTTATATGCTGTATTTGTACTTGCAACATTTTCGAGTGATCGAAAACAGCAAGAGGTTAAAACACTAAGTATTTTCTTGCAAAATGCCGCAAATATTGAAGAAAAATCTCATAACTTGACAAGTACTAGAAGATCATTGATTCATAACAAATATCCTAAATGCAAAATGGACAGCCAAACAGATGGACGATGGCAAAACTATGTTTCTACGATTGTTTCTTGTCCACTACAAAGAACTAAAAACCGTACGCAAATATATGTTCTTAATCGGATATGGAATTAAAAACTTAAATATATAAATTACATACATATACTCACGGCTATAAATCCCTAGAAGGGGTAGCCAGAGCTAAGGAATTCGAAATTCCTCAGCCAATTTTGGAAAGCTGAGTGGGGTAAAGATGGTAAGATAAAGGTTGTTGGTGATGGGTCTCCAACCGCATCGCCCAAAAATCCCTCAAAAAGCCCCAATACCGTTGGTCGCCTCTTACGTACACCCACCGGAAGAAATGGGGTAGTGCTATTCTATGCCGACACTACACTATATAAATTCTCACTTATAATTATAACTTTGCCGATAAATTCCCATGCTGATAGGTCAATACGACTTTGTACGATCCTGATGAACTTTACTGATTCGGAAGAGTTATCTTAAAGTAACTATGCAGATATAAATATTTTTCGGTATTTACTTGTATTCTAATTCTTTAAGAGTTTGAAATTTAAGTTAGATGTTTTACATTTATTATTATATATATATGTGAGTCAAAAAAGAAAGTTAGATGTTTTAAATTATTATTAATTTACTTTACCCAACTGACTCACCTTAATTACTACCAATTAGCAAGGTGACAATACCTTTTACAGATAACATTTTCCTATATAAACTTACCGGTACTGCTTTTTAGCGTCGGTTTTGAGTAGCACTATTTAATATTATGCACACAATACAAATAGTATCACTTCAGAGTTTTGCAATAGTTAAAGGAGTTTTATTGAAAATGGCGTATTCACTTTGCGGATTCACTGAGATACTAATATCACAATTTATAAAATATTTTTTCCTGTTTATTCTTACAATTGCTTACCTTGTTCCCAGTAAGAAGAAGCACCACATATAGCACAAAAAACAATAAAAAGAATGAAATTAAACACAAGAGGCTTCAAATTTAGCACCATTTTTCCACAGTTACTAACAATTACTTGAATTTAGTGTATGTGTTTCTATTGCATTTTACATGTCCTTTTATAGTGATTACAGACAAAAGTAATTGCGCTGCAAGTGTTATGATAACCTAAGGATAAGCAGAAAATGTGTTTCTTTGTACTGTAACGTATTGTACCCAATATAATGATTAAATAATGTTTAGATTATGTGTACGGCAGTAAAATAAGAAATCAAGTATGTCAATTTAGGTAGTTAGTAAGAACTTAATAGTATTTCCTAAGACTTTCACGATTGCACAGCTATTGACTTTCGGATATTAAATCGCGTGTTCATTGTTTTTAAAGCCCGATGTTTCTTAGCTTATCAACTTATGTTAGCTGAACCGATTTTAACCTTTTTTTGCACATCTTGTACACAATTAGACTGCTTAGCTTATTTAAACCGAATAGTTCCAATGTCTGTATTTGCTTCTTGATTGATGATCAGAAAACGTTGCTATAACTGGCAGGACTTGTGAAATGTTTGCGGGTGCAAAAACTTATCATTTGTATAATGTAATATTTTAATTCTGTTTAATTTATTCAGAATATCAATCGTAGATTGTTGCACCGAGCGCAAAGAGAAAAGCAATATAATGTGTCTACAAAAAGAATTGTATATTTAAAACATGAATATATATATGTAGCTAGCTACCGCGGACTTTTTTGTACAACTTTTATAAAGGAACCATCCCGTCTTATTGTGTGTATATTGTTAATTTTATGTGCCTTTAATAGCAAATAAGTACCTAACTTTCAATCTTCTATCAAGTTAAATTTTCACACGTGAATCTCGCTCTCAGCATGCCCGACTTGATGGATATTTAACTCTCGTTCTGCTAAAAATTTGCCTACGCTAATCAGAGATAATGTAAAATACTTAATGGTACCAGAAATTAACTTATTACTTAGCTATGATTTTTTTGACGCTTCTGACACTCGCCTAAGTGACAGACATTTTTGTAGACTCGTTACCAAGCATATGGGCTGAAGGGATTGATAATTATTTTTAATGTTTTTTCTCGCCTGCAGTCACTCTGCTTTCATGATTTTATTTTACTACCAACCCCACATGGATGGAACCAGAACAGAATTCTCTGCGATTCGAGCTTTTTTTTGCCACTTGATTATCTTTGGTTGTCAAAGTTTTGGAAATGAAATGAACTAAATTGAAGAGTGGTTATCAATGTTTACGTCGATAAACTTGTTTACATAAACAAATAATTAGAGAGATAAGGCATACATTAATAGACTCCGAAACCTCTCATTAAAAATATTTTTTTTTCAACAGAAGTCTACAGCCTTCTAAATAATACAATGCAGGCTATATATTGTTACGTTAAATAAATAAGGGGTGAGTGAGTAGCTGGGGCGGCTAATTTTAAATAGTATTACTAAATCAAGTCCAGAATACGAACGATAATTACAAAGACGCTCATCGTTCACAACTATCTCTGAGCAGTGTTAAAAAGTTCAAATAAAACTTGGAGTCAATGACATTAATTTAATATTACTTTGGAACAAAAACGTCAACCCTTCTGGTACCCGCGTCCGACGTTGTGGATGCCGCCACAGTCTGCAAACACAATTATACCTCAGAAATGTCAATCAATTATCGATCTTCACTTTATCGAACATAACTTACATACGTACATATGCTCACGGCTATAAATCCCTAAAAGGGGTAGCCAGAGCTTTGGAATCAGAAATTCTTCAGCCATTTTTGGAAGTTAAGTGGGGAAAAGGTTGTAAAATAAATGTTTTTTGTGATCGGTCTCCAACCGTACCGCCCAAATATCACTTAAAAAGCCTCGATACCTTTAGTCATCTCTAACGATTATCCATGGGAAGAAATGGGGTAGTGCTATTCTAAGCCGACACTACACAACAAACATAAATTTGCTAATAACAAAAAACACACCACCGCCTTTATTCTTTTATAATGTCTTAATCTGTGAAAGTTTCAGCTCTCTAAGTATCGGGGTTCACTAGATAGAGCCTGGTGATAATCGGATGAGCAGCAAAGCCGTATTTATTAGGTCCTGTATTACTTTCTGGTACGAAACAGTATTTTTTTTTACTACAATCAAGATTCATATTTGGAAGATGTTTTCATACTTTTTTTACATGTTATTGTTTATCGGATGAAAATTGAAACAAAGGTAATGGCAATATTACTCTAATACATAATAAATTTATCGTATCTGCTGCTGTGTAGTGTCGGTTTTATATATAAGTATTAGCCAATTTCTTCAATTTCCAATTTCCGCGGTTGTTGTAAGGGGGATTGAGAGAATTAGGGCCTGTTGGCGTGGGGATTAATAAGTGTGTCAAGCGCGATGTGGCTGGGAGACTTGGTGATCTATTACCAACAAGCCTCTGATGAGCGACTACGGCAAAGCCAAAAGGAAGGGTAATGTTAATTTTTTGTAGAGCCGAGGAATTCCAGAGTGGATAGTACACGATATGGTACAAAAAGACCATTAGCAAGTGAACAGGTAGTGTGATAAGCTGAGTTAGCTTATAAACTAACTGTTCATATCCTACACTATTTATGTAGGTATTTATAAATATCCTACCTTACGTGATTTGTAATTAGCCGCCTTCTTCGAAGCTCTGGCTACAACTTTTAGGGTATTATAGGCAAATGTACATTTATGTAACCTTTGATCCTATGGTATGATAAGTCAACGTTTAGCCATATTATATTTTTTTAAGACTTATCTGAAGAATGAAGAATAAAAGAGCAAACGTGTATGAAAAGATTGATAGATGTTAACAAAGCTAGAGAGGTTTGCCAGGATCGTACAAAGTGACGATCGATAGTCTCTGCCTACTCTAATGGGTACTAACGGCGTGAGTATAATGTATGTATTGCTTGGCAAAATATCATTGTAGAAAATTTAGTGCAATAGTTTACCCCGTTGCCTGCCAATTCCGTGTTGATGGTGATCATTAAACTGCAAATAAATAAAAATACGTTGAATTTTCATTACTGAACGTTATTTTTCAAATATTGCTGATGTTCAGAAATATTCCAACTTGGTAGCATAGCCACAGGTATATATTTTTTGAAATCGTAGAATGTACGATTTGAATGTAATGGTCTTAATTCTTCAGACTCTATACCTGCAAACCACTGACCTCTTTAAACTATAAAAGTACGCTGGACTGATGATACGTTTTAAAATGACAGCTATTTATTGTGCTGATTTGAAGCGCTTCAATGTGGGGGAAAAATAACTAAATCTGTTGTAAAGTGCAAAATGGCCAGTGCTTTTTTTTCTATAAATCATAATACATCTATGGTTTTTTATAAAAAATAATATTCAATAGTGCTGTAAACATGCTCTGAAATTCAGTTTCGATAAAACTTACCGAAATAGGCCGTTTAGTGCCTATAGACAGATTGTTAAACAAAGATTTACGGTTTTCCAACTGAAAATAGGAGTCTGAAATTATGGCTGAAAAGTCTAGTTCGCATCCGAAAGAATATGATTACCTACATATGATCAAAACACTTCTCTGAAGGTTGTTTTATTTAGCATAAGTCATGCACCACTTTGAATAAGTTAATAATTTAAAAACTTTATTGTTGTTTATACTTTATATAATAAATAACAAAACTATGTTATTTTTAACCGACTTCAAAAAAAGGAGTGTTCTCAATTCGACCGGTATATTTTTTTATTTATTTTTTTTATGTTTGTTCGCCGATTACTTTGCCATTTATGAACCGATTTTGATTATTATTTTTTTATTCGAAAGAAGATACTCCCGGATTGGTACCATGATGAGGATATCAGGGTCTGATGATGGGATCCTGGAGAAATCGAGGGGAACCCTCAAATTTTATAGGCAAATGTACCGCGTTTTACATATTTTCTGAAATTATATTGGTATTTGCTTCTGAAAATCATATTGTTATGCTGCTGAGCTGATGATAGAAGGTGTGGATGTGGATCCTCAATCACTAGGTATTAGGAAACAGTTCTTTCCACATTCTATATAGATTTATACTCCTCTTCGTAGCTTTTATGAAGAGAAGTACAGGTTCACTAAACATTCTTTTGTTATGTTATTGTTACCGAGAAAGTACCATGAGACCAGGATCTGATGATGGCATCCCAGGAAATCGAGGGGACTGTCGAAACTCACAATTATGTGACAGTGTATTTGTTCAAAACGCCGATAGGCCTGCCCTGTATAACGTGAGAACACTGCCTAATAAATCGTGGGTACTCTGAACAACAGGTGACAATGTCACGTGATATTCAGAAGTATTACTACCTCTGCTAACCCCTTCAGGGATATTCGGCGTGAGCGTTTGAGTCTTTCTTGAGATGTAGAATTGAAGACCATCGCCTTTCGAAGGATTTTAAGAACAATGTAAGGTTACATATGGTTGAGCCTATTTAATATCGCACTATAATAGAAATACCGGAAATACGAAGAATAATACAGTAACTATCGCTTCCTCATCCGAGAGGCATCTTTGCCAGGTCTACCCATCTCTAAAACTCGTAAAATAAAATATTTTTTAACAAAAAGAAAACCGACTTCATAGAAAAACAACCGAAAATAAACAATCTAGTACTAAAAAGTACGAAATAAGTTTTTTTAATTGAATATGAGTTCTGTGATTGATACCTTAGCAATATCTTTATTCCACACGCGTCAGTTCAACCTACCTAAATATTACAATTCTCTTAAATTAATTTTTGAGTCGGTGCCAGACAAACAAAAGTAAATTCACCCTGCTATCTATCTCTGATTATTACAATCTAAACAATATATATCTATCGCCTAACGTTTTAAATGATAATACGTACAAAAATCAATTTACCCTACAACTACAAGGTACCCTACATTTTACATGTATATGAAGTGCGAAATACACACTTGTTATTATCAATTATCATCGAGGCTGGCACCGGCTCACAAATTAATTTAAGAGAATTTTAAGATTTAGGTAGGTTGAACTGACGCGTGTGGAATAAAGATATTGCTAAGGTATCAATCACAGAACTCATATTCAATTAAAAAAACTTATTTCGTACTTTTTAGTACTAGATTGTTTATTTTCGGTTGTTTTTCTATGAAGTCGGTTTTCTTTTTGTTAAAAATTATTTTTTTATAAATACCTTACCTAGAGTAGGTAAGGTATTGTTTGTATTGCCACGGGCAAGTGAAACGCGTAGCAGCTCATACGTACTGAAGTACAAGTTTCATTTTATTAAGAAAACGTTCCGTATATATTTTTTTATTTAGTCACATACCACCCTCATCCCCTAGCATTGGCTAATCCTACGATTACTAGATCCTTGCTAAGTCATAGTATTAGCGACTAATATAATTAGTTTGGACATAAGCCATACATACATATACTGTATTACATGATAATAGCCATGATTTATGCATTAAGATTATAATGATACATTCCTTTAAGTAGAAGCTTTTATCGATATATTCTATCTTACTGTCCCATCCCTTCATTAGTTGCTTTCCCACCCACTGCTGCCGTAAGTCAATATGACAGGGCCTATAATTGGTCCAACGTACTTATAAAGTATAATGGAGGTCAGTGCTGCAAACATATTAACAGCTGAACATTTGTGACGTTATCATCATGAAAGGAGTGGTATCTTCATTTCTTATTAAGTTTATCTTTTCCCCACGCAACTTCAAAAAGTGGCTGAGGAATTTC
The DNA here is from genome assembly GCA_963576735.1 of Bedellia somnulentella. NCBI lineage: Eukaryota > Metazoa > Arthropoda > Insecta > Lepidoptera > Bedelliidae > Bedellia > Bedellia somnulentella. The sequence goes on from OY755176.1 coordinate 8,046,850, forward strand.
TGATTCCTTAGCTCTGGCTACCCCTTCTAGGGATTTATAGCCGTGAGTATATGTATGTATGTATGTTTATTTTTGCTTGTTACTTACATGTCTTTCTTGTGCTGTGACTGCCTGCAGTAAGCAGCTGCAGAAAGCAAATACAGCTGAAACAGATTTCGTTCACAATTAATTACCGTACTTAAATTTGTTAACTTTTGTTGAAACATAGGTCGTAATAAGTGAGTATTCAATATCGAACAATTGAGCTGAATTGGTGCTGTTGTTATCCTAATTATTCCTATATATTTTCCTATATATTTATCTTCTATACTATAATAAGACTATAACGAGGTCAAAACTGTACATTGAAGAAAAAAAATAAAAACCGGTGGAATATGTTTTATTTTTGATACTGAAGCCATCTATACTATAATAAGACTGTAACGAGGTCAAAACTGTACATTGAAGAAAAAAAATAAAAACCAGTGGAATATGTTTTATTTTTGATACTGAAGCCAAATTTGATATTTTTGAAAAAAATGTCTGTCTGTCTGTCTGTCTGTCTGTCTGTCTGTATGTCCGTTCATCACGTTAATTCTACCGGACCGATCTTGATCAAATTTGGCATGAATGTAGGTTATACACCTGGCCAACATATAGGATATAATTTATCCCGGATTTCGCAAGGGTTTCCACAGGAGCATAAAAATACATAACTTTTATATGGTTCCCCATATTTACACGATTATTTTTTTCATCGACCGACTTTATCGGACTCTTCATTAATAGTCTTTTTGGAAAAAATAAGGGTTTCATCAATTTTCATCAAAATAATTGTCCATTTAATTGTTTGTCAATAGTATGACTACTACATATATAGGATATCTCAAATTTGAGACTTACACAAATGTCTGCGTGGCGTAGCGGTATACCGTTTGGTAAACACTAAGTACGAAAGACCCAGGTTCGAATCCCGGGTGGTCAAAGTCTTTTTGCGTATTTTTTTTGCTTTTGTGTTGGGTTAGAATAATAGGATGCACTAATCCTTCTTTTTCACATTCAACTATGCGAATATATATGAATAAAGATAATTGAAAGCATATTGTATGAATATTGCGTTGCTTTCTGCATCGTTTCGAGGCAGTTTCAGGTTCGCGGCGTCCAAGTGCTGGAATGATCTCCCACCACCTATCCGAGATTCCACAAATAGGACATCTTTTAAGCGAAAGCTTAAAAGCTATTTGCTAGTTCAGCAAAATCCTAATTTTTCCAGCACCGAGTCGTAGTTCTAATCTGTCAATTTAGGTATTAATTTATTTATGTTTTTTTTAGTGTTATCGTGTGTGTATACTTACTACTTTTTCGGATAATCGTGTTTACTTACTTTTGTTTATGTGTGAACTTCATATAATTATATTTCCGTGTATTTCAGTTATTAATTTAGTATATTTTATTTAACATGTGTATATATGTATGTGTGTGTATGTATATATATATATATATATATATACATGTATGTAAATGAATGAATATACATATATATTGGTTTTATTTTATTGTATAGTTTGCATAAACTGATCAGTACAGTGTGAAGTGTCCGTGACATCACTTGTTACAAAGAGTACTGACTGAAAATCAGTGTTGTGGGTTATAATATAACTCACAACAAAATGCTGAGTCAGGTGCTCTTTTGTTGCTGACGTAAGCCATGGCCAATTTTTGTTTTATTCGTTTGTTTTATTTTGTTTATTTTACTTTTTTAAAATCAATTTTGTACTGTTTTTGTAATTTCTGTATAGGTATGTTCTGTGTATTTTTTTGTTAGTCAGCAACAAATAAAAATCTCTCTCTCTCTCTCTCTCTCTCTCTCTCTCTCATCGCGGTACGATTTCTTATTTTCTTTGTTATAGATAATTCAGTTCATACTAAACTTTTATGACGGTTCGAAGACTGTCGGGTCAGCTAGTCCGAAATAAATTCGAAGAAAATAAAATAAAACAAGCTTAAAAAAATTATAAATTTGTCTTTATTTTTTTACGGGGAACCAAAAATGACCGTGAGATATTGTGTTTAAAATAAAGTTGTTCATTTGGACTTGGGAGTGAAACTAAGTACATTTATCCATACTAATATTATAAATCGGAAAGTGAGTTTGTTTGTTTATTTGTTATTGCCGCTTTCACGCCGTAACTACAGAACCGATTGCTTTGAAATTTTGCAAACGTATAGTTAGAAGCTTTGATTAATTAATAAAGAAATTTCTATCCCAGAAAAAAAATATGTTCTCGAGGGAAAGCAAAAATATTGTTTGATTGGATTGGAGATGGTGCTGTGTGTAATGACGGCGTGTTCGTTTAAAACAAAGTAATATATTGCAAACTAATATAAACATGTAAATTTAGATGCTAAATGATATGCTAATGAATACTACTATGAATATTTCTAATTAGAACTATTATGAATCAATTGTTTCGGGTTCGTGTCTCAGGTGCATCAAGCTTTTTGTAATTAATATTTTTTGTTTTGTTACCTTAGAATAACAATATATATAATGATAGCAAGCACTATCCCTTCACTTCAGCGATTATTTTGGATGGAGATCCAATCCAATCACTGCAAGCTCTCCCACTATCATCAAAGGTTAGTGTATAGGGCAGCACCGGGCCGCTGCCGCCGAAGCGCCAAACTACTATTCGTATTTGTACTTACAAAGATATTCTCACTTTTGAGCATAGAAACTTGGTAAAAAAAGGAAATATTTTTGGAACTTAACCCCTAAGAAGTTGATATAGCAAATGAAAGTTAATATAGAGATTTTTGATATTTTTGTATCTAGAAACATACAACTTGGTGCGATTGAATTTATGAAATTCATCTATCAATCATTCATGAGTATATACTAACGGCCATGAATTCCATATTCCATAACAGGATAGCCATAGCTTCAGAGATATTACTTCTTCATACACTTTTGGAAATAGATTGGGGAAAAGGTAGTTAAATTTAATTAAATAAATAAAAGTTGTTAGTGATTGGTGATCAACTGCATCGCCCAAAAATCACTTAAAAAGCCTCAATGTCCTTTATATCCTTTACAACGCCCGCGGAAATATAAATATAAAAAGCAGAAGTTGAGATAGTGTTTCGGTATTTTGGATGTAAACCGTTTGTTAAAAATGAAGTCCACGCGGACAAAGTCACGGGCAAAAAGCTAGTAATTTATAAAAAACAATTATGTCTTATTAAACGCAAATGAAAAAATATGCTGTGTAGTTTCGGCGTACAATAGCACTAAACCATTTCTTACCATGAGTGTGTCGTAAGAGAATTTCTTATCCAGAAGCTCTGCTAGATAGAAGATTTATATCCTGCGTCTTTGATGTAAAAACAGTATTGAGATACTGGTTTTAAAAGAGATAATTTTGAATGGAAAATGTATTGTTCAATTTACAGGACGCAACTTTAAGTAGTTACAGTATACAACAATAAATCTATTGGACTTTTAGCCATAAAGAAAAAGTCACACAAACATAAATAGAAAAACATTTATTTATTTAAAGATACGTACCAACAATAAAGATTTTTAACTTCATGACGATCAAAATTGAATAACCATTTTAATAATACATTTCTTTTAAGTAAACAATTTAATTTACCGTGCAATAAATGTTAGAAATATGACATGGTTTTTATATAGTTGAATTATTGTTACACATTTTTATACACGACGAGTAAATATATCTGCGTTTAAGATTATTTCACACAATCTAAAATAACAGGGTGAAAATTAATAGGAAGTAGTTCGTGTTTGTCCATTGCTAAGAGTTAACTTTATTTATTGATTGAACATTTATTAACAATTTCTGAAATAATTAATCTAAATAAATATACGAACATATTATACACAGATTAAGTTAAGAGCTTATTCCATTTGTCTGAATGAAGACGTCTGAAAGCCATAGAATCTGAATTCAGACTAGTGGAATAACGTTCAGAACGCTAGGCTTCTGAAAAGTAGACAAATTTTGGCTCCTAGCTCACTAAATTTTTAGTAGCTCCGTCTCAGGAAGGTGGAATAACGTTCCGTCAACTTCCGTCCGACGCTTCATTCATTCATCAGTCAGTCGGTCACTCGGTCAGTCGCCTCTCGCCTCGCGCCCGCCACAGCGAGAGGACGTGCCAAAATTTTACATGCCTATGATTGCAAATTACGTAAACAAAAAAAAAGATAATAAAAGTTTTATAGCAGATATACATATGCTCACGCCATTAATATCAGGGGTAGTTAGGTAGGTAGGGGTTCCATTTCATAGGGGTAGGCAGATATCACAGATATGTATAATTATATTCATACATACATACATATCGCTGCTTTCATATTATAGGGGCACAATTCAAAAATCATGATTGTTGGGAAAACGCGTTTAAAGAGTTTTGAGCCTCTGTATTTTCACAAAATCGGTCATAAATGAATTAAACTAATAATAACAAAATCATAAAACTTTATAAGTGTATGCCATTAAGCATGAAATGTCCATATACTCGTATTATTCAAACTCGAAATCTCATTTTTTATAGATGTGCCCCTATAATATGAAAGCAGCGATATACTCACCGTATTATTTCCGATTGGGGTAGGTAAATACGTTTTATCACATACATGCAAATTATATTATATTTATTAATACTCACGCCATTACTTCCCATCGGAGTAGGTAGATACGTTTAATTACATACATACGCACATATACTCACGCTTTTACTTCCGCTTGTGGTAGGTAGATAATTTTAATTACACACATACATACTTAAAATCCCGCCATTATTTCCGTTAGGGGTAGGCAGATACGTCTTGTTTCAAATATGCATACTTATACTCACGCCATCACTTCCCGTGGGGGTAGGCACAGGCGTATAATTACATACATGCATACATATACTCACGCCATTATTTCCCATTGGGGTAAGCAAATACGTTTAATCACATATATGCATACATATACTAACGCCATTACCTCTCATTGGAGTAGGCAGATACGATTAATTACATACAAATACTCACGTCATTATTTCACATTGGGGTAGGCTGAAACTATCGATCGCCACTTCGCACGACCCCGGCAAACTTTTAAATAAATATGCTTTTCTTTTTATGGCATATAGGAGTTCCCGCTTATTTAATATTTTGTGTGAAATATGACGTAAAAACATTTGGAAAAGGTTGTGTACATGAATAGGGTATATGTTAGTATAGTAGCGAAAGGGATATATAGACGCAATGTGTCGTCGTTTATAGAATGAGAGTGGTATAGTCCATTAGAGAGTCCGATAGAGAGCGTTCTAAAAAAAAGGCGGGAGCAATTTCGTACGACCACCCGCGATCATAGCGCGCTCTCGAATGATTCAGCAGCAACTGAAAATTGTGTATGCGGCAGTAACTTCGAAGGACGTCTGAATTCAGAAACGACAAAGTGTAATGGAATAAGCTCTTTAGCCCCAAACTAAGTAAAGTATTAGGGTGCATACTGATTAAATAAGAGGTTATTTCAGTGAGACTGTTTCAATACCTTAAACCTCAGAGCTACACTAGCTATTAGGAATGTAGGCTGTTGCTGAAAAATAAGTGTAGTGATGGTTGTCAAGTTTAATTGAAACCAGCTTCACTTCTTAAAATGGCCTGGCAGGATGGAACTAAAATACTATATGTAATAGGCGTCATATGCTTCACAAAAATCTCTGCAATTTTAAAATGATGATGATGATGATTTGAAAATGATTTTTTTCTACCACGCAGATTGCTTGATTATATCTGCAAAGAAAGGAAATTATTTCTATTGTAAAAAATTCGGAGGTAGGGAACGCAAACACTACTTAAAAGTGTAAAAGAAACAAACGATAGAAGAATTTCGCGCTGGCAGCCACTGACACGGTAGCTCAATTATATACCCGAGGTCGCGGGTTCGATTCCCGCCTGTGTCGAAATTTTTCTTTCCTTTATTTATTAGTCATCCTTTCCCCACTATATTTTCCAAAAGTGGCTGTGGAATTTCTAATTCCTTAGCTCTGGCTACCCCTTCTAGGGATTTATAGCCGTGAGTATATGTATGTATTTACATACATATACTCACGTACTGTACACGTACTCTTTATACGACGTACGTCCCATTTAAATACTTTTTGGCCATCTATGAAATCAAATGGTTCATACCCATTAATTTCCATTGGTTCCTTTATTCGACCCCTGTGAGCTGTGTAGTGTACCGGTTCGCGATTAGTGCGGCTACTGTGTTGGAGTTACTGGGTAAACTGTGTAAATTTCAATGTAATTGAGGTTTATAAAATTGGACGTATAATCGGCCAGATTATCGGTCCTACAAAGTTTCTCGTAACAGCCAAAGAACAAACCAGTTTAGCCTAGTCGATACCGGTTCACCCTATCGTCTAATGGATAAACTTGTTAAGTAAATAAAATTGGTACAACACACCATTCGTACATACAGAATTCTAACTTAAATTTTGAGAATTTAGCCGGATATGTAAAATAATTTCACGTATGCACAACTGTATATAATGTGCTCTATTGAATTTTGAAGTAAGTGTTTCATGTTGTCGTGAGTTTTCGGTAGTACTATTTATTTTATTCATATTTTAGTAATCTTATAGCAAAAAAAAATGTGTAAGCTGTAAAAATACCACTTTATTACATGATGGAGATAATGTAAACAGAGCTTCTAACGAAAATTTATTTCTTGATAGTCAATTATATTAATAATTGAGAACAGTGAAAAAATTAAGAAAAAAAGATAAAAGTTTTACTCTGTGTCGAAAAATGTGCCCTCCTTTCTTACCTACGTATGCTTGCCCGAAACCTTTCACCAGCGAGTCTGAGCAATAGACAAACACGATCGATTTCTAATCATTTTCCCACTCAGCTACTTTTGGATCGTGTGAAATAATTTTAAACGCTGATAAATTAACTCGTCATGTATACATTTATTTAAATTAAAAATAATAATTGAAATATATAAAAACCTTGTTATAATTATAACGCTATTTCCACGGCTAATTAAATTGTATATTTAAAAGAATTTTTCAATCAAATCGTTATTCAATTGTCATCGTCATGAAATTAGAAATCTTAATTTTCGGTACGTAAATAAAATAAGCTTTAAAAACTATTTTTTATAACTATTCTTTCTTTTCTTTGTGCCCAAACGTACAATAGTTGCGTCATGTAAACTGAACGCTTAACTTTCCTCCCCAAATGGTGGTATGGATTATATATCGCACTTTTCAATCTTTTTATAACAAACCTCTTCTCTCTCCTTCTCTTCTTCTCCTTCCTTAAAGTGTTAAAAGTGAAATACTATAAATATGAATTTGTAAAACACTTAGAAAATTGATTTGACAATATCCTCTATTCTTTAATCAAATAAAAAAAACGGTATGTTGTTCATAAATGCATTACATATTTTGTCATGATTATAAGAAAAATACTGGCTCCCACTGATTTTTGGGTGATACGGTTGGATACCTATCACCAATAACCTTTATATTGCAATCTTTTTCCCACACAACTTCCAAAAGTGGCCGAGGATTTTTTTATTCTGAAGCTCTTCTTACCACTTCTAAGTATTTATAGTCGTGAGTATATGTTTATATGCATTGTATGACTTCAACAAAAAATACAACATCTGTCAATATCTGTCATTGAAAGTGGTTTTGTCTGTTCTGGTTTCCTGTTTCAGCCAATTCTATGGTTTTGTTTAAATTGTAGATGATACAATATATATACACAATAGTACTCATGGAAATAATAGGAAATTCGGTATTTTAAGTAGTTTCAGATTGAAGTTAAAATGTGTAATTATTGAACGTCATTTTTTTATGTTTAATAACTGAATAATGTTTTTGTACGCAATATGTCTTTTTGGCAATTTCCGGTATCATTGCAAAAATCACACATAAATAGTTCAATGGAATGTGGTTATCAACAGTTTTCGAAGAGGAATTAGGAGGATAGGATATTTCGAAGAGGATACGTCCATAATTTCCATTAAGTAAACACATTTGTAACTAACCATACGTTCACTAAACAAAGACAGTTATTTATTCTAGATGAAATCTGTTTCAGCTGGATTAGCTTTCTGCAGCTGCTTCCTGCAGGCAGTCACAGCACAGGGAAGACATGTAAGTAACAAACAAAACAAACTCGATAGAAATGCTGATGCACTTCTTTTTGATTCTGTTTACTTTACAAAATTATGGATTGAAGTCTAGTTCAGTAATACTTAGTGAGCATGAATGTTTCGCTATGCCAAATTGGATCGAAGTGGCGAGTTTTGTTTACAGTTGTTTCCCATACACTTACATGGGAAACTTTTAAGGGTAATTATTATTTAAAAGTAAATTTTTTTCGAAGATATCTTTCCGTTACAACCTCGTACTCGATGCTAATGACCATCATGGAAAGTTTGGTAGAGATCGGTCCAGCCGACCAGCCGTTAAAGAGACGTGATGTCACAAGTGAAATACAAAAGTCGGGGGTAAATGGAACTTCACTCTAATAAATTCGACCATAAATTTCAGTATAACTATAGAACCTAAGTGTTTTGACAATAATATTAATGACAAACAATAATAATATTTTTTCAACTTGATTGTGACCACAGACTTTGACAGTATAACAGCTTATACATATGTAATGCATGTGCGGTAAGTAATAATATACGGTAGTGGTACCTCTGCAAACCTCTTCGGGGATATGCGACAGAAACGTTTGAGTTTGAGTTTATGTATTTATTATATGCATGAATGAATAAGAATTTGTCTTTTACACTTCTACTGGATATTTACTTTCAGTGTACAAAATTTCATACTTCTCTGTTTGCGCAATTATCATAGCAACGATTTAGGCAACTTAAATACATGCATATACTCACGGCTTGTAGTATTATATATTTGCCGTGTAGTGTCGGCTTTGCCGTGTAGTGTCGGCTTAGAATAGCACTACCCCGTTTCTACCGATGGGTGTACGTAAGAGGCGACTAACGGTATTGGGGCTTTTAAGGGATTTTTGGGCGATGCGGTTGGAGACCCATCAACAACAACTTTTACTTTACCATCCTTTCCCCACTCAATTTTCCAAATGTGGCTGAGGAATTTCTAATTCCTTAGCTCTGGCTACCCCTTCTAGGGATTTATAGCCGTGAGTATATGTATGTATGTATGTATGTATACTCACGGCTATAAATCCCTAGATGGGGTTGCCAGAGCTAAGGAATTGGAAATTCCTCAGCCACTTTTGGAAGTTAAGTAGGGAAAAGATGGTAAAATAAAGGTTGTTGGTGATGGGTCTCCAACCTCATCGCCCAAAAATCCCTTAAAACTTACGTACTTACGTACACCCACCGGAAGAAGATGCGGTTGGAGACCCATCACCTTTATTTTACGATCTTTTCCCCACTCAACTTCCAAAAGTTGCTAAGGAATTTATAATTCCTTAGCTCTGGCTACTCCGTGAGTATATATATGTATGTATGTATGTTAAATTATAATCCTACCCAACAAGAGGCACAATATGCACTTATCATAATTAAAAGCTCAATATTATTACAAACGGTTTTTTAACAAGAACTTTGCTATTTAAAACAAATAAAACAATAGTTTAATCTGGGGGCACGGCAGTGCCCCTGCCAAGTCTCGAGCAAAACGGGCACGGCCGTACCATCTTTTCTCGAAGCGTTTCGCGGCTGTTTCGCCCCCCCTTTATCTTCGACGTGGACAAAGCTAGGAGTTTAGGTTTTCGGTGAATAATAGTAGGCATTGGAACAAGCTTAAGTTCGAAATTACACGCCAAATGAATTAATAGTTTAGGAGTTACGGTCGATCAAAGTTACACCATTTTGTCACTCACTGACTCACTGACAGATCATCAAAAATCTAAGGTACTTCTAGCAGACTTAGAAACTTCAAATTTTGCACCAAGATAGGTCATTAGCCACATATAAAGGAAAAATTATAAAAACATTAAAAAATTATATGCCATAGAAAACAATTTTATATTTGCGGTTTGGCAAGAACATTATGTATGGATTTTGACTGCATTGTTAACTTTGTTCGTTGTTCAAGTACCTATTCAATTGGATGAATACATACATAGAATAGAAAAGAATAATATAAATGTAATACATAGACTATCATTAATACAAATTAATACATAAAGTTCATTAAATTAATAAAGCTAAAACTCCATTGTATTGCGATAAATATTGTATGCGCGCTCGATAGATGGCGTTGTACCTGTCTGAATCGCGCTATGGTTGCGTTACAAAGCGCAGTGTAAGTAGTAGGTACTTCAAAATAATTCGATAATTTTCATTTGAATCTGTCTATGAAAACCCATTTCGAAACTAAAAAATATTGTAGTGATAATTGATATTCGGAGAACTTTACGTGTTATTTAGTTTAGTTTAGTTATCGTTTGTAAGTTAGTAGATATATATTTATTTAGTTAGTTATTTGTTAGTTAGTTTAGTTCTATTTAGTTTGCATATATTTATATAAGTTTAAGCCCTATTGTTATAGAAGTAATTGTAAATATAGTGTAATGGAACGTGAAATATTGTACATAAATGGCGACCTTTGTCCACACAGAGTTATCTCTATTCCTGGAGATGGGTCGTGTTTATTTCATTCGTTGTCATACAGCATGTATGGGAGTTTTCAGTCGTCAAACAAGCATACGTGGCCCTTTCAAGAGTGACTAGTTTGGGTGGATTACATTTAATAAATGTGAATTTTAGTAGTATCAAAGCTCAGGAGACAGCAATAGCTGAATATAATCGACTCCGAAGTATATATCGCCCAGACTTGTCTACCTTAGAAGTAACGAAGCCTCAGAGAAGAAACAGAAGAGATAGAGATAGAGAATGGGTTCTAAGCAAAGCAGTAGCTGACGTCCAAGAAATTGTGAGGTCACCTAAAAGTAAAAGAAAGAAATGCATTACAAAAAATAAATGAGATCCCACCAAAAACATTAAATGTAAAAAAATGCCAAGTCTCTCGATGCAGTTTTTCCATCTTAAAAAGTTTTGAGATCTCATAGAAGCCAAGTCCTATTCAAAATATTTCGTAGTTATAAATCAACATTTAGTAATTGTATCAATAGTTTTCTTTATATTATAATTATAGTGACTTGGCAATGAGCACAAATTAAAAGCTGCTTGCTGCCTGGAATTATATGCAAATGTTACTGACGAGACCAGTGATCAGATTATTTGTTATGTGTGAATCATGATGGTCACTTCCGACTACATGCTCCAATACAATAATTAAGAATACCTTACGGGCCATCGCTTTATAAAAGTAAATGAATCGAGAGTGCACTAAGACTGACTGCCGTTGCCGAAATTCGGTTGGGACGACACGGATAAACCAAAAGAAAATTAATTTTGTGATATTAATGTTTACGCATGCGGTGTGTGTAACTTTCAACTCCTCCAAATACGAGTATGCCGTTTTATTTGTTTCTTCTTGTGCTCATTGCCAAGTCACTATAATTATAATATAAAGAAAACTATTGATACAATTACTAAATGTTGAATTATAACTACGAAATATTTTGAATAGGACTTGGCTTCTATGAGATCTCAAAACTTTTTAAGATGGAAAAACTGCATCGAGAGACTTGGCATTTTTTTACATTTAATGTTTTTGGTGGGATATATATTTCACAAATGGTATCAGGTAAATTTTTACCATAAACACGCGATTATTTCATCAAAGTTTTATCGTATCACTTTTTGACACAATACCGGCCCCCTGATTACGTATCTTTTGCGACTGTCGATTGTGTCGCTAGTTGCACGATTGTCGCTGTCAATGTCATAATTTTGTATGCGATTTGACACTTTTGACAGCGACAATCGTGCAACTAGCGACACAATCGCGGTCGCTAAAGATACATAATCAGGGTGCGGGTCTCATTAATGATCCAATTATATCACATCTGGCTGGCCGCGACACCGCTGAATTTTGTGGTTGACTTGACATATGCCAGATATAAATTTTCATTCCTTATTTTATGAAACAAAGTTATTGTTGAAAAACCCTTTATTTAAAAAATAATATAATAAATAGATCGTAACATTATGAATTTAGTATATATAATAATAACTTTTAATATGGGTATAACAGGCTAGTACAATAAATTATTTATTTGCAGCACTATGAACAACATTATCTTGGCAGGCAACGAGGTAAAGCATAACAATTTTTTTTTCTCAAAATAGGTATATTTTGTGAAGCCGATCACTTTATAAAATATATGACATTAAAATATCTTATCATCCCATGCAAGCATTGATACTGGGATTAGTTAGCAATCATACTTAAATACTCGTACATATACTCAAGACTCCAATTCCAAATGGGGTAGCCAGAGCTTTGGAAATAGAAATTCCTCAGCCACTTTTGGATTTCGGGTATGTAAAAGATGACAAATTTAAAATTAAGTTTTGTTGATGATGAGGTTTCCAGCCTCAACACCTTGCGATCACGTATATTATAGATCCCTTTTATCCTAAATTACCTCTTACGTCACCTAAGGGAAGAAATTGGTTAGTACTATTTTAACTTTTGCTGTGTAGTGTCGGCTTAGAATAGCACTACCCCATTTCTTCCGGTGGGTGTACGCAAGAGGCGACTAACGGTATTCGGGCTTTTAAGGGATTTTTGGGCGATGCGGTTGGATACCCATCACCAACAACCTTTATTTTTACAATCTTTTCCCCACTATCATTTCCAAAAGTGGCTGAGGAATTTCTAATTCCTTAGCTCTGGCTACCCCTTCTAGGGATTTACAGCCGTGAGTATATGTATGTATGTATTTTAACTTTCACTGTCACTTTTTCGGAGGACACATTTGGACCAAAAAGATAGTGTGCTCAAAATGGAAGGCGTCCGAAGTATACGAGCATGTACGAAATGAAAAGATAGTAGAAGAGTAAACGAAGCTAGAGAGGTTTCCCAGGATCGTACAAATGGCGATCAATAGGCTCTACCTACCGCGACGGAAACTAATGGAGTGAGTATATGTATGTATTCTTAGCCGTCACTACGCAGCTCGGATAGAATAAGATTGCCTAAAGTCTTAATTTGTATAGTATCTAAATAAAATTGTTACTTTGTTTGTTATTGTAATTGTTTTCTAATATTTAAAATACAGGCCCTTTTATTCTTCATACTTCGTAAATGAAAAATAAACCTGTCAGGCTTTTCGTGAACCCTGATACTTATAGAGCTGATATTAAGACCAAATAAAATAAATATTGAAGGGGGCTCCCATACTCAAATCAAACGTTATTTTTTGATAAGTTTTGCTTGATATTAAGAATTGATGAATTAATAATATTATATTTGATGAGATATCTTACATACATACATATTCTCATGGCTATAAAATCCTAAAAGGGGTAGCCAGAGCTACAGAAAGTATCAGTATATTTTTAGGCCAGTGATGTTTTGAATATTTATGAGATATCATTGTTTTTTCTAGATTGTGGCGGTGGCATCAACAACGCTGAACGCGGCGGCCCGTATGGTTAACATTTGTTGTCCAAGAATTTTTAAATGAATACAAATGAATAATATTGACTCTGAGTTATTATTTATTTACATTCTTCAACGCTGATCAACATACATACATATACCTGTACTTATATCAGACCTTTTACGTTTGTAACTTGACATTAAATAAATGAATATACTCAGGACCATAAATCCCAAAAGGGGTAGCCAGAGCTTTCTAAAGCTCTAGCTAGAAACTCTTTAGCCACATTTGCAGCTCAGAACACACCTAGCGCGCAAGATACTGCAGTACCTTTAATTACATACATACACATACTCAAAGTAATAAATCCCTAGAAGAGGTAGCTAGAGCTTCAGATTAAAAAATCCTCAGCCACCCTTACCCTTAGTCGCCTCTTACTTATACCCACGGGAAGGAATATGTTAAAATGTATACCAAAAGTAAATTTCTATTTCATACAAACAATATGAATAAATTAGAATGTTTTTTGTTCATGAAAACCTCATGTGATTATTTCTAATAAATAAAGGAAAGAATAATTTTGACACTAGCGGAGATCAAACCCACGACCTCCGGGTATACAAATATGTCCCCGTCGCTGTAGTTACGTTTGATTTCTGCTGAAAATCTCGTAGATTTGCTGGATGCTCTTGACTGGGAGTACAAAGTTTTGATCGATTGTCTTTGTATACCCCAATTGGAACTAACGTTATAATTATATGTACCTTCTTCAGCGCAATTTTGATAAAAAATAATCAAAAGTGGTGCTCTGGTGGTGAAAAAAAATTCGTGAAATCTTACAGTGGCCGCTGCTCCTTCCTTAGCCTGCCAGACCCTTTCATAAGTTTTTGTTTATTAGCCTAATTTATTATGCCTATGCCCACTGCTGGGCAAAGGCTTTACAATTTTGAGTCCACATATCCCTCTTCGAAGTTGTAAAGAACCACCCTGGATCGAACTTGTCCAGGTCAATCCATCACCTCCTCTTCCCTGCGCCGGTGTTCATCTGTAGGTACCCGTTCAGTAGCTGCCGGACACCCAGAATACTGTGTTCCATTGCTCCCTGAATTGCATTGAAGAAAATAAATAATTATTGAAAACCAAAAAAACTAGTGGAATACAACACAGACATTTAAAATAAATTGCAGTGTGGTACGCACACATATTCCCTCCATTTCTTGTATGTTAGTATTACGAGTAAGTCTTCAGTTAGTAATAAACATACACTCAAGCAACAACCACGTCTTTAATTCGTACATTGCATGGCGACTCTGCCAGGAAAATTAAGTATCGTTATCTTAACATCCCATGGGGACATCAAAACTAGGTTAAGTTAGCAAACATACACACACACATATACTCACGTCTATTAATCACAAAAATTTGTAGCCAGAGCTACAGAATTAAATAAAATGGGTCTTGGGTAAGGCAAAGATTACAGATAGGCTTGTCGGTGATGGTGTCTCCAGGCACATTCCCCAGAAATAACTGTTAGTACATTTTATAAACCCCTGTATCCAAAGACACCTCTTTCGACATACGCGGGCAGGAATGGGTTAGTACCATTCTTAGCCTGTTAATTTCTGAATTTAAAATAAATTTTTGAATTGTCTCTGCCTAACTTATGGTATCTAATATGAGTAATAATGGGATGCATGGGTATATCTTACATATAATAAATCTGTAGAAAAGTAATTTTTGTATATTGAAGAAATTGAAAAAAAAAATAGCCAGCGTGTGAACAGATAAGTAACAGAACCCATTTCCATCATTTTTTCAATTTTTGTCTGTTTGTCTGTTTATATGTTTGTTTGTGCGCACATCACGTAAAATCTACGAATTCAATGCTGAAAATGTTTATATACAAAAAATATACGTAACTTGAGGTATAACTTAGTTTTTAATTCATCGAAATCGGTTCACTCTATCAAAAGATATGATTAATTTTGTGAGTTCAAGAAGAAAAATATTACGTTACGCAATTCAGTATAGTACTTGCAACGACATCTTAAGTCTAAATATAGAACTAATGTTGATAGTTGGAATCCAAAGTCCGATAGATGGCGTTGTGCAAACATAAAATAAAGAACGAAAATAAAATAAAGCAAAAATAAAATTTGCATTTTTTTAGCCCCTTTAACCCCTTATTTTAAAGTCGGTTAAAGTAATAGAAGCTACAGGAAACAAGCAAGACGAAATTAATACAAGCTGCCAATGTCAAGTGAATTCGCCGAATATGAAAATAACTAAAATGCTTTTAAATATTATCTTTACTTAGTTTCTTAAATTAGGCTTATAATATTAATATATTATGTAAATAGTCTGCCTATTAATAAATCTAATTTGGTGAGCAAAATTTTGAAATTCTTAGCCATTCTTCAAATGCACGTCACTTCACAACCAGTTTTCGTGAACGTTTATAATAAAAAACTGAATTTTGGTCTACATTAAACACCAAACCTCTCTGGCTTCGTTTACATCCATCAATTTTTTCATACATGTTCTTTTATTCTTCATTCTGCGGACACCTGCCTTTTTGAGCACGTTTTCTATTTGATCCAAATGTGTCCTCCGAGGTCGTCCTCTACTAACATTACCTTCCACATTGGCGATAAAAAAAGTGTAAAGTACAAAGTGGCGATCGATAGTCTCTGCCTACCCCAATAATAATATAATAATAATAAAACGTTTATTTCAGATAAGTCACATCCATATTATTACATAAAATTCAAAATCAATTAAATTAAAAATTAATTAAAATAAATAAATTAAATTAAACAAAAATAAGAATAATTAAAAATTACAATTAAATCGAATAAAAAAAATACAATGGAAACTAACGGCGTGAGAATATGTATGTATGTATGTATTAAACACCAGAAACATAAGACATCTTTTAAGTTCTACTTTTTTAAACACTAAAATGATGTAGTGACCTTAGTGACTAACCTTAATTTAGTTATATTTGCATATTATACATACATATACTCACGACTATAAATCCCTAGAAGGGGTAGCCAGAGCTAAGGAATTAGAAATTCCTCAGCCACTTTTGGAAAATTGAGTGGGGAAAAGATGGTAAAATAAAGGTTGTTGGTGATGGCTCTCCAACCGCATCGCCCAAAAATCCCTTAAAAACCCCCAATACCGTTAGTCGCCTCTTACGTACATCCACCGGAAGAAATGGGGTAGTGCTATTCTAAGCCGACACTACACAGCTATTACAGTGCATATTATGCCACTGATAAATCGATTTAATTCAATGTATTATCATAGTACAACCAACAACCGTAAACCCTAATAATAGTAAAGTGCCTTTTTTGAGCGGTTTTATTTAGCTTACCCCGTTTGTTTTATTCTTTCTTGAGTGAAATTTAGTAATTTAAATTTTACCCCCTTCATGTCAACCGGTTAATATTTCTTTTCGGAAGGAAAAGACGTGATGAGCTCGAAGCAAAGAGTGATGAGCTCAAGGCCCGACCACCTGCGGTCATCAATAATAACTACCTATATATTGGAGGGGTACTGATTTTTCAACATACGTCATAGAACATTGTCGGAAAGATTGGCTGGATTGGCACATGAGAGCACATGAACACACTCTTAATAGCCGGATACCAGAATTTGCTGTGGCCGAAATCGGGCGGGATTGATATATGATCTATATGCAAAATTCCGAAGTGTTAAAAACAAAAGGGCTTTATAAATATATTGATGCATTATGCAGCTCTGCTAGGATCGTACAAGGTAGCGATTCATAATCTTTGGCTAACCCTGTAACTGTATCTAAATAAACACTAATTCAAATGAGATACACACATTTACGACCTTTTATTATTTCAACTGGATAATGGCTACTGTAATTAATTAAATATCATTATAAAATACTCAATAGTTCCTACATCACAATAAGTGTCCGCATTAGATTTCATTGGTTCTTTATTTTATTTCAAAAAGGTGATATACACTTAACTAAACGACGTTTTTTTGCTCTCTACAATCACGCGAACGAAGTCGCGGGCACAGCTAGTGTATGTATATTTTTCCAAATTTCAACCAGTAAACCATTTTATTGTACATAAGGCACCCAAAAGTTTTGTCAAAAGTCTTCCATTATTAATTGTGATATTTAAGGATTTTAGGGTTCAGAACTAAAATAATAAAAAAGGAATTTGGCTGTCTGTCAGTCCGTCCCTCAGCCTATCCCCGGATCTCGTGTACTGTGGTAAGTACTTAAAAAACTGAAATTGAGGGGGGCTCCCCCTATAAGTACAATAAAGGTTTTTTTTGTTACTTTTTGGTCTAAATTGATAACGATTAATTTTAAGGTAATTAACTACTTAATTACTGATGAAATATCATTTTGTTTTTATTATGTGACTGTGATGGTGGCGACGACATCAACAACGCGCTGGACGCGGCTACCAGTGGGGTTAATATTTTGTTTACAGAAATATTAAATGAATGTATTTTGAGTTTGTTTGAATTGATTTTGCGTTATTATTTGTCCACTTTCTTCAACGTATCATATTAATACGACGTTCATAGCCGAGTGGATAGGTGACCAGCTTCGCGGTCCGGAGGTTGCGGGTTCGATCCCCGCTGAGGGCAACATTTATGTGATCAACATTTATGAATGATTGTTTCTTTGTCTTGGATGTTAATCACATGTGTATTATATAGTATTAAATATATCGTCGAGTTTGTATCCCATAATACAAGTTCTACTTAGTTTGGGGCTAACTTGATCTGTGTATAATATGCCCGTATATTCGAAAAAAAAAAAAAAATATTGTACTTGACTAGGTAGCCTTCGTTTTGTTACTTCTGAAGGTTGTACGATTCCACTGAAAAAAGAATTGGTAACATCAACGCCAGAAAATCCTAGGCTAGTTTAATCGGAGTGATACACTACAGCAGCATACCCGATAGTGTTCCCGGGATCATGCTGCATCACGAGAATACAAATACACATACGTAACTCAAAACAGAAGCGTTTATAAAATAATTTTGTATTTAAACCTGACTTAGATTAGCCTGACTTAGATTAATGATGAACTTACAATTTATTTTAGTTAAAATGTCGTGATTGCCTATGAAGCAGCAATTTCCGACGTAACATCAAAGCTGGATAAAGTGTTTCAAAAATTGTTTTGGTGACTGGGACTTTGTATAGAACATGAGGGGAATAACATAGTTTATATTTGTCCCAAAACTTATCGAGTGACCCACTTACTTTATGTCCAGCAGTAGACATATACTGGATAATATTAGGTTGGAAGGTAAGACGATAATTTGGCAGGCAACTTGATATGAGTGACGACAATATCATTACTTTGTATAAAAGCAAAGGAGACAGAGGTGATTGTAATAACTACAGGGGCATATCTTTATTGGTTATCGCGGGCTTTCCATTGCCTAATGTCTTTGCATTTGCAAAAGTTGTTCTAGGAAGATTGGACACTTCAGCCGCTCAGATTTACCCGGAATCTCAGTGTGGGTTCAGAGCTGGCCGTTCGACCAATGATATGATATTTACTCTTCGGCAACTTCAAGAGCAATACCGCGAACATCGTTTGCCGCGTTATATGGCCTTCGTGGATTTAAATAAGGCATTTGACGCCCTGAGCTGGGAAGGACTATATGAAGTACTGACCACAATAGGATGCCCTCTGAAACTTCTATTACTCATCAGGTCCGGCTCAGTAATCTTTGATGACGAGAGATCAGTGTCCTTTGGTGTAAACCGTGGGGTAAAAAAGGGCTGTGTGCTGGCGCCTACGCTTTTTGGTATCTTCTTCTCGACACTACATTGACTGCGTTCGAAGATTGTGATGTCGGAGTACATCTGCATACTAGAAAGGATGGAAAACTATACAACATTAGCCTCCTTCGATCCAAAAATAAGCTAATGCTGCATCAGTCGTAAACACGGAAAGCGAACTCCAGTTGCTGGTGACGCGATTTTGTCACGCTTGTCGCTTGTTCTCCATGAGGGTGAACACCAAGAAGACCGTGGTCATGGCGGAAGGCGTGAATCATGCTCCTCACATTACACTCGACGGTGCTGCACTTGATGTGATGGGGCATTTCTGCTATCTCGGCTCTACAAAAACAGAACCTCTGTCCAGCAACAACGGGATAGATACTCGGATTGGCACGGCATCAACAGCTTATGCGTAAGCAGCAACAGCGTATGGAGGAACTGTAAACTCACCACATACAACAAAGTTCTTGTTTACCAGACCTGCGTTCTGAGCATATTGCTTTAAGCGTCAGAAACTTGGACTACATACGCGAAGCAAGAACGCAAACTCAACGCTTTCCATATGCGCTGTCTGAGGACTATACTTCAAGTCGGCCTTACCCTAAGATTCCAAGACTCGTGTAAGCGAGATATGAGTAGTTTCAGAATGCAAACCGATGGCTGGGAGAAACGCGCCGAAATGAGATCCGAATGGCGCTATGACATAAAGTCGGAACTGTCAAACATGACGAAGACTGACTGGAGAATCTGAAGCAAAAGAGACTTCGACGTGATCTTTCACCTCCTGCAGACTCTCGTTTCGTGTGCGATAGATGTGGCACGAAAAGCCAAGCAGCCATAGGGCTCTACAGTCACCAATGGCGGTGCGGCAACCCGTAACCTATGAGCGCTGCAACAAACATCTACAACAGATGCTGTGGCCAATCATGATGATATATATTGTTATAGGAGTTATTATAGTGTCGTGGAGTAGGCAGTAATTGAAAGATCCAATTGCACAATATATAGAATAAAGTTTATTGCACACAGAAAACGACACTAGAGTTTATACAAGAAGGAGTAGTAAGTCAATAGAAAAGAATAACACATAAAAGAGAAAGCACTTAGAACCTAGATTAGAATAAGTATTAGGCGGAGTAATATTCAAACAAAACGATTTATCTAGTAACAGCGGAGCGCGATAACCGACTGTTGACCTCGGGCCCTTCAGGTAGCCGCGTGCGAATACAACGGCAACAATATCGCTCTCGCTTATGCACTTGATCAGAGATAAGGATTACGTAATCGCATGCGCTGCCGCGCTGTCGGACACTCGACTCATCAAAAATAACTATATAAAATAAGTTTTACGTTGTCCGTCTGTCTGTCGTATAATTTGAAGTTTACAATATTATAATAAATTTACATTAGGAAGTTACTTTAATACATTTGTTCACTGATTTACTTTACGTTAATATGAATTTAAACATTTATTGATAATTTAATTTTCTTTATATGTAAGTTTCTACAATTAAATGACAACTAATGTAAGTAGGCCATAGGGCACTACATTATTACACATATACAAAATACGTTGAATTGATGAAAAGATATCACTATTAAAAGATATCTTTTTGTGCAAATGTATAAAATACACTTAAATATTTTAAAATATGAGGTTAAAATATGTCAAAAACACAAATGTAACATTAGTATTTCGTATTTATAGGTTGAAAAGTGATGAATCTGTTCATGGTTAGGTATACTAAAAGAACGAGTGCTACTCACCCCAAACGCACTATCCAAGCAAAACTGCACAAAATCGAGTGCCGCTCGGGACTGACGTATGAAGGTCACGAGCATTTAGGAAGCACTAGAAGCATTCGCACGTTAAATGCAAAATATAATTAGTTATAGACCTTTAAACACGGTGAGCATGGCTAGCACGAGCGACCTTTTAACTAGATATTGCGTGGTATAAAACAGTTATCTCTTTCGAACTTACATAGTGTACAGGGTCTTGTGTCCTGTACAAGATACTTGATATTACATCTTGTTAATAAAACGACAAGTGTTTGGTATGATTTCTTGTATTGAACTAAACTTAATGACTAAGAAAGCGGTTTATATACATGAGCTGCGGCGTAAATTGCTGACGATTAATTTCTACATAACAATGATGTGTGCTTGTACATATTCCCGAGGGACACCGATGCTCTGGCACGGCGGCTGGCGGCGGCGGCTCCTGCACGGTGGGGGCTGGCGCGGCGATTGTGATCCTTGTGTTCGGCGTGGGAGGTGCATGTTTTTGTTTCCATCTTGCAGTCGGATCTTTCAGTCTCACATAGGTTTCTACCTTCCTTGAAGTGGTATTCAGGTTTCTGACTTTAGAAGAATAGAATATGATTCTTATTTCAAAAATAACATATTCTTCTTTTATTCTTGATTTGACCTTCAGAAGGCTGTAAATATCCTTGATGTCCGAGTGAAAATTGTCTACTGGAAGGGACTCCTCCTTTGGTATCTGACTTGATATTTTACTCATCTCGCCAATAAGTTGTTCAGGTGTGAGCAGACGCAAGTCGATACTTCCTTGATGAGACGTAGTCAATGTTGTTGTTAATGGTTCTTGAATGTATTTAATGTTTGTAAGCAAATTGTTGGCGAGAGTGAATGCTATAGCAAAGTTGCTAAGGTCAGCACTTGTCTGCAATTCCTTCGAAAACTTAGCCATAGTGTAATCTATGTCGGTTAAATGTCCTTTTAACATCTTATTTTGTGAGTCCATTAATTTTTCGGTTGATTTCAACATGCTGTTTTGAGTTTCTATGATTAAAGTTTGTTTCTTCCATAGCGTAATGACATGATTCTGATCTTCTTGTAATGACTCGATATCTTGTTTATATTGGTCGGCAAATCTTTCGTTTAATACGCCGAACAACTCACTTGCTACGTAACCGATCCCATTTACAAGACCGCGGCGCGTGCGAGAGTTCTCGGGTGACGAGCGCGCGTTAACTTGTTTACTTGTAAGTAGTTCATTATAGTATCCGATTTCTAATCACCCATGTTTTAATTGATCGAGGATCCCCTTGTAGTGTGACTTGTCATGTTCTTTATAATCGTGCAACGGAGGCGTTTCTTGATTATTCTATATCGCTAAGGTTTGCTGTAAGGGGTAGCCGCACTTGATAGCTACTTTTCTCCAGTTAAATTGTTGTTTTCTTGTAAAACTCGATGTATCTTGATAACAGGGAAGATTTTCCAATATATTCTATTTCCGAGAACTTTGAATATTGCGGCCAATAGTACTTCTGTAGACGGCCTTCCAGTAATATGGTGTGATGTGTTTGGTTTAATTTATTGCCGCATGTTCTAATAAGCTTCATGCAGTATCGTATTGTGACATCTTGACTTGTCATAGTGCTGATACAAGCAAATGCAGCACATTTTAATGTTCGTTATTGCTTGGCTTCTTTGGGCTGGCGTCAGGTCATTAAACTCTTTGCAAAAATATATGCTATGTTCATTCCTTTGACAAAAACTGCAATTGAGTTTCTTAATCATGACATTTTGCTAACTTGCGATGTTGCTACCTTGCTGTTTGTATAAACTTGCTTCTTCGGACTATATTTTTCGGCACGTGTAGAAAATTTAATGTGCTTGGTTTAAAATGATATGATTCTTGTTTTCGGCGTGAGGATTCCATAGTCGTGAACTTATTTTCACGAAATGATAAAACCCGTCTAATTATGGCAACTCCATTGATTATTGATTCTAGTTTCTTGATAGTTCTTGATAAAAATTTATTACGTAGAAATAGGGTTCAGCTGTTGTCTACTCTTGCTCTTGATATCTTGCTGAGCACAATAAACCTTGATATTGTAGTGGACTTGATTCCTTGGTCGCTTGTTAACCAGCAGTGTCAGTGCATTAGCTCACTATGTGCAGGTCTTGTTCCCTGTACGTGATGCTTGATAACCTGTCAACTTGACTTAACCTTGATAATGTAAAGGACTTGATTCCTTGGTAGCTTGTTAACCATCACCGTCAATGCGTTTGATTACTATGTCCAGGGACTTGTTTCCTGTACGAGATGATTAATAAAAGTAAGGTACCTTGTATGAGCGCTTATACGCCAAATAGCTTATTATACCATACACTTGTCTTCTACTTTTGATAACTTGATATCTTGTTGAGTTCAATTAACCTTGATAATTTGGTGGACTTGATTCCTTGGTTGCTTGTTAACCATCAGCGTCAGTGCGTTAGCTCACTATGTACAGGTCTTGTTCCCTGTACGTGATGCTTGCTAAAAGTAAGGTACTTTTTTAGCGCTTATTACGTAGAAATAGGGTTCAGCTATTTTCTACTCTTAATAACTTGATAACTTGAATTAATCTTGATAATGTGAAGGACTTGATTCCTTGGTCGCTTGTTAACTATCAGCGTTGGTGTGTTAACTTACGATGTACAGGTCTTGATTCCTGTAGGTACGTGATGCTTGTTAACCTGTCAACTTGATTTAACCTTGATAATGTAAAGGACTTGATTCCTTGATCGGTTGTTAACTGTAAGCGTCCGTGCGTTAGCTCACTATGTACAGGTCTTGTTTCCTGTACGTGATGCTTGATAAAAGTAAGGTACCTTTTTAGCGCTTATTGCGTAGAAATAGGGTTCAGCTATTTTCTACTCTTGATAACTTGATATCTTGATGAGTTCAATTAACCTTGATATTGTAGTGGACTTGATTCCTTGGTCGCTTGTTAACCATCAGCGTCAGTGCGTTAGCTCAAGTGATGTGGACGTGCGCCTTCTCAATACACCGGTGGAACCCGCTGGTGGGAAGCCGGTGACCGATTCGCTATCACTCAAGAAACACAAAGACTCTGATTTTTTTTTGTCGAAGGACCACTATGTACAGGGTCTTGTGTCCTGTACAAGATACTTGATATTACATCTTGTTAATAAAACTCGCAGCATTATTGCGCCACCAAACACCACCAAAACAACAACAACAAATCGCCCATTATTTGCTCTTGTAATTGGGGTTTTTGTCTCTTGCAAATAACGCATTGGCGGATAAGCTTTTTTGTAAGCCGGTTGCCTTGTGGTATCCAATATTTACGTCGGACGAATGCCAATGTAACTCTAGCTCCTCCGTGGTACGAGAGTAGGTGGGCGTGTCGTATGATTAGCTCCGTAAGTTTACTACTGTAGGGCAAGATGATGGGATTTTTCATTTCTGAGCTGATGTTAGCGTGTTTGAGCCTCCCCCCGACACGTAGCATCCCCTCTGGATCCAGGTAGGGATGTAAATTTGCAATCTTGCTTTTTAAAGATATATGTTTGCTATTTTTAATGCGGTTAATTTCTTCATAATACTCTTGACCTTGTATTTCCTTGATAATGAGGCTTTGCGCTTCGCGTATTTCCGTTAATGATAAATATTTCTCTTTGTGGTTGTTTCTTTTAGCCGTAATAAACCGACGTATCCATGCTAACACCTTGACAACTTTATTCCACGAGCTATACTTGCTTATCAAGTTAGTTATAATGCTGCCTTCTGCGACGGAGTGCTGCCAGAATAACCGCCGCAACAGTACAGGTGCGATACCACCACCAAAACTGTTGCGGCCAATAAGATAATTATTCATGAATATCTGGCGATGGGACACATGAAACCATCCCGCAGAACATACGCCTTAGAATACTTCTTCCCACACCACTGTGTAATTCGCGAAGACTCAACCACGACCGCGTTACGCGTTGTGTTTAATGCATCACAAAAGACTTCAAATGGGTCGAGTCTCAACGATTTCATGAAGAAGGGACCTAACCTACAAAAGGACCTTCTTTCATTAATCCTTAAGTGGAGACAATACCGAGTAGCCTATACAGCCGATGTTGAGAAGATGTTTAGAATGATCTATGTACACCAGGAAGACCAGGGGCTCCAAAAAATTGTGTGGAGAAACAACCCCACCGAAACTATACAAGAATACCAGTTAACCACTATCCCGTTTGGTATAAAGGCCGCACCGTTTCTCGCCATGATGACTATGCGTCGACTGGCTGAAGATGAACAGCACAGGTACCCAAAAGCCGCCAAGGTCATCGCCGAAAGCTTTTACATGGATGACCTGATCCATGGGTCACATGATACTGAGTCAGCTATTCACATGAAACAAAATTTAATCAAGCTGCTTAAATCTGGAGGGTTTAATTTACGCAAGTGGTCATCAAACTATCAAGTCCTGTTAGAAGAAAGTGATGAGTTTAAAAAACAAGGACACTACGATTTTAAACAATCCAAAACAACAAAGGCTCTAGGGATTCATTGGATACCGGAACAAGATGTTTTCACATTTCGGTCCAAAATAAATGATGATGAAATCTCAAAAAATATGGAATCGTTGATCACGAAACGAAAATTATTATCATGCATATCAAAGCTATTCGACCCTCTTGGATTACTCACCCCTATATCGACGCAGCTTAAAACACTTTTCCAAAAGGTGTGGAAAACTAATATTCAATGGGAAGACAAGATCCCACAAGAGATCCACGAAGCATGGCACAAGATAAATCAAGATCTAATATACATTCAACAGATTAATATTCCTCGCTGGTTAGGCACAAGTACTGACACAGCTATTGAACTTCACGGCTTTTGTGACGCATCAAAAGTAAGCTACGCCTGTGTCATATACTGCAAGTTGTATGACAAAGAGCTGAACACCACAAAAATAACAATCGTCGCTGGTAAATCAAAAGTAGCACCGTGTAACAAGGAGATAACGTTACCTAAATTGGAGCTCTGTGGGGCACACTTATTAGCGAAGTTGATGAAAAAGATTGTCCAAAGTCTATCTAGTCATCATATGCAAGTGTACGGCTGGACAGACTCCACCGCCGTCCTGGGCTGGATACAAGGTGACCCAAATCGCTGGAAGGTGTTTGTAAGCAACAGGGTTAGACAAATTACTGAAGTTATCCCATCACAAAACTGGCAACATGTCAAATCAAGAGACAACCCAGCGGACTGCGCAAGCCGAGGACTACTAGCAAGCCAACTCCAACATCACACATTGTGGTGGGAAGGCCCATCATGGCTACCTAGTTTCATAGCGAAACAAAGACAAGATACAATGTATACAACAAGCGAAGAAATGATCGAAAGGAAAATCGCAACGGTTACAATACATGAATCCGGCTCGAAGGACCACTATGTACAGGGTCTTGTGTCCTGTACAAGATACTTGATATTACATCTTGTTAATAAAACGACAAGTGTTTGGTATGATTTCTTGTATTGAACTAAACTTAATGACTAAGAAAGCGGTTTATATACATGAGCTGCGGCGTAAATTGCTGACGATTAATTTCTACATAACAATGATGTGTGCTTGTACACATAGTATCGTATATTTTTAACTCAATCTAACCGACAAATAAATGATAAAATAACGCTCGTGCTAGCTCTCCTGGGTTGTGCGGCACCCCGCGCGACTAGCTAAGGGTTAATTATTGGTACAGGTAATGTGGCCAGCCACATTATGTCCGCAGAGACCCATCACAAACCAATCTTTATTTTACAATATCTTTCCTCAAGCAAATTGTATTAACAAAGCAAATTGTAAGTAAAACATATTAGCTAGTGTAGTTTTATCAAAAGAAAATATCTAACATCGCAGTAAAGCCAGTAGTTCCGGTCTTCAGAATGCGTACTTACATACATACAATTTACTCACGGCTATAAATACTAAAAATAAGAAATTCTTCCGCCAGATTGTAAAACAATGGTTTTTGGTGATGCGTCTCCAACCACATCGCTCAAATATCGCTTAAAAGCTTGGGGTAGTGCTTTTCTAAGCCGAATTTACACAGTTTCAGAATGCGTGGGTTGGTTAATTTGCAAGTTCATGCTTTTTTAATTAACTCGATATGCATATTTCCATATAACTATAAAATATATTGAAATTATAAAAATACATGTCATATTTGTAACACTTATATCACGGCAAATTAAATTGTATATATAAAGAAACTAACGCCCACATATTTTTATTTCCAATAGTCACCGCCATGAAGTTAGAAATAATAAGTTTTGGTAAGTTAAATAGCATAAATTCGTTGGTTTTTTCTTCGACTTGATTTAGCGTTTGTCTATCATTCATTACAAACAAGGATAAAAATTCACATGTTGGTTTATAAAAATAATATTAATTACCAACATTTTTGAACCTATAAAACTCTTATTTAAATGACTCCGTTGCTTTGGGAGTTTATTATTTGACGTTGAGTAAATAACATTTTTGTACACTGAATAAAAATTTGTGACTTTGATCCTCTCAATGCGCCCAAACCACCTTAACAATCCTTTTCTATATTTTTTACAATATCATCTTTCAAACTGCACCTTTCACGAATCATACAATTTTTACTCGATCACATAACCCTACATTACCTTTTCTGAGGGATCTTTTCATCTCTACTGCATTCTCTCTGCTATCTAACAAATTTGCAGTGCAAATTAAAATATTGCTGTGCAGTGTGCAGTGTAAAATATTACAGGAATACTGTACACATGTAATCGCTTTATAAAGGAGGACATTTCATGATAAAAACAGAAAACCTACATCTGTGGTTGTTGTAAAATGCTGTTCTCAACGTAGTATCACCGATATCCTTTAATCACTAGTAATGAATGTTGGGTGTGGCATAAGAAGCATGAAAGTAGAGTGAATGCAGTAGAAATGAGATCCCTCAGAAAAGTGTGTGATGTAAGGTTATGTGATCGTGTGAGGAATGATGTGATTCGTGAAAGGTGTGGTGTAAAAGATGATGTTGTAAGAAAGATAGAAAAAGGAATGTTGAGATGGTTTGGGCACATAGAGAGGATGGATGATAGTAAATTGGTGAAAGAGATATATAGAGCCAATGTGGAAGGTAATGTTAGTAGAGGACGACCTCGGAGGACACATTTGGATCAAATATATCAAACGGCTATATTTCGAACGTCTCTACCATAAGCTCTGGAGTCCCTCAGGGATCCATTTTAGGGCCTTTGCTTTTTGTGATCTTCCTGAACGATATAAGTGAATGTTTTCATCATACTAACTATCTTTTGTACGCCGATGACCTTAAGATCTATAAGCAAATAAGATGCATTGAGGACTGTATATTAGTGCAAGAAGATCTCGATAGATTTTATAATTATTGCTTAAATAATAAAATATTTCTAGCAACTGACAAATGCAAAGTCATCACATTTTCACGGAGATCTCAAAACATTCAGAATACTTACACAATTGGTGTCTGTAACCTAGATAGAGTAACTTCTATTCGCGATCTGGGCGTAATATTTGATTCGAAGCTGTTGTTCAATGAACATGTAGAGTATATTATCAACAAAGCCTTACCGTATGCTTGGATTTGTACTGAGAGTCTCAAAGCAATTTAGGAAAGCTGAAACATACATAACTCTTTTTCAATCTTTGGTACGTTCAAACTTAGAGTATGCGTCGGTCGTTTGGAATCCTCTATATGAAATTTACAAAAAACGGTTAGAGCTTATACAGAAAAAGTTCCTTCGCACCCTAAACTTCCGTATGCGGTGTCCTAGGCTGTCTTATAGAGATCTCTTAATTGAATACCAAATGATATCTTTGCACGACCGTCGTACCCTGGCTGACTTAATAGTTCTGCAGGGTATATGTTCTTCCCAATTCAACTGCCCCGACTTACTGGCAAAACTTAGTTTACGTGTTCCGAGTCACGCTACAAGGAATAAACATGTATTCGCCCTAGGGGTCAGCAGGTCCAATGTAGGTAAGAGGACTCCTTTGTGCAGGATGTGCGATACATATAATATTTATTTCACGGATGTAGACTTATTCTGCTTTTCGAAGCAGCGCTGCAAGAAAATGTTCTTACTTATTTTAAAAAGTCTTTAGTGTGTGTGTATGTTATTAATTATTACAATTATTGTTTAAATTTATCTTAAGAATGTTGTGTATTTACTTCTGTCTATTTATGTTCGTTGTGGTTGTTATCATTTTTCATATTTTATTTCTGTTTTTCTGCATTGATAACTTTTTTGCATTGATTGTTTTTGTTATCTATCTGTGAGAAAAGTTGAGGAGATACCAAAATGTATTTACTTATGTTCTATATGTTGTTATTCTATATTCTTTTTGCTATTTCTGTTTTTTCTCCTTAATAAATAAATAAATAAATAAATAGAAAATGTGCTCAAAAAGGCAGGTGTCCGCAGTATGAAGAATAAAAGAGCATGTATGACAAGATTGATGGATGTAAACGAAGCCAGAGAGGTTTGCCAGGATCGTACAAAGTGGCGATCGATAGTCTCTGCCTACCCCAATGGGAACTAACGGCGTGAGAATATGTATGTATGTACTAGTAAATGGATACCATTCTAAAGGATCTGAGATAGTAGCTGGAATCAGGGGCTTTACATGTCCTTCGAAGTATGGAATCAGCGCATTTTTTATAAAATAAGTTGATTCCGCAATATCCTAAAGAAGCGAAACTATTCCTTAAATTTAATTTATGAGTGTACCCTCGACGGGAGACGAACGCGAGACTTTTGAGGCGTCAGAAGAACGCTCTTAGCATTGCAACACGAACATTCATGTAGTTATTTCTAAATTATGATACCTAACATACAAGCGCCCACCGCGGCACCGCCCAGGACAAAGTGAGGTTTGATGGCACCTAGAACGACTGTGTAGATGTAAAAAAGAGCTGCCTGCGTATTTGTTACCGCAATCATGAGCGAAGCCACTGTGAGCCAGGGTGGGGTATTTGCCCCTCTCCTGTCTCTGACCTGGAAAGGTACCTACCAATCCAAAAAAACATATCTATAAGAAATCACACATTGTATATATTACTGCTGCCCTACCCTGAGCCCGCGGCTAGCTGCGCACATAAGCACAATTGTTATAATAAAATGGACGAGGATTTATTATTTTCAATATAAAAGAAGGAAGGAAATAGAAGAAGAAGAAGAAGAAGAAAAAAATTTTATTCAAAAAGTAAGAACACACTTACAAAGTACTTATGACCTAAACATGATATAAATTTAAAAAAAAAAAACACTACACTTAACACAAATACACTTACATCTTTAACAATATTTTTTTTAAAAAGTTACATAACACGCAATATGTTCTGTTCTTACTAAAGAAATGGTCACTGGCTCAGGATATTTCTACCAGTACTGGGTACTAGTAGCACTGATTTTCAGCCAGTGCCAAAATAATAATAAAAAATAAAAAACACAAACAAACAACAAGAGGGTAGCCGATAAACTAAGTACTAAAATAAATTTATAAAATACATTTTAAGGTAACATTCCATTTTTACAAAACACATCATTAAAAACAACAAAACCAACATGCCTACAATGAAATCTTCACAAAATAACTACAACTAAAAAATAAATATACTAATTACTCATCGACCTTTATATAGTACGGTGGGTTATCATTATCATGTATCTATTCTAAAACGATTAATGTTTAATTTAGATGAAATATGTTTCAGCTTTCTTCTTATTCTGTTGCTGCTTTCTGCAGTCAGTTACGGCAAAACCAGATCCTGTAAGTAAATAGAATAAACTAGATAAGAAATGGTAATTTAGCTCTTATTGAAAAAATATTGTAAAATAAAGGATGTTGGTACTGGGTCTCCAAGCGCATCGCCTGACAATCGTTTAAAATGGATCAAGTCTACTCTTACGAACCCCTACGGGAAAAAAATGGGGTAGTGCTATTCCGAGTTGCGACTACACAGCTATGAAATTTAATACGCCGTTATAAGTAGGTTTTTTTTTTTTATTACATTAAATTTTGTTTTTCTTTACAGCAGTATCATCATCATCAGTCTCATCATGCAAGAGGTAAATATATTTAACTATTTTTTTTAATATTTATTTCAACTTTCAGCCGAATTGTTTCTATATTACATAGTAATAAATTTAGTTATGAAGATTTGGAGGCTGTAAGTTTACATGCAAAATAAGGTTGAATCAGTTAAATTTTATTCACTGAAAAAAATATTCGATTGGCAATATAATACACTGAATCGAGTGAGGCCAAAGTTCGGTTGTTTACATCCTAGATTTACCAACCTACGTATCTCTATCGAAAAAAAGGCGACAGTATAAAATAAATATATTGTAAATTCTAGAAACGTTTCGACCTGGGACAAACAAAACATGAACGTAAACATGACCAAAATTGCTATTTATTTAAAATCAAACATGCTACGTTTAAATTGACTCTGCCCAAGTTATGCGAGGTATTTGTAAAAAGCAGAAAACGTAATCGACTCATATTTTTCAGGATTATTTTAAGTGCGCAATAGCTTTTTAAAGTAAAAAAAATTAGGTTCTTTTACCAGCATGTTTATAACAGCCAATATCAATCACAGAGCAATTCCATAATTTTCAAGGGATTTCATTGACCCGTTGGACAGAGAAGTCCAATTAAAGAAATAGTTAATCAATTCAGTCGATCTTACTTCCGAATGTAATGAGGAATTTTTTAAACAAGAAAAGAAACACTCGGGAGGCCAAGCACGAGCGCTAGTTTATAGTCACGCACGATATCGGTTAAAATGAGATGACAGTATACGATACTAAGAAACTGCAAAAGAGATGGCTGCTTTATACCAAGCGATATCTAGTTAAAAGGTCGCTCCTACTACCTATGCTGGTGACTTGAGAGTTGAGATTGAGAGTCTCCTCTTCCTTTTAGTCAGTTAAGAATGAGCTTAAACTTAAACTGATTAAGAAACAATACCCCTAGTTTTGTATTAGTTAGCCTACACCTAGTTTAGTCGTTAGTTCTCATTGGGGTAGGCAGATAATTTAGATCGCCACTTTGTACGATCCTGGCAAACCTCTCGTGCTTCGTTTACATTCATCAATCTTTTCATACATGCTAGTTCGGACTGGTACATACATATACTCACGGCTATAAATCCCTAGAAGGGGTAGCCAGAGCCAAGGAATTAGAAATTCATCAGCCACTTTTGGAAAGTTGAATGGGGATAAGATAGTAAAATAAAGGTTGTTGGTGATGGGTCTCCAACCGCATCGGACTTATAGACAATTCATAACTAATTTGTTATATATGTATAATAAGTATCCATTATTTGTTGAATATTTAAGAGCTTTTGGTATTTTCAGATGCTGATTGTGACCAGGACATTGGCAGGCAGCGCTTGCGATTTGGTTAAAAATGTTGTGAATTGAAACATTAAATTGATTGTTTCTGCTTTATTGTTTTTATTATTTTCCTAACGTTGAAACAAAGAAAAATAATGTAAATGAGTTGAACACGTTTAGTATTATACAAATATAAGATGAAAATGGTAATGAACAAAAGTATTAGTGTTATTTTGTGATTATAAGCGTGAGCGACCTGTGCCATATTTATCGTTTACCGAGCAACCCACGCTTTTTCTTAATACTATAATATTTTTTTTTTTTAATAATATTTGTTGTTCATTACCATTTGAAGCTTACATTGTACAAGCTTATATAAGCAAATCATGTTGAGAAAAGGAAAACATACACACAAAGACAAAAATGAGTGAAATATTATCATAAAAAAATAATATAATAAGTATTATAACTATAACAAAAACAAAAATAACGTGTATAGCATTTTTGTGATCCTTAGCCATGACATACACATAAATAGGCTATGTTACATGAAATCATTAATAAAAAAATTACCAGTACTTCTTGAGATAAGCGCGTTCTAGAAAGCTAATAATATCTTCTAACAACACAAAGAAACAACAGCGTAACAAGCTCAGTAGTTTAAAAATTGTTTAAAAGGAAATACTAACTTACGAGTACTAAGCTACTTTTTATATCATAAACAAAACTTCACGCCACTTGAATATCCTCAAAGAGGTAGCGTAGTTTCATGGTTTTATGAATGTATTAAAAAAATATTGACATATTTGACTTTTGTCACTTACCCAACATAAGTCTTCAGCTGTTTTATTAAGAATTAAAAAAAACAACTTGTGAAAATGGCATGATTAAATATTGTCACGAATTCGAGTCACAATTTTACGCCAATAATTTTCAGTGAAATTTTTAATCGATTAGCAAAAAACATAATTTAATCTCAACACCACATGTTATAAATGCCTAACAAATTATAACATACGAAGAACAATATCTAAGAAGGACCAACACTACCATGAACTTTAAAATATACTTTTTCGGTAAGTTTTAATGTATAATTAATGTTTATTCCTTTTTAAAAAAAATATATTTCAAAACCAAATAATGAGTAAATCTGGTCATATGAAAATGATATAATATCTTCTTAAAATTTAGCTGTTAAATACATTAACGTATCTTTATCCTTATAAAAACCTAAAGAAGCCATACATAATACATAAATACCAAAAAGGGGTAGCCAGAGCTTCAGATCTAGAAACTCCTCAGTGACATTTGGAAGTTGATGGTAGAATTAAGTATCGTTGGTGACAGGCTTCCAACCGCATTGCCCAAAAACCACTCAAAAAGGCCCATATCCTTAGTCGCCTCTTACGACTCCCGTGGGTAGAAAGGGGCAGTGAAATTCTAAGGCGGCACTACACGGCAAAATCTTTGGCACTGGTTTATTTGGCATAAAGTGTCAATTCACTTCAGAAAAAATAAATAAATTGTAATTAATAAACTTAACTAAAACTAAAGCTAACGAAGTAAATTTTAACACGAAACAACCAAAAGGAGCTTATTGAATGCGTAAATAAAAAAAAACATCGATATTATTTTATGCGTACTTGTACATATGCGATATTAGGGTTCCGTATCCGAATGGCAACCAAACCAACCTCTTATTTATAGTTTCGTCATATATGTCTATGTCTGTCCGTGCTTCACAGCAATATATTTCCGAAACTGTTTAGACGATATGTAGATGAAAATTCATTGGTCGACATAAACTGTTAACCGCTTAAGGGTTTCAAGATTCGGTTATTTTATTTTATTTATCATTCATTGTTTACAGTTGTAAAATTAAATTCTTGGCCAACCGCTGTTACTGAAAACTTGCTTCTAACTAAACCGATGTATTACCTCTTTCAGCTGTTTTTTTCGTAATTTCGTGTCTCCAGCAATTAGTAACAACGACAGCCAATGTAAGTTAAATACAAACATAATACCTTCATTCTTAATATCTTCATCATCATCATCATCTTGTCCCCTATCAACTTCCAAATGTGGCTGAGGAGTTTCTAGCTCTGGCTACTCCTCACCTGACCTACGACCTCACGCTGTTATGGTCTATTGAGGGCAAAGCTAATATGATGATACTAATCACTATGGCCAAGAGATTTTTGGGTACCTATGCCCACAACCTTTTCTAAGGGTTGGATCCTTTCCTGTCTTCAATGTGATCTATTGGTGTGACATTAGTATCCTTAGTATATGTACTTATTTAATGCTTAAAGCAGTAAAGACTAATGCATTTTTTTACAACGTTTATTATCTGACAATTCATAAAGCAACTTTACATGGGTTAATTTTAAAAATAAGTCAATTTTCAGGAATACTTTGTTTGCAGAAGAGTTAAAACAAGCCCCCCACGAACTAAAGGTAATTGTACAAATTAAATAGACATTACACAATAGATATGAAAATATACAGGCAACTAGTCATTTATGAACAAATTCCTTACTGAAATCTTGAGAAAAACCAAAACCAATCAAACACAGACGTGATTTCCCTGTTTATTCTCACACATACACTGGAACACACACACTTCTCTAAGTGATTAGAATGCACGCATAATAGGACCTCCCAAAACGGTTTAGAGAGCGCCTCTAACAAATGCTTTCAACTTCCTTATTCATATCATACGGCTTATCATAAAAAAATAATATTGCTGTGTAGGGTCGGCTTAGAATAGCACGACGCCATTTGTTCCCATGGGCGACCTTAATAGGCGACTAAGGGTATTGGGGCTTTTTAAGTGATTTTTGGGCGATACGGTTGGAGACCCATCAGTGATAGGCCATCACGAAAAACATTTATTTGACAATCTTTTCCCCACGTAACTTTCAGAAGTGGCTGGAGAATTTTCTGGTTCTGAAGCTCTGGCTAACCCTTTTAGGGATTTATAGCCGTGAGTATATGTATGTATTTTTTGCTCAATATGCTGTTTACTTATTCATTTTGATTCTCTTTGACTCTGACAAAATACTCAAGCCCCTCTTTCCCACTGGGCACTCTGGGCACGTGCCCAGGGCCCCGTGATCGATAGGGGCCCCCTAGTCTCTGCCAGATCACGAAACGATAACCGACATTTATTGCCAAAGAACTTTTTCGGTTCGTATACATCAATATTTGACTACAATACCAATTTGCTCACAGCTTTTACAGCTAAATGAATTAAAATATATGAAAATACAATTTAATGGAAGACTAAGTACGTAAAATTATCTAAAAGTTATGTCATGTGTCGATTTCATATACGTTGTTCTCGAGATATTTAATCAACAAAATATAAAAGGTATTATTTTTTTACAAACGAAAATAAAATATAAACGCTGTTGGTTAGAAACAAAAAATAGATAGCGGGGAATTTCTAAAAAAACGCTAAGGGTTGCGTTCTATCATCTATATAGAAAATCACGTCTGTGCTTAAATCATGGGAGCCCCCTATTAATATTTACTTTATTGTCGTTTAAGAAATTATTTTTGAATGGTAATATATAAGTTATATTGTATTGAGCAAAATTACGAAAAAAACACGTTTATAGTATGGGGACCCCCTTAATATTTTAGTATTTGTTGTAGCGGCAAAGAAAATACATCATGTTTGAAAATTTCAGCTTTCTAGCTATCACGGTTTAGTTGGTTTATGAGATACAGCATGGAGACAGACAGTGGAGGCTTAGTAATAGGGTACCGTTTTACCTTTTGGTACGGAACCCTAAAAACGATTCTACTAGCCTACTGTAGATATACAAAAAATATATATGTTAAAGTATCTTTTTCCTTCTTAACGGGCTGAAGTTCTAGTTCGACAACAGACATCGCTAAGATTTACTCGTGACCGGATCGAAAAATGAATCTGGAGACTTGCTTATCTACTTTCTTTGTTTATTCTAACAAAATAATGTTCTCATAAATAAAAGATGTTATTAAAGGAAAGAAAAATTTCGACACTGGCGGGGTTCGAACCCGCGACCTTCGGGGTCGCTAAAAACACTACTTGAACGTGTAAAAAAGAAACAAAGGATAGAGAAATTTCGCGCTGGATGCCAACTGACACTGTAGCTCAGTTGGCAGAGCGACGGGGGCGTATACCCGAAGGTCGCGGGTTCGAACCCCGCCAGTGTCGAAATTTTTCTTTCCTTTAATAACATCTTTTATTTATGAGTAATAATCCCCACATGAGGAATTCATGTCAAAAAACATTAAAATAATGTTCTGTCAAAGTCATAGGGGCCCCATTATTCTCATATGCCCAGGGCCTCCAATAGGTTAAAGACGGCTATGAAAATACTGACTACTTCTAGTCTAATATGACTTAGACATTAAGAGAGACATTAGACATTAAGAGCAACGACTTTAAGGGTCATAATATGTTGGCACTTAGAAGTGAACATGTAATGAAAAACAATGAATAGATGAATCGGGGTAACTGACAATAAATAAGCCAAGGAGTTGCCAAATTATAATAAATATGCAATGCAGTGCATGTTGCAGAACCGTCAGCTTTTCGGCTTTGTGCTTTGTCTCACTCCAAAACGGTTAGCCCCAACACTCCCACCAGCCCCCGTAGCGAAACACGTGACGGCGTGTGAGAGCGAGTTGGTTATGTAAATAGTGAGAAACTAAGAGATTATTTACACACAATTTGTCAATTTCTCAATTCTCACGTGACACACTTGCTTTGAAACGCCTCATGCAACGGGGGCTGTTGGAGCTAAACGTTCTAGAGTGAGACAAAGTACCTGAAACACTGTATGGATAGTGGTAACAAGGCGGATTGGCGACATAAAGGTCTTGGGAAGCCGATGGATGCAAGCAGAGTTAAGTCGCAGTCCGTGTCGTTGAGGAGATAGTTGTCAAACAGAGAACGTCTATTCGATAGAAATGATGAAAATTTGTAACTAGCCAAACCGCCATTCAATTGGTTCGAAATTGCCAGATGCCTGAAAGATATCTTCTATGGGTCAAAAATGATTTATGATATGATGTGATTTCTTAAGCTATTCCACGGTTGGCGATTAAATATTCACCACAGTAAATATAATCACAAAAAAATAAATTGGCCAAACTGTGTTGAACATATGTTTGTAAACTCTACCTATTTCATAAAATTTATATTTTATTCGTGAACTAGTGGATCGTCCCAGCTTCGCACGGGTAGCGTTGTTTTTTTAAATATCTGAGGTTTCTTTCTTCAGACACTGCTCAAGCATTGTGAAATTCAGCGCAATGTTTTCAATTTATTAAATTTATAGCACTCCCTAAACAGTGTAGTTTGGTGATTTTTAATGCGCTTTAATGAACGGTTCAGTATTTCCGTTTAATAGCAAATTTTAGAATTAATTTATTTATAACAATCTAAAAAATAAATCATTACGTGTTGTAGGATGCAACTACTGGCGCCATCTAGTATGTTATATGTAAATTAGTAACGATTCGGTTTTGGTCATGGGCGCGATGGCTTATTTTATGTTTAATTTCGGTATTTCTCTACCGATTTCTATGATTCTTTTTTTATTGAATTGGTAATAATGTTACCTTATTTAAATTAGGGATGAGTGAAAGGTTTACAAACGTAAGAGTAAACAAATATAATCAGAATGTTCTGAACTGCTAAGCTATCAGGAATTACACGTGTTATTGTGAGTCAACCGTAAAAGATAGACATAAACTGTTGAGGATTTTTTTTAGATAATTTTATGAAGAATGTTTCCGTCATACATGATTTCTATGTAAGTTTAACCATTAAGGCTGCACATGCGACGGAAGCTTAAAAAATGTAGTAACTTCTCCCGTTTTCCCAAAATTTCCCAAAATTCCCCTTTACTACTCTGCTGGAAAGTATACAAAAACCTGCCCAGGAGTATGGAGAATAATTGTACCAAGTTTCGTTAAAATCCGTCGAGTAGTTTTTGTTTCCATAAGGAACATACAAACCGACAGACAGACAGACAGACAAAAATTTTACTGATTGCATTTTTGGCATCAGTATCGATCCCTAATCACCACCTGATAGTTATTTTGAAAATATATTTCATGTACAGAATTGACCTCTCTACAGATTTATTATAAGTATAGAAGATATAGATTATAACAACTACGCTCAATTAGAGGCTAAGTTTCATTTAGACAGCCTTAAAAATCGACGTATTGTTTCGATATGGCATTGTTATACTCGTATGATATATTGCATAATAACATTGACTCCCCGGACCTTCTCAGTAAAATCACATTAAATGTACCCAAGAGGAGAACAAGACTGACAAATATATTTAAAAACCAATTTGCGAGTATTAATTTTGCCTCTAGTGAAACAATTAACAGAATGGTCAATATATACAATATTGAGTTTCAGGAAATAGATCTGTTCGCGGAAACTAAACTATCATTCCTAAAAAAGGTAAAAAGGTGTTACTTAAGGGCGTCCCCCGAAAAGATGAGAACCTTGAAACGGCATTTGGGCTTCCCCCTGCCGTTTCCTCACCTTTAATCAAACTCGTAAAATAAGCCATCTAGTGACTCACTAGTAACTATTATAAATAACCATAAACTAAGCGCCATCTACGGAAATAGTCTCGCACTACGTTGTAGAATCGCTACGTGCGTATTGATATTACAATTATGTCTCGCTTGGATGAATATAAATTATTGAAATTAAAATAACTTCACAAAACTATTTTTATGACACCTTCGGAATATAGGAGGGGAATATGTCGAGAAGAAAACTCGTGATAGTGGGTTTCAGGTGACACCAAGTAAAAGGGGATTATGTTATTCTTAGCCGACACAACAAAGTGTTTGTGGATGGCAGTAGAAATAACGTGACGTGCTATTATCGCAACGTCCAAAAATCACACTTGAATAAAAAATCGGCATAAATTATAAAACAGGAGAAAGCATTTAGTAAATACTACCACTCGCCTCTTATGTACACCCACCGGAAGAAATGGGGTAGTGCTATTCTAAGCCGACACTACACAGCAATAATATATAATTCATAACGTGTTCCGAGTCACGCTACAAGGAATAAACATGTATTCGCCCTTGGGGTCAGCAGGACCAATGTAGGTAAGAGGGCTCCTTTGTGCAGGATGTGCGATACATATAATATTTATTTCACGGATGTAGACTTATTCTGCTTTTCGAAGCAGCGCTGCAAGAAAATGTTCTTACTTATTTTAAAAAGTCTTTAATGTGTGTGTATGTTATTAATTATTACAATTATTGTTTAAATTTATCTTAAGAATGTTGTGTATTTACTTCTGTCTATTTATGTTCGTTGTGGTTGTTATCATTTTTATATTTTATTTCTGTTTTTCTGTATTGATAACTTTTTTGTATTGATTGTTTTTGTTATCTATCTGTGAGAAAAGTTGAGGAGATACCAAAATTTATTTACTTATGTTCTATATGTTGTTATTCTATATTCTTTTTGCTTTTTCTGTTTTTTCTCCTTAATAAATAAATAAATAATAATAATTCAAAAATATATACTTGGTTATAGTTTCTTGTTAGAAGGAGACTATAAATATGCGTCTTTTGTATTTGTTTATTTACTTAATTAGAGGTTTGCTTTTTAAGGGATTTTTGGGCAATGCGGTTGGAGACCCATCACCAACAACCTTTTATTCTACCATCTTTTTCTTACTCAACTTCCAAAAGTGGCTGATGTTTTTTTAATTTCTCAGCTCTGGCTACCCCTTTTAGGGATTTATAGCCGTGAGTATGTATGTTGTTCAAAAGTTTTTTGTTTAATTGGAAATTTTTGATTTTCTGCACATGTTTATTTCCTTTATTTAATTTTCCTACGTTATTATAAGGTAAACAATACTTTTAATCTTACTAAAAAAAGATGTAAAAACATCACATAAATTGAAAGCAAAAAGATAATAATTGTTTCAGCTGGATTTACAGAACATTAGGATAAAACGAGCGTATTCACAAAACAGAATTATTCGCAGTATTTTTAATCATGCATTTATCATCATAACCGAAACAAAATAATTTTCGAGGAAAGAAATAAACAAAAAGCACAGGGACCCGCTCCAGATTGACATTGAAATTTAGGGAAAATGCTTTATAACTCCATAATTAGGATGAAAAGACTAAAAATTATTCATACAGATGATAGACTACTCAGTTGTCTACGCAAATATTACGTAATCGATAACATATAACGTATCGATAGTATTCTGACAGCAATATCAGACTTTACGATAAAAAAGCCCCCCACAAATTATTTTTTTTCTTAGTCGATTATTATTGAAAACGAATGAGAACCGTCATTATTGAAGAAAAGATATTGAACTTGAACATATATTTTATTTAGAGTGTGATTGTTTCATTGAGCAGATTTCATTGAGTTTGAAAACTACCAAAATCAGTGAAATTTTCGAGGGAGGCCCTTAAGGAAACTACTTGATAAATATTATGTATTTGTCCAATAAAATATATTTCATGCCCATTAAAGTTCTAACACACATAATCACACACACACACACTCTCACACACACACAAACACACATTAAACACACTTTAGAGAAAAATAATTATATTTTATTTGTCCATACATATTTCTGTTACAAATAAATGCTCAGTTTAATTTTTGAAATTTGTGAAACATATAATTGGCACGATAAATTGTTATATTTAAAAATGCTTGTTAATAGATTAAGTGCTGTTTGTTTTACTCAATAATAAATAAATAAAATAAGAAGTACTTACCTATTTAATATAATTTGCATTCTCTCAATGTTTCAGAATTGCAACATGAGCGTACTCGATCAAGTTCTCCTATCGAGAGGATACAATTATTAGTTCCAAATAAATAAATAAATAATGATTGCTTATTTTTCTACAATCCTTTTCCGACTCAGCTTCCATAAGCTGAAGCTATGGTTACCCCTTAGTTTGAATTTATAGCTATGCCTATCAGTGCGTATGTATTGAAAATTATTATTTAATGCATTCAATTATTTCTTCATCCAACTTTGCCGACTTCGTGGCACCAAAAGACTTGTTTACAAAAACACACAGGAGATAATCTCACTGTGATGTATGTAACTACTAGCTGACCCGACAGACTTCGTACTGTCAAATTTGCTTATGACAAAGCTTAAGCAGTTTTTCCCGGTACTCTTAGTTCAATCAGGCGTGAATATTTTATTGGTCAAGTTTTTCCGGGATAAAAAGTATCCTATGTTATAATTTGGGTCATTATCTAGCATTCTGCCAAATTTCATTTTGTACATTATGTACATGAGGAGCCTTTTTGCCTCAAACACACAAACATCTAAACTTTCACATTTATAATATTAATAGGATTTGCTACATTCGAGCATTTTCGTTATGCA
The DNA here is from genome assembly GCA_963576735.1 of Bedellia somnulentella. Taxonomy (NCBI): domain Eukaryota; kingdom Metazoa; phylum Arthropoda; class Insecta; order Lepidoptera; family Bedelliidae; genus Bedellia; species Bedellia somnulentella. Next base: position 8,088,798 of record OY755176.1, read on the forward strand.
ATCTTTTGGCATTTCAACTATCGTTATATACTAAGTTGTTAGCGATGAATGATTTGCGCGGTGCACATAAAAAAGCTGTGTAGTGTCGGCTTAGAATAGCACTACCCCATTTCTTCCGGTGGGTGTACGTAAGAGGCGACTAACGGACTTGGGGCTTTTTAATGGATTTTTGGGCGATGCGGCTCCTCATTCACTCAACTTCCAAAAGTGGCTGAGGAATTTATAATTTCTCAGCTCTGGCTACCCCTTTTAGGGATTTAATGCCGTGAGTATATGTATGTATGTACATAAAAAAGCTATAATGATATCTGCCGCCTTTTTTAAGTTCGGTAGGTACCTAAAGGTAAAAACTCTCTGCTTCCAAGCTGTGTCTAATTTACCGAGATAGGGAGAAAGTTTAAATTTTTACAGATTATGTATTGCTAAAGCGGCCACAAAACGACGAATAGACAAACTGAAATTTGTATCAAATTAATATTTGAAGAAAGGTCTTATTAAAATTAAAGTTACTACCTAACCTTAACTAAATACCCATATCTTCGCGTGGTCTAGCCATAAAGGCCTTGAGGGCCTAGAGATTGATTAAAATATGGAATGGTGCAATAAATGGTACACCTAGTATTCTTAGATGGAAAAATATACTCGCGCTCCACTTGCTTGAGTATTTTCCCCACACTACTTCTAAAAGTAGCAGAGGTATTGTTTTATCTGAAAGTCTTGGTACCTCTTCATGGCATTCATACTTCACACTCGTTGAAGGTTTATGCCTAAGAACCTCAATTTTACAATATTTTCTCCACTCAACTTCTAAAATTGGCTGAAGAAGTTCTTACTATGATTACTACCCTTTTTAGAAATTACAAGCCGTGAGAGCATATCGCATCTTCGTTCAAATAGTGTCACACCTCAAAAAGAATGTTAAATCCCTTTTATTTTATCATTACGTTTGCCAAACATCAAAATGTTTTCTCAAAAACTGGCATATTTATAGCTTCAATAAAAGTATAATTTTTAGTTTTAGTAATAAGTGCAGAAAAATAAAAAAAGAGAGTGTAAATGCCATTGGGTAAAAGTGGCATAGTTTTTTTTTTTAGCGGCCAGTTTTCAAAACTATATATCTTTACAGATAATACAAAGATGAACAAAAAACATTATGACAACAATCTTTCAAAGTGTAACCATTTTGATTTATGAGCTTTTGAACTTACTAGGGAATACTCATCGTTTTCAACCGCTCTATTGTTGTATTTTTGCCCTATCACGGGGGGTAAGGGGACGGGGTGCCCTCTAGAGGGTTCCCGCCTTGTCTGGGGGCTGAAGTTGGACCGCCTACAGCAAAGCTAAGAGGAACCCGGGGAAGCACCGCTCCCCTGGGCTTCGAAGTGGTTAGGGTTTTAGTGAGTTAGAGTCTTAAAACATACCCCCGTAGCTTGGCCCCATAGCGGTGAAAAGCATAATAAAAAATAAAAAAAGTGGGGGGGAGAAGGGTGCTGTGTCTCGAAGTATTTGGTATTTGGTTTAAATCATGGTAATATATACCACATTCCCCGTAACTGGCCCCAATAGCGGTGAAATGCACATTTAAAAAAATCTGGGGGGGGGAGGGGGCGCTGTTGTCCAGAAGTATTTGGTTTTTGGTTTAAATCATGGTAATATATATGTAGAAAGCAAGCGCATACTAGAAAAATTGTAAAAATCTTGCTTATCATGGTAATTGTTAGGAATAATTTATCAACATTCAATATTAAATAACTTTTTTTTGTTACAGCTTAGGCCATTATTTTTTTTTAAATGTTTTAGTCATGATAGTATCTACTTACATGCAAAATTTGAAAAGTGCCCGCTTGAAAAAAAAACTATGCCACCCCCCCATACAAAATGCCCATTGCCCTTTCGAATGCTATTTTCTCAACAATTTGGTTTTTTGAGTTGTGACGCTAATTGAACGGAGGAGGTGCGATATGTTTATTTGTGTAAAACTGAAGTGACGAGACGGATTAGGCCGCCTACGCACTGGCGACCATGGTCGCCGCGACCTGGCCGCGGCGGCCAGTGAATTCTGGACTTTTATAGCAATCGGTATATAGCCCCTACGCACTTAGCGGCCAGCGACCAGCGGCCACCGTTCTATGTAATCGGCCAGGTCGCGGCGACCATGGTCGCCAGTGCGCAGGAGGCCTTCTTCTGTTGAGTTTGGGTGCGCTTTGGGTTATATTAGTTTTGTTGTAAAGTTTAACAGTACATTCTTCTTCTTCTTAAAGTGCCGCTCCATCATTGGAGGTTGGCAATCAGCTCTTTGCAACGCTCTCTGTTCATGCATGTTCTGAACAATTCTTCCACGGTTTTTAAGCCGGTCCATTCTTTGATGTTGCACAACCATGACATCTTCCTTCTTCCTGGCCTTCTTTTTCCTTCTATTTTTCCCATCATTATGGTGTGTAGTAGCGTGTAGCGTTCGTGCCGCAAAACGTGTCCCAAGTAAGAGACTTTGCGCTGCTTGATGGTACTCACGAGTTCGACCTTTTTACGTATGCGTCTGAGGACTTCGACGTTAGTGACTTTATCCGTCCAGCTAATACGGAGCATCCGTCTGTAGCACCACATCTCAAATGCTTCAAGTCTCTTTCTCAGGTCCTCTTTAATGGTCCATGATTCACATCCATACAGAACGACGGGCCATATGTAGCACTGCAGAAGCTTATTACGGAGTTTGATGCAAAGTTTTCGACAGCACAGAACTTTCCTCATGCTCATGAATGACGCTCGGGCTATTTCGATACGCACGCGTATTTCAGTATCGCTCTCCCATGAGTCAGTCAGCCAGGAGCCGAGGTACTTGTACTTGTCGACTCTTTCGACGATGTTCGCTCCTATCCGCAGGTCTGCTTGCTGTAGAGGACCGCTGCTAGCCACGATCATGAACTTCGTTTTCGATATATTCATATTCAATCCGACCTTTCTGCTACACTCATGGACTTTATCCACAATCTGCTGGAGACCTTCTAGGGTGGATGCTAGTAGGACAGTGTCATCCGCGTATCTCAGGTTATTCACCACACGACCATTGACGACGACTCCTGCATCCACATCTTCAAGTGCTTCCTTAATTATTGCTTCGGAGTATATATTGAATAGTAACGGAGACAATATGCATCCCTGACGAACTCCACGCTGTATCATAACAGAATCCGACTCTTCCCCCTCAACTCTAACCGTCGCTGTTTGTCTCCAGTATAGGTTGCTTATTATCCGTATATCCTTGCCGTCGAGTCCAATAGCTACGAGATGTTTAATGAGTTCCTCGTGTTGCACACGGTCAAAAGCTTTCTCGTAGTCTATAAAGCACAGGAATACGGTCTGCTGCATTTCCCTACACTTTTGAATCAACACGTTGAGTGCAAATTGAGCCTCTCTTGTACCCATGCCAGCGCGGAAACCGAACTGACTTTCCAACAGTACATTATACAAGGTTTAATCTTGGAAGTCTTAGTACCCTTCAAAGCTCAAGCCTAAAAAGCTAGAAAGCCTTTAAATCCTCGAAACCTACAAATCTCAAAGTTTATCATGGCTGTTAACGATGAGAAAAAATATCGTGAGATCCCACATGCCTAACTTAGTCATGTAAGTGATATACTTGCCCCCACCACGTGAATACACTTAACAAGCAAATCGTTGGTACTCTGAACACCAGGTGACAATGTCACGCGATGTTCAAAAGTATTGGTAGATGCGTGCGTTAAGCTGGCGTACCATGAAGCTGTATCGAGCTGGTTACTATGTCAAAAAACTCTGCCTAAATAGTGCCTAATTAGTGTAAAACTAAAAAAAATCGTGCCTCTTTAGTTTAGGAAATAAACACCATTGTCACTGTGTACGCTGGCGTAACGTCAAGCTAGCGTACACATCGCCGTACTCGAAAACGGCTAATTGTAAAGCAACAGAGTTTACACGAAAACACTCTGCCTAAATACTTCTCCCGTTATGCAAAATTTCATAACGATTGATCTTGTAGGAACAGAGATATTGAACAAGACTTTTCAATGACATACCGTCCCGGCGTTATGCCAGCGTACACAAATAGTGCTTATAGAAAGGGACCTTTTCTTTTAATAAACTCTATATGTATAAATAGTGCGTCAAATTCTGCCCCTCTTAGTGTAAAAACATTATGCAAATACGCAGTGGAAAGATTTAAAAAATCTATGTTAAGTTTTAGGAACAAATGAATAGATGTACAGACGCGATCAAAATTTATAACTAATGAAATAATGTAGGTAATTATAGCCGAAATATAGCGTTATTTTCTAATAGAAGTTACTTGTTAAGCATGATGTGTTTTGACATAAATAAATTAAATAAGTATCTTTACCTACAACAAAGCATAATTTTAAATGCTAGTGTGAAATGGACTATTATACTTTTTCTCTCGCGTTTGAACGTTTGGTTGGCAGCAGGCAATGGGGTGGTGGTGATCAACAAGCGCAGGCGACGGGTAGTGATGTACCAACTCGGAAAAAGCCAAACTCGAGTTAACCCGAATTAAGTTATTCGAGTTAATTGGATGGGCAAGTGAATGTTTTTTGAGTTTTGTCCAAATTATCCCATCTCCTTGGCTGAAATTCTTTAAAAAATTGAACAGGCAAATCATATATTTATCTGTTGCAATTCTGTCAAATTAGAGGAAATTTGACAAGGCATAATATAGCTTCTACTTTCGAAATTTATTCAATTGAAGAAGTTGATAGGGGACAAGATGGTAGAAATTAAGTATCTTTGGTATATCTCCTACTGCATTGCCCAAAAATCATTTAAAAAGCCCCATAACCTTAGTCGCCTATATCGACATCCGTGGGTAGAAAGGGGTAGTGAGTGACAATCTAAGCCAACACTGTACGGCACCAGTATTAAGTATAATATATAAATATAATTATTTTATGAGTGATACCATACACTATTTGCACCTAACACGTACAGTCGTACACTCACTGACGTAGATTCGAATATATCGCAATATGAGCTCCATGTCGGTTCCATTCGGTGTTCGAATTCGAGTTACAGACATTTCAACTCGAGTGGATACGAATTGCGCCCAGTTGCAGTTGACATTAGACCTGTGTCGATCGATCATTTTAGACGACCATTTTTTTTTTGATAATTTTTATCTTAGGTAAGTACTTGTTTATTTTACAGTAACATTATATGTTCTATTAGGCCATTTAGGCCAAGAAAATAGTACTAAAAAAATGTACTGTGATAAATTAATACCTAGTTGTTTATGGCAAATTAAATGTAAGTTTTATGATAAATCTATTTCTTTTTATTTTTCCTTTTTTTTACTATTTCATTTGCACTTCGAGCTGTATTTATAGGTAAATAAAGTTAATATTCTCCTAGATCGGTGTTTGACCCACGTTTCAGTTTCAATTATAATTTTTAGAAAAAAAATACAAAGCACTTTTCATCATACCTGTACCTGTACTATGATCAGAAATTAACACAGAATTTTTAATTAATCCATTGCGTATTTGCATAATGTTTTTACACTAATAGGGGCAGAATTTGACGCACTATTTATACATATAGAGTTTATTAAAAGAAAAGGTCCCTTTCTATAAGCACTATTTGTGTACGCTGGCATAACGCCGGGACGGTATGTCATTGAAAAGTCTTGTTCAATATCTCTGTTCCTACAAGGTCAATCGTTATGAAATTTTACATAACGGGAGAAGTATTTAGGCAGAGTTTTTTCGTGTAAACTCTGTTCCTTTACAATTAGCCGTTTTCGAGTACGGCGATGTGTACGCTAGCTTGACGTTACGCCAGCGTACACAGTGAAAATGGTGTTTATTTCCTAAACTAAAGAGGCACTATTTTTTTTAGTTTTACACTAATTAGGCACTATTAAGGCAGAGTTTTTTGACATAGTAACCAGCTCGATACAGCTTCATGGTACGCCAGCTTAACGCACGCTGGTAGATAACTCTGCCTAACCATTCGGCGAGAAAGTTTGAGTCAGTCTTTAAGAAAGCTGGATGTCATTTATTTTTATACGCCAGACTCAAGATCCGAACCCACGAGTCTTTTGCATGAGAGGTAGTGGTACACCCCTGTGGACTGAACTATCATAAATAAATAAAAGATAAAGGAAAGAAAAATTTCGACACCGGCGGGGTTCGATCCCGCGACCTCGGGTATACGCACCCGTCACTGCCAATTGAGCTACAGTGTCTATGGCTTCCAGTGCGAAATTCTTCTATCCTTGCAGGCTTCTTGCAGGGTTTGCGTGAGGTTTTTATGTCAAAAACATTCAAATTATGAACTATCACAGTTGGAACCGTACAACAAACACTGCTTTAGAAAAAAAAGAGAAATTGCCCAACCCCATTTAAACTTCACCTGCAGAATACCTGGGCAAAAAGTAGGCTAACCTCCACAGATCGCAACCAGTGGCCATACATTAAGGGTAGTGAACTTCCCCACTTAGCTAGCATGGTTATTATAGTTTAAATGAAACATATTTCTATTCCGAAAACTTTTAATGATTCATCAACAAAAAAATACTTAGAACTAAGGTCTTTTCTCTGAATATACTTAAGTATAAGCACAAGTAAGACTCTTTGAAGGCAACTTTACAGTATGTAAATAGTGCCAGTCTAAAATATGTAATCAGTTAAACAGAAAACAAAAATGTACTTATACAAAAACTGAATGTAACATACTGTGTTCAGAAACAACATGAATAGAAAAATTATGAAAATCAACAAGTTTAATTATCTTTAGTCCTTATTAGTTATTAGTAGTAGCTTTAGTCAAAAATACTTACAAACTAAGAAAATAAGGAATTTCATGGGAAATATTTTATCTCCGTCATGTTACACACTAGCATATTTTAAACCGTTCAGGTTTTAAAAAATATACTACCACCAAGAAGTTTTCAAATTTAATTTGTCACAGAAATTACTCAGAATTAACTGGTACAAATCAGAGAATAGTAAATGATGGTAGTATAATTTAAATCATATTTCTGAAATAAAGCTAGACACCAAGCAAAAGTTGAATGAACAATTATTAATTGTTAATCTTTTTGTCACTTAATACACAAGTACTTAATGAATATAGAAGTCAAACATTTGCTAAACTTTGGTCAAAATAAAATATATATAACTTAACATTAACTAAAAACCAATATCTAAATGAAAATTTAAAATTTCCAATTAAATATTGAAACAAGTTACAATATATCTAAATAGTCTTTAAAAAACAAAAACAGCTTAATCTATATTATAGTCACACATAAATTTTAGTCAAAATAGTCTTAAACAGTTCTCCACATGTAGGAAGCAGAAGCTGGAGGTTGGGAGTATACATTAAGGTATGGCATATAGTTTGGTACAGCTGGCAGTACTGTTTGGTACATAGAAGGCATAGCAGTTTGTGTTTGAAGTGTTCTGTGTGCAAGGTCTGTGCGAAGAAGCTGAAACAATCAAATGAAAATTTTATATGTAATTTGATGGACATAATGGATAACCTTGGAAGCATATCTTACTGAACAGAATAACATACATAGATACACTCACAGTGATAAATCCCAAAAAGGGACCCCTTTTTTGGAAATTGATAGAGAACAAGATGGTAGAAATAAAATATTGATGGTGATGGGTTTGGGGTGGATGGTGAAAGGCCCATACCCTTTGTCACCATTACAACACCCATGGGTAGAAAGGGGCAGTGACATTCTAAGGCGGCACTACACAGGAAATAACAACTTTAGAAATAGATTGTCTAATCACATAATAATCTTATACTATAAAAATACAATCAAAACAAGATTGGTATGGAAAATATTAATTCTTGTATAAAAGAAATATTTCTTTATTTTTATACAATTATCAATAACAAATGGTCATCAAAATCAAAAAATATAATAATCAAAATGTGTACTTCCTTTATGAAGTCTAGGCAAAAAGGAACCCTAAATAACAGCAGAACCCTTACTTAAGACCGCTTACTTAGGATAGTAAAAGGTGTTATGAGAGGCATCAGCTTAGAAAAGCAGGACCATATTTTTCCTCATGACATGAGGCACATAGGGGTATTGAGTTTTTTTTGTGATGTGGTTAAAGACCCATCACCAACAAACTTTATTTTACAATCTCTTCCCAACTTAACTTCTAAAAGTGGCAGAGGAACATCCAATTCTGAAGCTAAAACTACCCCTTTTATAGATTAATAGCCATGAGTATATCGTCTGCTTACTGGTAAAATGTAGTAAATACATATTTTGTTAAACAGAGATATAGGGTTTTCAAAGTTTAAGTATTTTTTTTACTAACATCTAAATAAGATTTTGCAGAAATTTATTTAATAAGTTATTGGAAATTTTACGTTCTTATTTGCGGTAGCATATTAGAGGCCATTTTCTTATAAATATTGAGGAAAAAAAATATTATTTTCAGCATGGGTGTGCAGTGCACTTATCATATTTGACCTGTAATTGAGAAATGACCTGTAATTAACAGTCCTATCATTTATTGCGTTTTTCCAGTAGAAAGAGCGTCAAAAATTATAAATGCATTATTAACTTTAATTTTGTAAATAAATTTTACCAGTAAGCAGACGATATGTATGATAGTAAAATCTGAAACCACTTCAGGATCTTTTTTGAGGAAGCTTATAAGTAATAAAAAATACCTTCAAGCTCAGCATAGCATTTTCAGCAGCTTCTGCTAAGGCAGCTTCTTTATTTGGATTTGGCTTAGAACTAAATGGTCCAACCCGACTAGGAGATGGGAGAACAGGAGCACCTACTTGTGGCAGCTCTACTGTGCAAACCCACTGATTTCCATTCACATACGGATACAATAGGAATTTGTATTTAGGATAGGCCCACTGGAATCTGAAACAATAAAATTATTGTTTTTTTTTTATTACGATATCAAGAGTTTTAAATGTAACCGAAAAATGTTAATAATGGAGAATACAAATGAGTCAAAATATCTGTACCAAATGCACTTGAAACTTTAGTTTATATCATTTCTATTACAATCGTTTTTGTTTCACGTCAAAACATGCAGTATTTCCGCAGCAGCGGCCTCGAGAAGTTAAACCCCGTTTTCAAATCTTCAGATTTCGCGCGCTATTTAATTTTACGTCACAACACAACCCGTGAGCCGGCCGGTCAGGGTGCGCTTTCATAACTTTTTGACTCCTATCATCGGAGGTCCGAAAATATTTCACATACCATTTAAAATCATATTTGTAATATATAACTTTAATATTCATAAATGTTATTTAGTCTTATATTTAAAAATATATTAACTATATGTGTTTTATCTATATTTGCTTGCTTGTTTGAAGCTTGGTTGCATGTAAAGGGGGTGCAGGGGGGTTGCGCCCCCTGCTTGGGTGGGTCGTAAGCAAAGAAAATTTAGGTCACATTTAGCTAGGTTAGGTTAAATTATGTATAAAATGAGCATAGAACCTTAAATGCATGTTTCATGCCTATTTGCATGCATGCTTGCTTATTTATCGTAGTAACAATATTATTAATAAAAAAAATGTTGACCACTAAATGTTATTATGACGAAAAAAGATCTTGAAAAAAAAATTATAGTTTTAAAAAGATTCTTGGTTGTAACAGGATTAATTAAAAAATTATGATCACTAACTGTTATGACCTCCGTTAGTATTAAAATGTATGAATAAAGAAAGTATGAAAAATAAAATTATGAAGAGCGATTATTATGAACATAAATCCGTTAGTAAGACGATAAATATGATTTATAATTTTATGTGAGCCAATATGGACCCAGCCAGTCATTGCCACTGCGCGAAGTCGGTCTGTGGGAATGGTGCAATAGTTTTTTTATTTATTCCTTTTATATGCTTGTTTACAATAAAGTAACATAAATAATAGCTATTTTTGGCGACCCCTACGGGGATAACTGGGTGACAGTTTGAGTTTTGAGAGTTGAATTGTTACAAATACTTCCTGCCCGATAGCTGAAGTAACAACTTTAAATCACCTTTAGAAATTGAGACCAACTACATATGCCATTTAGCTATTCTCAATTTAGAGGATTATTGTTGTTGATTGTTTTATATTATCTGTGTACTATCGGCACAGAATAGCACTACCTCGTTTCTTCAAAAGGGTAATAAAATTGGAATTTTACTTTTAATCTAATATTATTATCTAAAGGAAAGTTGTTTTTTCGATAGTTTTTTTTCCCTGCTGGTGTAGAAATATTCTCTTTTCTTTATTTATTAGTAAGGTTAAAAGGTGACTTTGAAAATTAGGCGCTTTATTCTAGAAGATTATTAGACGACGCGGCGGAGACTCATCGCCATTTCATTCTTCCCCACGCAACTTCCAAAAGTAGCTGAGTAATTAAATCTCTGCTCTGGTTACCCCTTCAAGGGATTTATAGCCGTGCGTATTTGTATGCAATAAAGTGGCTCTTGATAGTCTAATATAATAGGTAATAATAATAGGCACATAAAAGAGTTTTTCTGGTGTTTTAACTGTAGAGTTGTGTAGTGTGGCTTAAAAAAGCACTACCGCTCTTTCTTACCGCGGGTATACTTAAGAGGCGACGAGGCGACTAGGGGTATTGGGGCTTTTAAATGGATTTTTGGGCGATGCGGTCGGAGACCCATCACCAACATCCTTTATTTTACCATCTTTCCCCCGCTTAACTTCCAAAAGTGGCTGAGGAATTTCTAATTCTTTAGCTCTGGCTACCCCTTCTAGGGATTAATAGCCGTGAGTATATGTATGTATGTATGTAGTTGAAACACTGAGGCACACTTTTATCACAAAACTACAAAAACTCCATGCATACGTAAGTGTGAGCGACGAATGGCCGGGGTTGTGACGTCTCATCGCTACTTTTCCACGCCAACTGCAATTATATCCGTCGGCCGAAAATGCAAACTAAACCTAAATATTTCAGTTATTTTTTAAGCAATGAAAAAATTAAAAATTCAGTTTTTCTCGTATTTTTTTGAAGAATTATTTGGCGGATAAAATAAAAAACGTTACCATTAACTGTGTGATTTAATATCAGTCTACACCTTTTTTTTTGGGTATTTTACTTATTTAGAGAAACTATGTTCTTTTTAAGAATAAGGGAGTAACAACTTTAGCAGCCCAACAAAATAAAGAAAGACACAAACTTTCTGACCTCCCAAAAAAAAAGCAAAAATTTTAGCTCTGGAATACATTTCAAAGACATTCCTCAACCAGTGCATATGTAAGTAAATCAATGAATACATGTGTGTGATACTAGTTAAGAAAAATCAGTAATAAAGAATTATAAATAGCTATAAAAAATTATGAAACCTGAAAGACAGTGCTAAATATACATATGAAATTATATTCACCTTTTGCACATGCCATGTAGTTTAGCTGGAGCATTTGAGATAAGACCATGGGAGCTCTGCAACTGGTAGTGATTTGGAGTAGCATCTCTCAGATCCAGTGAACTACATGATGAGCCACCAGCACAACCTGAGCCAATCCCCTCATCTTCTTTTGGAGAAAAGGCAAACTCTCTTTTCTCCAATTGCTGTTTATACAAGAGCATTGTATGAGCTAAATCCAAGCCATTTGTAAATTTCGCATTGCCTTTGCTAAGCTTTTGAATTCTGTAAAGTTCTCTATCTACAGGCTTGGCCCATTTAATTTCAATTGTGGCGCCATCTATCTCAGTATTTTGAAGTTTACACAAAGCTTGTTCAGCATGTTCTCGTGTATAAAAATGTATAAAAGCATAGTCATAAATTTTCTTTACTCTTTCTAACTTATGGTTAATAGCCTTTTCAAAAACCTCTTTTATAGTATCTGATGAGGTAGATATGAGAAAATTACGAGCATAAAGTACTCTCACCTGAAAGGAAAATTACAGTCAGACTTGGGATCAGTTACATGAAATCTCATGACTGGGAAACAAGGCTTTGATATAGGGCTTTCTCTGAAATGTATCCTTATCTAAATAAATAAATTAACAGAGATGCATATATATACTAACATCTATAAATCCCTACAAGTGGTAGCAAGAGCTTCAGAATAAAAAAAAACTGACACTTATATATGTCGTAGGATGATTTGATGTTTAGGTTTTTTGCAAAAAACCTAGGGATTTTGCAAAAATCCGGATAATTAGACAACGGTTATAATATTTTCTAATCTTACTAGGTTTTTTGCAAATAAACTAGTTGGTTTAGTATGACTCCGAAACGAAATGTCAGTTTTTATGAATACTGTACACTGATTGGTCGATTGCAGTGCTCCATAAACACGTCATCTCTGATTGGTTGTTAATTAAGACGTACTTACTTCATTGTTCCTACCTACATTTAATTTGATTGTTATTTTAATTTTAGTTACAAAAAGTTGCTAAGAATAAAAATAGTATTGCCTTTATAACTCTAGCTATAATACCTCAATACTACAATTTAAAACGTATTTACTTTATTGATCCTACCAATATTGAAGACGTCCGTGGACGAGTGGATAGGTGACTAGCTTTTCGGTCTGGAGGTTGCGGGTTTGATCCCCGCTGAGAGCAACATGTATGTGATTACCATATGTGTATTATATTATATCATATTAAATATATCGCTGAGTTAGTATCCCATAATGCAAGTGTTACTTAGTTTGGGGTAACTTGATCTGTGTATAATATGTCCGAACGTGATTGTAATTTTACTCCAACAAAAGAATAAAAATATATATTTAATTCCTAGTATCAAATAAGTATTGTCATTTCTTACCCTTTTTAACTCTAGCTATAATATCTCAATACCACAATGACGAACCAATCAGAATAAGTGTAGGCGAGCAATCAGAAATCAGCCAATCAGCATTTAAGAAGTACAATGTTACCAAACCAACTAGTTTTTTTGCAAAAAACCTAGTAAGATTAGAAAATATTATAACCGTTGTCTAATTATCCGGATTTTTGCAAAATCCCTAGGTTTTTTGCAAAAAACCTAAACATCAAATCATCCTACGACATATACACATGGTCCAATTTTTGAATCTATGAAGCTACTAAGGTAAATACTGCATTTCTGTCACTTTAGATTAGAGTTTCTCTTCGAGAGTTCTCGGACCGAGAATTCCCGGGAAATTTTGCCTTACTCGAGACGAGAAAAAAGTGGCCGAGAAGTCGAGAAATCGAGAAATTCAGTCTAAAATTCAAAATTCTTAATAACGCGCTTGCGCGTGCGACGCGGTGTGTGAGTGACCGCCACAGACACTACAAGCAATATTGAAACTGTTTTAACAAGAAGCTTGATTAAAAAAGAGTTTCAGTTATATGAATCAACTGGCTAAAGAACACTTAATCTGGAAAACTTGTATAATGCTGTTGTGTCAGCAAAACCTACATTGACAGAAAATTAACGGGTTTTCTCATTGTCTGGAAACTAGAAGATATTTTATTTGTTTATTCCAAAGAAAAAGACTATTTATTTATTTGTTTGCTAACTACTAATTGTTTGTTGGAATAATGATTAAAAGATCTCGCTAGAGCTTATTTCGCTTAATTAAAGATTTCTATACTTAAAGTCAAATGAAACTAAAAATAAACGTTGTTTATATAATATATTATATAATATATAATTTTTTGATTGATCTACAAAACCAAGTACAAAATTAGGAAAGTAACAATACAACAATATTGATGCATGTTTTTCTTTTGCACTCTACTTGATGTATGCTCGTTATACACAAATAAATATTTTATCTTAGACCTATGATTGTAAACACAAAAACAAAAAAAAATACATTAAAAATTAAACACTCAGAACACTTAAAAATAAAAATAAAAATCAGACAACAAGGCATGAAAAAGAAGATAAAAAAGATAAAAAACTCAAAAAAATTACTCAAAAAAAATAAATAAATATGAAGCACTATAATAAATTGATAATGAGTGTTTCACGGCTGCCAAGCTATCATTAAATATATCTTAAAGAGATCAGAGTTTGTTGACGAACACATGCGATAAATAGGGGAGTGAGTTCCTAGATTGGTTCTTACTGACGGAAGACGAAAGGTTTTATTATTTTGAAGCCTTGATGACATAGTCTTTTATCATAAGAAGTTAGGGTATGACACAGGCGATCATTGAAGCTTAACATGTTGTTGAATATTACGTAAAAAGCGTAGTTTTATTGTTAAATCACACATAATTTTTTAAAAATTTCCATATTTCTCGACAACCCGGGAATTCCCGGGAAATAGTGGTCGAGAATTCTCGTGCTCCGGGAAATGAAAAAGGTCGAGAAATGAGAAACCCTACTTTAGATAGTTGAATGGGGAAAAGCTTAGAAAATAACTGTTGTAGGAGATAGGTCTCCTATCACATAACTCAAAAATCACTTAGTAAACCTCAACACCCTTAGGCACCTCAACACCCATAGTTAGAAATGGGGCAGTGCTATTCTAAGCAGACACTACATAACTTAAATAAATTTATAGAGAATAGTTTTGTATTATCTTTTGAACAATTATAGGATTGTTCAACTAGTATGAAAACCATAAAGCTAAGCTTATAACAAAGATAACAGATAGTGTTTAAAAAAAGAATTCTCTCTAAGATGGTAAGGATGCATAAAATAGCACTACCCTATTTCTCTTAAAAAGGATCAGTCCATAAATACTATTATAAGGGATATAGTTTACTAACAACATCTTAATATAATAATAATAATAATGGGTGGGGATGCAACAACTACGCACTTTATGTACCACTGATACAACTGTACAATAGAAATACATCTATTGCATTGCATGAGAACGCTCCGAAAAAATACTGAAGGATTAAAATAATGATTTAAAATCATTAATCTTCTGAAGAAATCGGGTTATGAATAACGCATTCGCAAACAAAAAAAAATAGAGTTAAAAAATTCGCATGACGTCGAAAATACTCGGTCCTTACCCTTAGCATTTCCTCGTCATCGATGTCTGGCTCGGGATCTGCCCAGTCTACCATCATATCTTGATCCCATAACTTGACGTAGCCCGGAACAAGCGCCCTCCGCGCCATGGCAGCCGCGCGGTGAGACGTGAACTCCACGAAAGCAAACCCCCTATTGAGTCGCCGATCAAAACTATTCTTGCGGACCACTACTTGGACGATACCTTGCACATGCTTCTCCAGCTCCATGTGAACATCCTCTTGGGTTTTTTCTTTAGGAATACCTCCCACATAAAGCCGGCAATTGTCCACAGATTTCACAACTCCGATGTTTCTTTTCGGCCTTATCTCGTAACCATTCAAAAGCTTCACTGCGGCAGCGGCATCAGATTTGTTGGTGTACGTGACAAAGGCGTACCCTCTATTCGACCCAGAGAAGTCCATCATCAATCTTAGCTCGTATATCTTACCAACCCTAGAGAACAATGGGACCAGTTCATCCTCATATATATCTCTGGGTAATTTTCCAATGAAAACTTCACAACCTTTTGGAGGTGCACAGCCTGACCAGTCCGGAGGAGGTCCAAATTTTCTTTGTCCGTTATTTTGGACTATGGGATATTCGGTATCTTCCATGAGTTGCAAAAGCTTGCGCTGTAGTTCGTTCCCTGTATCCATTGTATCACCTAATCTTCTTATTACAATAATCGTAAACAATCTTATGTTTGAGTCGAGCAAGTTGGTGCTCTCGTTGAAAACTTCCAAAGAAATGGCGGCTTATCAAAAAGGCGGCGGGCTTTTATGCAACCTTTGACGATCGCCGACAATCCGGCGCCGCTGCGGAAGTCGCATTTCGATCTATTTGAATATCCGAGTAAAAAGTTATACTTTTTAAATAAGTTTTATGATTTCATCAGGTATTAAGTAAAATTAATTATATTTAAATAGTTCTTTATATTTTCAAGAGAAGAATATATATTTGTTATATTATATTTATTATCCAAGTAAAATCTCTCAAATAGGCGGAAGTGATAGCAACGGTTAACTCCACTGAAAAACGGAAACAACGTAGGACATTATTTGATTCATGGATTTTTCAGTTTTCAATTTGTGTATTATATTTTACTAAAAAAATGTATGAAGTAGAAGTAATATATTTGGTAAATTTGTGTATTGATACTTTAGACATTTTATTAGAAATTAAGGGCGTCTTAAAATTAATTTGTCATTAAGTACATTTTTTTATTGGAGGTGGCATTGCCTTGTTTTGATTTGTTGTATAAAAGTAATGTTTTTTTGTGTTGAACATGAAGCCCGTTATGGTATCGGCTTAAAATAGCAAAGCACTTCTCCAAACCACCTTTTCGTGGGTATGGTATACAAACATAAAACAATATTTGACGTTCTCTCTTAACTTTCGACTCAAAATATTGAGTAAGAGATAACTCAAACGTTCAAGCCGTAAATCCCCAAAGGTGTGAATGGCAGAGGTACTAATACTTCCGAACATCATGTGAGATTACTAGCACCTGTTTTGAGAGTACGCGCGTTTTGCTTCTACAGTGCATCCACGTGATAAGGATAGGCAGGCAGGCATGCCATCGCCACCATTTTTGACGAATACACTATCTTCTGAAAGTAAAACTTAGCCATCTGGGATTTCTCACTAAGATTTCCCTCATAGTTAACAACCACAATAAACACACATATGAGCTTTGAAAAGACACATTGATTGGTGTAGGCCCAACTCAGGATTTGAACCTGCTGACTGGGCTATCACAGTTGTTAAATGTATTGAAATGCGTTTTCTTTAGTAATTGGTAGGCGTTGTAATACACCAGAAAAGTAACTGTAATTTTTGTTCTGTCTATGGCTAGATGCATCATTATAATTAGTTAATTCTGAATCTATCTATCTCATCTCATCAGGATGCTTACTTAACACGAATTGTGTTTAATGTATACTTACTTGTTGTTTTCATCAAAGCTTACTTGTTACTTTATTTACTACAAGTTTGGTCCTTGTGATTATAAATGAATTAGTATATTCGAAAAGTATAAAAGGGTAATGTATGAAAACATTGGTGAATCGCGAGGGATTTGTCAAAATAACACATAGCGGCTATCTATTGTCTCTGCCCACTCAAATCGGAACTAATAATAGAAGAATAATAGTGTGAGAATAAGTAACGTGATGTTAAAAAAATAAGTAATATAGAAAAAGTAATTTTATGATGGTTTCATAGAAACAATACATTACTCCTACTCCTTCCCGTAGAGAGGATGTATGAAAGTAAATTCGTGAAAAATTGAGCTCATGTGGATGAGTCAGGTAGAGAAGTACCTACACATTTGGAGTATATTACAAAAATAAGCGTCCGCAGGCATCAATATTTTGATGAATGCAGACGAAGCTCGAGACGTTTGCCAGGATTGTACAAAGTATGGTGATCGCTCGTATGCCTAGGTAACACATACATATACTACATATACTCACGGTGTTAGTTCCCATTGGGGGCAGGCAGAGACTATCGATCGCCACTTTCTACGATCCTGGGAACTAATAGCGTAAGTATCAATATCGTGAGTAGTAATGTATGTATAGATAAGTATGTTTGTATGCAATGGCTTTACAGGTTTTAGCTCGCCTCGCTCTAGCTGGTCGCCCCAGTTTGGTTGCCGCTTACAGTGAACAGTTTACTTTAATAATTGGTCATTTATAATCAATTAAGGCAAGAAAAATTTTTCTTCTCCAGCAGGACTCGAACCCGCGTCCTCTCGGTCAACGCCCCAGTTGCTCTGCCAATTCAGCTATGATGTCAAGTGACAATTTTTGCGAAATTCTTCTTTCCTATGTTCTTAACATCTTAGTGGCGTCAGCGCTCCCTACCCCCGATTTTATTTACACATTCGGAAAGCTACTTGTATTTTCCGAATTTCTACTTTCTTTCCTTAATTGATTAATTATATAATCCCCACATGAGATTTTCATGAACAAAACATTCTAATTGGCCACTTAGTTGGGAAAATATACAAAGGCCCCGAAGGAAGACTACTATGTATTCCTTATTTTATTACACTTATTTGAATTGTATCTGAAATTCATGGTGCATGGTGCATGTTTTGAGATATATGTTACGGCAAACACGCACCAGAGGCACTTGACTAAAGATTTGTTTGTTTATAGATATTTTACTATTTAAAAATTGGTAAATGCGCTTCTATACCTTCGGGCGCCCGTCTTTTTAGAATATTCTAAATACATACCAAAGGCCATAAATTCCAAAAAGGGGTAGCCAGAGCTTCAGAGCTGGAAACTCCTCAGCCTCATTTGGAAGTTGATAGGGGAGAAATAAAGTTGGTGATGGTTCTCCAACCGCATCGCCCAAAAAATGTTGACTAAAAAAGCCCCATACTCTTAGTCGCCTCTTACGACACCCGTGTGTAGAAAGGGGTAGTGCCATTCGATACTACAAGGCGCCGAATGACTAGAATATAATAATAATTTTGGTCTGCCCACGAAGCGTTTAAGATATTTCGAATACTTTGTAACAATAGCAGTTGACAATGTGGATGCTACGATTAGAAGGTCAACCCACTTTGATCAGTTAGTTACTGTGATGCCAAGAAATCTAGTGCAAAACCAGGTCTTGATCACTATTGTGCCTGTGAATGTTTCGCTGGTATAATTCCTCGTTAGTAATGTAAAAAAAACACAGACTTCTCTTTAATCTTAAAACCCAGGATGATGTCCTCATAACTATTTAGAAGTCTTAAAAAGAATTATTCCATCTCAGGATGCAAAATTATCGTAAAGTGCGTGTTACACGACATGGTACAAAGAGTACGGTAGCTAATGAACATGTTCGTCGATAAGCTAACTAAGGCTTACTTAGCTTACCGCACTACATTTTCACCTACAAACATTATCTTTGTCTCGTGTCGTGTAATACCAACTTTAGGGAGCCCAGATGACAATATGTAATTTCACATCCGTCACACAAAGGAAATTATTCGCACCTTGACGAACCATTGTAGATATTATTTGACCATCTTCTGCTAATTAATTATGTTACATACATACATACATATACTCACGGCTGTAAATCCCTACAAGGGGTAGCCAGAGCTGAGGAACTAGAAGTTCCTCGGCCACTTTTGGAAAGTAGAGTGGGGAAAAGATGGTAAAAATAAAGGTTGTTGTTGATGGATCTCCAACCGCATCGCCCAAAAATCCCTTAATAGCCCCAATACCGTTAGTCGCCTCTTACGTACACCCACCGGAAGAAATGGGGTAGTGCTATTCTAAGCCGACACTACACAGCAAATGTTAATTGTTAATAATTATGTTGTTGGGATTAAATAAAAAAAAACTTTAAACTGTATACTTGACATTTAATCACTTTATATACATTACAACTTTTAAAATATACTGTAACTCGTAAAGCTAATAGTAAAGTGGCTATTGCACGATACAATAAAAAGTTATCTTGTAGTGTGAAAAGTTAACTCACACTTATGAACCATTTCGTGTATTATTTACAAAATATAATACTAGACGAATATATACCAATTTTATATCTAATCTATCTAACCCTGTTTCAAGGATGTTTGGATATTAAATAATAATATATCACATGAATATATATTTTTTTCCTCACATTCTTACCAAGAGAAAACGATACAAAATATATTTATTACTTAGAGATGTCTTAAATTCACAGAAGTCAACAGTGATTGGCATTCATTATCTGCGCATACGTTATACCACAGATTAGTTATACTAAGTGACCCAAACAACTTTATAGGAGTCACATACATGTGGTATAACCTTCCTTAATTTATTGACTCTATAAGAAGAACTTATTTATAATTCGAAAAAGTAGCTTTTAAATTGGCGTCTCCGCCGTCAGTTATTCTGATAATACGTATGTAAATTTCATAGTTCCTCCGAAATGTTTGTAAAAAAGGTTGCCATGTTTTTATTTCTGGTATCAGTATTAATTTAAAACATAGTGTATGTGTATGTAAGACTAGGAAGACGGTTCTAGAATAAAAGAATAAGATTATTAAATGTATTAATACGATCGCCTAATTCTAGTACAAACAAGAAAACGTTATACAATAATATGATCAAATACATACGAGTAATGTATAAAAGTACATTCAGAAACAGATTACAACAGATTCGAGTATTATTGAGAATTACACAAAAGCTACCTTTGGGGCATCCAAGAATTAATAGTACTTTGTAGAAATAATGGGAACTAATAGCATAATTATATTTAAGTATGTGTATAAGTAATGAAGACGCGACAATAATTAACAAATATTGATATTCTATAACAAGTTTATCAATGTATGTATGAGAAGAATAATGAAAGGTTTGGAAAGGAATAATTAAAGCAAGAGAGGTTTGTCAAGATCGTACTAAGTGGCGATCGATAGTCTCTGCCTGCCCCAATGGGAATAATGGGCGTGAGTATAAGTAAGTAAGTAAGTTTATCAATAAAAAAAATCCACATACTTTTTTAATATTATTTTGTAATTTAGAATAAAATTGTCATTAGTTATACCAAATGCTGATTGTAAAAATTACATGATGTCAGTTTGATATGATATCATTGAAAGTGATGACTTGAATATACGTTTGCAATCAAATTATATACGAACAAAAACTAGCGTACGATATGGTTATCGCCATGTCGTATATTTAGCTGAGGCAGCACCTTCTTGGTTGCACGAACATTATTTTACTGTTAATTATTTTTATACAGTGTATTTTTTGTTCTTGTTATGTACCAAATAAATGCTTTTTCTTTCTTTCTTATATCAAAGATACGGTAGGTAACACATTGTCTAGCTCTCGACTCCTTTAAAACTAATTGCTGATTCTTGGTAGGAATCAGAGTGTGCAACTAAATTTTTAAACATCTATAAAGGGAAACCCAATTGAAAGGCTGGCTCTATTACATGGCTTTCCATTTATTAGGACAAACCCTATAGATAGAAAAAGCTTAATTGAATGAAAGGGTATCATATAGCTTAGTCCCTTTTTAGAGGGTGGGAAAAGTTCCAAAACACCCTGTGTTGGAACTTTTCCTAACAAAATGCAAAAGATATAAAAACAAATTTGTTGTTCCATACAGTTGGATCTGCAGAGTTTATTTAATCTATAAGAGCACCACAACATTCAGAAGGTTTACTTTTTTTCGCATGCAGACTCTAGTAAGATCACTGAAGTTAAAAAAAGTCTTCGACCATCACTTATTCCAAACAAACTACCGTATATTTTAAAAATAATTAAAAATTAACGTTATAATTAAAAAAACCGTATATTTCTGTAAATATATTTTGATTGTATGCAATAGAGAGTTTTTCTATTTTATTCTATAGGCAACGGTACAACTTAAAATTACGGCAAAAGGTTGTTCCACAAACTTGGTCAAAGAGTTTTCTTAGTATAATAATACATCACTATAACATACAAAAGCTATCCTTTTTACACATAGTCTCTAGCAAGATCATTGGAGTTAAAAAAAGTCTTCTAACATCATTAACATTTATTCCAACATCTCCGAATTCCTATCCATAGCCCGAGTGCTATAAGCGTATGGAGGTTCCCTCGTGTCTATAGAAGTGCCGTCTGTATCGAAAGCCGGTTCGCTCGTATTCTCTGCGACCCAAGGTTACTTTTGAGATGAACACACCAAACCCTATATTTCTGTAAATATATTATGATTGTATGCAATAGAGAGTTTTTTCTGTTTTATTCTATAGACAAAGGTACAATTCAAGATTACGGCAAAAGGTTGTTCCACAAACATGGTCAAGAATTCACTTAGTATAATAATACATCATTATAAAATTCAAAAGGTATCCTTTTTACAGATATGTGGGCTCTAGTATGATCACCGTTTATTTTTTTCTGTGATCATTTATTCCAACATCTCCGAATTCCTATCCATAGCCCGATTGCTATAAGCGTATGGAGATTCCCTCGTGTCTATAGAAGTACCGTCGGTATCGAAAGCCGGTTCGCTCGTATTCTCTACGACCCAAGGTTGCTTTTGCGCTGAACATAGCAGACCGTATACGATTGCTCCTACTAGGTATATTGCACTTGATATGAAGAATACTATTCGCCATTGTTCTGCCGTCTGTAAAAAGAGATAAGAGTTTTAGAAGAGAAGATGAATTAGCATGCGTTATGAATTTATACATTCGTATTAATTTGTAACTCTTGCTTTGTTAATGCAACTAACATTTGATCGTCACCGAATAAAAAAAACAACTGTGGTAATTCGATGGCATAAAGAAACTGAAGTAAATAGAGCGGAAACAAAAAGTAGTTCAGTTAAAAAAATTGCTAAATAAATTCCGCTAACAAATAATTTTCAATATAAGTATTAACTACACCCTGAATGGTTCATTCAATGTTCTGAATTTTTTTGCTCCTACATTTGCTTCGCTTAAGTAAGTGAAAATACACCGAACCACATACGGATATCGACATTCTACGTTTCTTCAGTTTCTTCTCTATTTAGCTAAGTCTTCTATGTTCGATGGATTCTCTATCTTTTGAGACTATTATCATTTTGACTCTTTCATGAACAAATTGAAGATATCGAAATGACATTCACCTCCTCTATGCGTGAGAAACTTTCTTAAAGATCCCTATTCTAGATATTAATTCTTATTCTAAACTCAAAGGATCTCGCCGTATTTTCCCGAAAGGGGAGTAGAGTTACTATTGTTCTGAACATCAAGTGATATTAATATCACCTTGTGCTCCCTCGTTTTGCTTGGCCAGTGCAATCATATTATAGGCCGGCCTATCGCCGCTTTGCACGAGTACTCTGTGACATGACAAAGTCAAATTATCCATGTGGGTTTCCTCACGATGTTTTCCCTCACCGTTAAAAACAATGATAAATTAACCACACATTTGATTTTATAAAAAGCAAATTGTTAATGGGCCACAGTGTATTGCTCGGAGGACACATTTGGATCAAATAGAACATGTGCTCAAAAAGGCAGGTGTCCGCAGTATGAAGAATAAAAGAGCATGTATGAAAAGATTGATGGATGTAAACGAAGCCAGAGAGGTTTGCCAGGATCGTACAAAGTGGCGATCGATAGTCTCTGCCTACCCCAATGGGAACTAACGGCGTGAGAATATGTATGTATGTATGTATGTATTGTATTATCTTACAGTTTACATGGACATTATTTGTGGCTGAGGAGTTCCGAGCTCTAAAGCTCTGGCTCCCCCTTTTTGGGATTTATGGCCGTATTAACGACATAATTTATTAGAAAATATATTAAAATTATGTCGATATTGTATATAACATAACATCTATCGGAAAATAAATCAAAGTTATATGAATATTCGTACCTTATCAGTAACGATAGATCCTGCTAGAGGCGGGCTGATGATTCCCGGTAGAGTGGCCACGGTGTTGGAAATACCCATTAAAACTCCTGCGTGGGGCGGCGCTATATCTAGGTGATTTACACTGGAATAAAGAGGATTATATTTAACTAGCTTTTCGCCCGCGACTACGTCCGCGTGGACTACATTTTTTGCATCCAGTTTACATCCAAAATACCAAAACACTATCTCAACTTCTTGTTTTTTATAATCTTCGCGGGCGATGTAAAGGATATTAAGAACATTGAGGCTTTTTAAGTGATTGTTGGGCGATGCAGTTGGAGACCCATCACTAAAATCCTTTATTTGACTACCTTTTCCCCATTCAACTTTCAAAAGTGCTCCGAAGCTATGGCTACACTATACTACACTACACACTATATGAGTGATTGATGGATGAATTTCATTAATTCCTTTTTTTAGTGGTTATAACAGTCAATCGCACCAAGTTTCAAGTTTCTAAATACAGAAATATCAAAAATCTCTATGCTAACTTTCATTTGCTATTTCAACCCCTTAGTTCCATAAAATATTGTACTTCTTACTAAGAAATCGATACCACGGTTTGAAAAACACCCAGCGCCATCTATTGCATACCTCAAGAACTACGTTAATAATTAGTAATTCGTTTATTTATAGTTATTTCAGGATAAGTGGATATAAAGAAACAGTTTAGACGATAAAACGAATTGTACGTCATCCCTCGGGAATCTCATTTTCAAGGATACATTATCGTATCATTTAGCTTCTAAATTTACATGTTTATATTCGTTTGCAATATATTACCTTGATTTAAACGACACACAGTGCCATCTCCAATCCATCCAGCAATATTTAAACAATATTTTAGTTTTCCCTCGGGAATATCATTTTTTCAGGGATAAAAAGTATCCTATTATTTAATTTGGACATCTAACTATACGTCTGCAAAATTTCAAAGCAATCGGTTCAGTAGTTACGGCGTGAAAGCGGCACAAATAAACAAACAAACAAACTCACTTTCCGATTTATAATATTAGTATGGATATACAATAAAACTTTCGTACGTATAGGCTTCTTATGTTTTTATGGTCACGGCTATAATTCTCAAAACAGGGTAGCCAGAGCTTTAAAATTGGAATTTATTCAAAAACGTTTTAAAGTTTAATGGGGAAAAATAAATAACCACGAGTCTCCAGCCGCATCGCTCAACAATAACTTGAAAAGCCGTAAGAACTACAAGAAACGTTTTACGACACCCACATACAGAGCTATAACATATATGCGAACATATCGCAGAGATTAATTTAGCCCCAAATAAAGTACCGTTATATTGTATATTATAGATATAGGATATGTCAATCTCAATGATTGAATTATTGCAAATTACAACCAAAACTAAACAAGAAACAGCTTTAACATACAAATAGTTGCTTACAGCCGGGATCACACCGTACCATCTAATCATTGGATTATGGTCTACAAATATATACGGACATATTATACACAGATCAAGTTAGCCCCCAACTTAGTAGAACATGTTTTATGGTATTCTAACTCAACGATGTAACTATACGATATTATACACATATAAATAACATCCAAGACTAAGAAACAATCCTTTCTGTTGATCACACATATGTTGCTCTCAGCGGGGATCGAACCCGCAACCTCCGGACCGAGAAGCTAGTCACCGATCCACTCGGCCACATAAATCGTCATAAAATAGATACATAAAGCCAACGTGGATGGTAAAATCAGTAGAGATTCTATAATAGAGAACGACCACGGAGAAAACATTTAGAGCCAATATGAACAGAACAGAAAGAGCAAGTATATATGTGTCTCGAAACCAAAAGGTTTTCCAGAATCATAAAAAGTCTATGCCTAGGAGATAATTTAGTTAGTTTTGCTACTTACCCAAATCCGGCCCAAGCGAAGCCTCCAAGCCCAACGGCGATAGTGAGAAACACCACACATGTCACAACGGAAGTTGCATAGGCGGCCAGCACCATGAATATTGTCTGGAAATACAAAGTTACATACATACATATACTCACGCCATTAGTTCTCATTGGGGCAGGCAGAGACTATCGATCGCCACTTCGTACGATCCTGACAAACCTTTCTAGCTTCGTTTACATCCATCAATCTTAACACAAAGTTAATGGAATGAATTAAAATATCGCTGTATATTAATCGCCTATTTTTGTAAATTACATTATTTTTTATAATATGTGATCGGTTTGGGTACAAATATCCCATTTCTTTTCATAATGGGGACTTTAAAGTGATTGTTGGGTGATTTGGATCCATTCAACAATACTTTATTTTTCCTCTTCTCTCCAATTAACATTTAACTGTGTCCAAGGAATTTTAAATATATCCTAGGTTCTAGCTGCCTCATTTTGGGACTTATAGCCGTAGTCAAGTTTTCTTAAATATAAGGCACTGCTGGCTACCTCTTTTTGGCATTTAAATCCTATGAATATACCATACACATGTGTAAGTGTCAAAACTATAATCATAATCATAAACGTTCACGCCGAATATCCCCGAAGGGGTTGGCAGAGGTACTAATACTTCTGAACATCACGTGACTTTGTCACCTGGTGTTCAGAGTCTTTTTTTTTGTCAAAAGAATATATATGTTTATGAAGATACCTGTGACAGAAAAGCTCCACAATTAAATATCTTCCTAATATTAGTTCTGCTGAGAAGTCCTTTCTGCAACAGCCAGTTAGCCAAATGTCCAACCAGTTGTAGCACTATCGCTACGTGTGTGTAATGAATTTTGTATTGATTTAATGTATTTTAAAATCAAAATTAAAAGTAGACTTATGGATTCTTTCTGGATATAAACTTTATAGTGTGTCAAATTCTTACTCTCTAGTCCTCGCAATATTCGTAAAAGGTTCCAAAGTTTTTGCTTCATGTGTTAATAGACAGATACCTGAGACAGGAAATCTCGGCAATTAGATATCTTCCTAATATATCCAGCTTAGATGCCCTTATATAAGTAAATTTCAGCCAAATTTCATACTCATCAGTCCGCGCAATATTCGTATAAGGGTTCGAAGTTTTAGATGCGGGAATTAATATATAGATACCTGTGACAGAAAAGCTCCACAATTAAATATCTTCCTAATATTAGTTCTGCTGAGATGTCCTTTCTGCAGCAGCCAGTCAGCCAAATGACCGGCCAGTTGTAACACTATGGCCATGGCTAAGTACGGCACCGCTGATAGGAAACCCGTTTTGGAGGTTTCAAACTTGAATACATCTGAAAATTAAGTCAAATAGTTGTTAGCACAAGTTTAACATTTTTGTTGGGCGATTTGGCTGGAGACCACAGATCTGTGCTAGAGACCCATCACCAACCATCCTTTATTTAAGAACGTTATTCCACCTTCCTGAGACGGAGCTATTGAAAATTTAGTGAGCTAGGTAGGAGCCAAAATTGCTCTACTTTTCAGAAGCCTAGCGTTCTGAACGTTATTCCACTAGTCTGCATGCAGATACTGTGGCTTTCAGACGTCCGCATGCAGTCAAATGGAATAAGCTCTTTAGCATCTACACACTCAGTTTTCAAAAGGGGCAAAAGTATTTCTAGCTATATAGCTCTGGCAATAGTGTAACAAAGGTTGGTGGTGATGGATCTCCAACCTCATCCCCCAAAAATTACTCAAAAAGCCTTAATGCTCTAAGACGCCTAAAAAAGGGGTAGAGCTATTATAAATCGAAACTACACAAACATAAGTGAATTCCATGACCAATAAACTTACTAACCTTTCATAAAAGTAGGCTAGAAAAGGAGCATAATAGAATCCTTAGTTCGCACCACTACGATTGCATTGCCTTCCACGGGTGAGATATTTCACCTGTCATATAATAGAAACCTCGGGTATCCTACTATTAACATATATATCTATTAATTATAATAAATACGCCAATATGATCGCATTGCCTTCCACGGGTGAGTTATTTCACCTATAATGAATATAATAAAAAAAACTTACGAACCTTTCATAAAAGTAGGCAAGAAAGTGAGCAGCGTATAGAATCCCCAGTTCTCGCTGAAATGCGCCATCACGATCGCCCACACCGGCCCTGATGTCAGCATCGCTTTCCAGGGGTGAGATATTTCACCGGTAGCAACGTAGGAACCACGGGTGTCCTATAATTAAATTAATGGTATGGTTATTGTCAAAGCAATAAAACGCTAGATTACATGGTTGTTTATTAACTGGTTCCATACTTAACGGTAAAAACGTGACCCTATAACTTAGGCGTCGCTGTCTGTCTGTGTATCATCAGGTAGCTTCTAATAAATCGTGATAGCTAGAAAGATGTTCTTTTTGCTGTTTATCTATTTCTGTCGTCGCTACATAGAATAAACTAACATATGAATAAAATAAATAATCTACTTGATGGCGCTTCTTTCACGTCACGGCATAGGTCAACTAAGATAATGATTACATTGTACCTCTTAAGTGTACAGGATACTGGTGGTGGGTTCCCCTTCATGCCCAATTCCGACTCATACTTACGCGGTTTTTTTTATTTCCGTTATGTTCACCATAACATTTTCTAGGACAGCATATCGTGATAAAAGCTCTGCTTAATTTGAAAAAAATAACTGTGTATGGTCTACCCAAAAAGCTTATGAAATCTATCAATAATGGGTGATGCATCATTTTACCTTTCGTTTGTGATTTCATTTAAATTTATGACATCGACAATTGGTATCTTGCAACTGCGACATAATTATTATAAACCACCTTACATAAATTCTTCCTAAAAAAATACCTGCCCCCTTTCTACAATCCTGCCTTTCTATTACCTAATAGGCTATACTTTGTTACCTGAATATATTTCAATTCCTCCGGGGTTATGTGAGGATCCTTTTCAGGTGATTCCTTCACCACAAGCCACCATACCGTAGTCCAAACCAGACCGAGTAATCCTGAAATAAAAAAAAGATGATAAGTTGATGAAAATAAAGGCACCGTGGTTCAACCGTGAGGACAATAATTTAAGTCTGCTTTGTGACACAGGTGTGTTTACAATGATCAAAAATGAAGCATTTTTAAGTTTAATTTAGTAAATGAGTTGCTGTGTAGGTTTGGATTAGAATAGTATCCAATTTCTTCCAGCGGGCGTTTCAGGCTATTGGGACTTTGTGATTGTTGGGCGATGTGTATAGAGATCCATTTATGAACAAAATTTATTATACAATCCTTGCTCAACCTAACTTCCAAAGGTGGCTACATAATTTCTAATTCTGAAATTCATTCCTTTTTGGGTTTAACAGCCAAGCTTATATCAAATAATGAACAATTATTCATTCAAAAATATTTAATTATTCAAAAATAAAAGACTCAATGATTATAGAAGAAAACCATTGGTATTTCTCACCAAAAACATAAAAGATCCCGGGCCAGCCGACAAACTGTGCCAGAAACGACAATACCGCGGTGCCCACATGGTGCCCGTTTTTTATTCTATTCTTCATAGTTAGGGTATTAATTGAATGTGTCAACGTGTAAACGTACAAAACTGACATTCAATAATTACCGAATCAACAATAAAACATATGCCCATGCCATTATTTCTTATTGGAGTAGGCAAAGAATATCGATCGCCACTTTACGCGATGCTAGCAAACCTCTCAAGCGTACATGCTCCTTTTTTATTCATATTTCGGACGCCTGCCTTTTTGAGCACAAAAAACATAAAAGAACTGACAAATCTCACCAAAAACATAAAATATCCCGGGCCAGCCGACGTACTGTGCCAGCAACGAGCACACGGGCATAGACACCACTGTGCCCGCATAGCTGCCGCTGAACGCTATGGTAGCTAATCGGGCTCGCTCTCCACTCGGTGCCCATTGTGCCCATACTGCGTGGATGCAGGGGTAGGTTACGCCCTGGAAATTGGATAAAAAGCGGCTCGTAAGTAGACTGAATGTAAATTAGATAACATTTCGGCCTACATATAAAAAAAAACAAATAAGCTGTGATGGACGTGTTATAATAAAGTAGAACATATCTAAAGTAAAGTTTTACAAGACCGATTACAAAGGGATGTAGCGACAGTATAACACCATACCAAATAAGACACTTTCTTCAAACGTAGTTTACATGCATACATATACTTACGGCCATAAAGCCCAAAAAGGGGCAGCCAAAGCTTTAGATCTAGAAACTTCTCAGCCACATTTGGAAGTTGATAGAGGTCAAGATGGTAGAAAGGATCGTTGGTGATGGGTTCCCGACCGCATCGCCCAAAAAACAATTAGAAAAGTCCCATACCTTAGTCGCCTCTTACGACACCCGTGAGTAGAAAGGGGTAGTGACATGCTAAGCCGGGACTAGGTACATAGCAACGTAGATTACAATGACTATAAACAAATACGTATTGCTTTGTTACGTTTACAAAGTATAATTGAGCACGGATAAATGAGCTCACAATAAGAAATGTAAACGAAATGATGTTTATATTATAAAAATAAATAAACGGAGATGAGAGGACCAATGCATCGTATATCGGTGGATAAATATATCGTCGAGTTACTATCTATTACCACAGGTCATTGGACCTTTCTAGGGACTAACTTGATACATACATACATACATACATATACTCACGGCTATATTTCCCTAGAAGGGGTAGCCAGAGCTAAGGAATTATAAATTCCTCAGCCACTTTTGGAAGTTGAGTGGGGAAAAGATGGTAAAAATAAAGGTTTTTGGTGATGGGTCTCCAACCGCATCGCCCAAAAATCCAATAAAAAGCCCCAAAACCCTTAGTCGCCTCTTAACGACACCCGTGGGTAGAAAGGGGTAGCGACATTCTAAGCCGGCACTACACGGCACGAACTACTAACTTGATCTGTGTAATATATCCGTGTATTATTTATTTGGATGATTTATATGATAAATATGTAAGTTGTTTACTTGTGTGTACTTTTGGGTATAAGTACTTTGATTATTTGTTTTATTTCTACATCTTTAAAGGTCAAATAGCAGAAGAAACATAATTTTCAGCTATCTTGGTGCTTATACTTTTACTTTATTTCTGTCATCTTCTTCCCCATCAAATTCCAAATGTGGCTGCAGAGTTTCTAGCTCTGTAGAGTCGTAAGTATGAATGTTGGTGCTTACTTTTCTTTACTCTTTACTAAAAGAAAAACTCAATGGAATTTTGAACCAAATAAATTATAAGCTAAACTTCCATGTGGTTTGTTAATTCAGTTGTGTTAATATTTACATTTTATAAATTTTATTATACACGATGCTAATATGTTAATTATTAGTTTAGTCATTTCGTAACTCATTGAACAAAAGATTTCACATTATTTTACTTTCAACTGGCGACTTGCCCCGGTTTTTGCGCAGATAGTTAAACTAAACAATTAACATAAAGTGGGCATTTTCGAATATTAATATACATACACATATACGACTTTAATCCCAAAAAAGGATAGCCAAAGCTACAGAGTCAGTGTAATTTATCAGCCACTATTAAGCGGAGTATATTTTGTAAAATGATCCTTCATTATCACCAATTTATCATAAACCTTAGCCGCATTGCCTATCTATAACGGACGACACGTAAGAGAACAAATGTGTTAGTGCTATTTTATACCGAAACCTACATCATCATCATCATCATCAGTAGCCGTCCATTGCCGGACATAGGCCTCCCCCAAAGATCTCCACAACGACCGTTTCTTGTGCTGCCCTCATCCATCGTCTTCCCGCGACCTTGACCAAGTCGCCGCCAATCTAGAACCTTCGACCCCAACGGCCGTCAGTTCACACGTATATAACAAGGACTTCAAAAAAAGCTGTGTAGTTTCGGCTTAGAATAGCACTACCCCATTTCTTCCGGTGCGTGTACGTAAGAGGCGACTAACGGTATTGAGGCTTTTAAGGGATTTTTGGGTGATGTGGTTGAAGACCCATCGCCAACAACCTTTTTTCACCATCTTTTCCCCACGCAATTTCCAAAAGTGGCTTAGGAATTTCTAATTCCCTAGCTCTGGCTACCCTTTCAAGGGATTTATAGGCGTGAGTATATGTATTTAATGTACTACTAAAAAAAGCAAATAAAATACCTCGAAAAGTCCTTCCAAAACTCTCACAGCTATGAGCAATGCGGTGCTTGTGTGGGCCAATGGAGGCGTGAATAAAGTCAGTAGAGAGGTGGCTCCTACACCTACCGCAAATACCCTGGAAATTAATAGTCATTATGTTAGATAAGAAAACAGAATAACAAACTTTGAAACTTTTCTCAACTCAAATGAAACAAACGTTCACAGCGTATATCCCCGAAGGATTTGGCAGAGGCCCTAATGCTTTCGAACATCACGTGACTTTGTCACCTGGTACTCAGAGTACCCACGTTGTTGTTGGACAGTGTATTTATGTGTTAGGGGGCAGGCTTATCGCCGTTTTGTACGAAGTACAACTTAGTCATTTGGGTTTCCTCAACGATGTTTTCCCTTACCGTTAACAACCAAGATAAATTAACCACACAAATGACTTTAGAGAAGACACATTGGTATAGGCCTGACTCGGGGATCGAACAGACGCCTCTCTACATGATAAGCGCATGTTCTAACAACTGAGATATCTTGGTTGTGATTGTAAAACTTTAATACTTTTGATAGTAAAAAAAAGTCGACTTTTAAAAGATAATAAAGATAAAGATAAAAATATTTATTAATTGTCAAGAATGTTTTGAACAATAATTGATCTTGTCCTTTGCACTAGGCTCAGCCTGTATCGCAAACGGACAACTACATTACATATTTATTTCCACATATCATTCTTACAAAATACTAATAAAATTGATTTAATACATTTAATAATTCCTTATTTAGAACACAGCGAAAAAAATAAAATCAAAAATAAAAAGAAAAATGCAAAAGAAATTAACTATACAAAAATTAATAAAAAAAAATTAAAAATAATTAGCTGACAAATTAATTCATTTACTAAAGCGATATTTAAGAATTTTCTATACCTCAGCATTTGTGTGTGTGTGTGTGAGAGAGAGAGTGAGTGTCTGTGTGTGAGTGTCTGTGTGTGTGTGAGTGTTTGTGAGTATGTGTGTTTGGCGCCAATACATCTGCGTGAGTCAGTTTATTTAGGAAGTGATCTGAATCAGTGCTTCGGTCTCTGCAGATGTCATTTCCATCAGCAAGTTCGTAACTCTTTTTTTAATTATTTTGATAGGATAGTCCTGTAAATTGGGTATTAACTTAGAAATTTTAGTGTACACAAAAGGAGCCAAAAATGTTTCAGATCTTTGTGGCAAAGGTCTTTGTGAAAAAAAAATGGCAAAAAGAACAAGTCTGTTAATTGTTACAGTGTTAATTTTATATTTATTTATTATATAAGTAATCTAACACGGCCTCTGCTCGAATTCTAGCAAAATTCAGCCAAATAAAAGCGTTTTTTGTATGAGAACCCGAAGGAGATACAGCCTGGTAACTCTTAGTAACAGGGTCCCGTTTTGCCATTGAAATACTAAAAATATGAATTAAATCTAGAAACCATAAAAATATAGTTGTAAATTATATTTTTAAAAGTAGAGCCAAAAACAAGATACATTTTTGATCCACTAGATCGTATTACGATTTAAGTAAAGACATTGGTAGTTGAAAAAACATTAAATTGCGACCTTGTACAAATTTAGTACCCTTTCGTGCACTCGGGTACCAACATAATATTAAAGCATTAACAACTCTCTATGCGATCAGTGAAATAATAATTAAACAATTGTGGTATATTTGACACACTTTAAATATGTTATGGCACAATAAATTTTTACATAAAAAAACTGTTCATTGTAATTTGATGTCCAAACTCTACAAACTTTTCCCTTCCCCAACTTGTTTTAGGCCAGACTTCATATTTTTTCATGAGATGCCTGAGTGCATATGTATGTAGGTACTTTTATGTAAAAGTAACAAACCTGTTACCTCCTATCTTAGCAGCGAGCCAGCCTCCGGGGAGTTGAGTCACCAAGTACCCATAGAAAAACGAACTGAGCACTAATCCCTTAGTTTGGGAGCTCCAGTCGAATTCTGGTATCTGAAAATAAATAAAAAAAAGATGTTAAGTTGCAATACATTCATATATAAACTGACGTTCTTAGTTCCTACTGGGGTAGGTGGAGACTATTGATCGTTACTTTGTACGACACCGACAAAAACCTTTCAATCTTTTATAAAATTTATCGATCTTTTCATACATGCCTTTTTAATCTTCATACCTTAACGCCTGATGAAATTATCATAAAACTGAGTTTTGCAATAAACTTTTGATAAAAACAACAAAGGTTTTACATACGGCACGGTTGACAGTTAATTAATGATATTTCATTAAACCTCCCAAGCTTTCCAAAATGTGTACGTATGGAAAGCTATTGCATGCATCTAATAAACCTTATTTGTTTTCATCCAATACTAAGTGTTTTCAGGTTAGAAATAGAGACGACACATTCATAAAATATCAATAGAAAAACCACACATGTACAGCAAAAGAGATTTTTAAAGGCATTTAAATTTCATATTAAGAATGTTTTGTTCATGAAAACCTCATGTTGGGAGTATTACTAATCTATTAAGGAAAAAAAATCGGCACCTGCAGGACTCGAACCTCACTGTCGACGCCCCGATCGCTCTGACAATTTGAGCTATGGTTGACCGGTAAGTCGCGGGTTCGAGCCCTGCTGGTGCCGATTTTTTTTTTAATTAAGAAAGAATTAAAATTTTATTTAAATACACTCATAAAAGGCATTGAACTCTTACAAAAACAATAGTTCCATTATCGAGCATAGTCTCCACCGGTTCTGTCATGGCGACCACAGCGACAGACAGATTCACTCTCAAAGCGTACACGTTGAAGAACCCAAAGAACGCCAGGAGAGCCACCACGTACCGTCGTTGCCGCCAAAACAGCCATTTTGAAGTTTTTACTGTGTTTTCGGTTCTGAAAAAAACAGTCACATTAAGAAATAGTTGAACATTCAGGCCGTGTATCCACAAAAGGGTGGCATAAGTACTTCTGAACATCACTTAACAATAATGTTACTTGGATCAGATCACCCACGTTTGCTTCGACAGTACACTCACGTGATAGGAGACATGCCTATCACTATTTTTGTACGAATACGCAGTCACATGAGAAAGTACAACTTAGACATGTAGTTTTCCTCACGATGTTTCCCCTCAACATTTTCTGCTGTGATAAACAAACCACATATATGACTTTAGAAAAGACATACTGATGTAGGCTCGACTTAGGATTCAAACCCACGTCTCTATGTATGAGTGCATCCAACTAAGCTATCGCGGTTGTAAGATCCCACATTATATTACCTCTCTCAACAGTTTGGAATCATAAATATGTACTTCACATTTATTATCGGGTACATGTGATGAACCTCAACCATTTAATTTATATAATATATTGATTGAATAACATGGTATAAACTGTTTGTGCATAATAGTATTGTTAGTAACTTACTACTTATATTCGAATGCCTAACAAATAATGTTCGCGGTAATATTGCATTACGTGAACACAAACTGTTGCGGTCTAACCTATTTGTGATAAACTAAATTTAAATTCAATTAAACTTAAACCGCATGAAAACTGCAGTAGCATTATAATTAGATGAGTCACACATTGATAATGGAGTTTGTGTGATAGTTAGTGCAGTTTGATATAAGACGATATCGTATTAATATCATAAATGTGAAAGTTTAGGTGTTTGTGTGTTTGAGGCGAAAAGGCTCCTCAATTACATAATGTATATGGACGGATGATTGGCGGAAAATTTGACCAAATATTCGCGCCTGATTGAACTATAAGTACCGGAAAAAAAACCTAAATTTTTTCGTAAGCAAATTCGTCATTACGAAGTCTGTCGGGTCAGCTAGTAATCTATAAATCTAGGACGTAAGTCGCAAAAGAAAAAAGGGTAGAAACAAACGCTACAAGAAAACTGCCGCTAAAGTGTCCTTAATTCTGATATTTATTTTAATATTTACCCACATGAAGAATATTATTATCGTCCAGACATATATACTCACGCCGTTAGTTCTCTTGGTAGAGAATTTGTATGAATCTGGCAAACTTCTCGAGCTTCATTTACATTCATCTTTTCATAAACGCCTTTGTATCTTTCAGACTATGTGTAAAATAAATTTTTGGTGTGACTTTATGGAATATGTAAAACTTTTCATAATGAATTTGGGTAAATCAATTTACTGAACAAAATGTTTTAATGCATTCCATAAAGCAATTATTATTGGTAATAATGCAAAAAGTTGTAAATTAATTACTTAAATTTTATATGGCCAGAAATAAAACAGCACTTAATGTGTCTTAAAAGTCAATTACGTAACTCATTGCAAGAAATAAAATCATCCAAAGGAAATTCCCATGAAACGGACCGAAATTGGGTCAAAAGATTAATTAGAACGTCGGAACCCACCAGTATTCAGTGAGGGGGTTTGTTTTGAGACGACTCATTGGACGAAGGATCCTTAAAAGCTGTTTTGTTGATGGCGATATCAATTACTGTGGTCACGAGATAATAAATCTGCTTTGGTCCGAATTCAATCGTGTTATTTCGAGAACTGTAATTAAAACCTTGAATTCCCGCATTTGTCTCCAGTATATTTAGTTTGAGAATTGGAGAAAGTTAAGGTTAGGTTCAAGATAGCTGAAATCTTGTGGTGGGATACCAACTGAACGATGAACTACTACTACTCAGCAGATAACGAAACTACGACCTCCGAATCCAGAAGCCAGAAGTTAGTCAGGAACCGGATCGAGCACTCAAAAATCTCTTGGCCATAGTGTTAGTACCATCATATCAGCTTAAGCCCCAATAAACCATAAAAGAACTAGGTCGCAGGTCGATTAGGGTTATGGGCATGCCCATCTTGCCTATATGGCTGGATCCGCCCTTGAAGCTGGTCACTTGAAACGGTCGTCAACAATTTACCATTATGAAATGCAATTCAAACTTTCGTTGTATAATCTCACTAATGAGATTTGTTAGACTGAACCCAGTTTGGTACAATTTGATTTGTAAGATGTTATGGAGTCAATCGCCTGATTAACGAAAACTTGAGATAACTCCGAGGTACTAAAGGCACTTACACCCGTCAGCGCCGGGTACTATCACGGGATTGAGGGCGGATGGGTTATAGCAAAATAACACTATTTCGACTTAGTCTCTCAAGAACCTCCCAAGACATTATATGGGCTGCAATGATGACTTTGGATTGCAGCTAAAATCCAAAAAAGGGTGGAGAAAGCTTCAAATATATACACAAAAAAACTTAACCAAATTCACTTTTGGATAATGTGAGTGTGTAAGATTGTGATACGATTTCATTGGGGTGTGATTGGAATTGCATGTATAAGGGATTATTTAATGGGTTTCCAATATAATCGCCCATATAACACTTATATATTAAGCTCCAGTATTTAATAATAGGTACCAATAGAAGTGGTGTCATAAGACTGCCACCGGAAGACATAAGTAAGAAAATATACAGTTTACAACGAGGCAAATCATTAAAGGTCTAAATCCAAAAAAGCATTGCATCTTTCTCGATGGCGTTAAGTTAGAACCATATGTTAAAGACCACGCAAGAACGGTATTTAATTTAATACAATACATGACATGGCATTCTGAAAGTAATATAATGATTTTTCATCCGGCTAATCCGAAGAATTTTTAACTATGTGCATTTATATAAAGACAAAAGAGTGTGAAAAAAATAACAGCCTATGGTCGTACATCGAGCAATGTATCTTTTAGTCTGTATGACACGATTCAGTCTTGTGAATATTAATAAGATAATACAAAAGAGGGGGTTCTCCATTTAAAGGGACGTGTATTGTTGTTTTGTTCGTTTCAATATGCTTCCAAGGTGGTTTTAAAAATAATACAGAAATATCTTTGTTTTTTTATCGAATGTTGTATGAAAAATTTAATGTGAAAAAAAATTGAAAAAATTTAAAGTGTGCTCAAACAGGCAAGCGTCCGAAGTACGAAGAATAAAAGAGCATGTATGAAAATGTTGATGGATGTATACGAAGCTAGAGAGGTTTGCCAGGGTCGTACGAAGTAGCGATCGATAGTCTCTGCCTATCCTAATGGGAATTAACGGCGTGAGTATATGTATGTATGTAGTATGAAAAATTATGTATCGGCAAATGGCTGTATTTTTTATACATTAAGAAGTCGGTTCTTTTTGTTGAAAAAGTATATATGTTAAATAGACCACATCGTTAACCGCCTGCATATGACAGCTACGGCAAAATTAATTAATAAATAAGGTACAGGGTAGCATTTCGTATATTTCCATCACCAATATGACCAGAAGTACTTTGTCCTACTCCGCGGGGTTAAAAAGGTGAGAAAAAACATTACATCAATGAGGAGTGCTTTAAGTTATTCATAATATAGGTTTATTAGAAGATATATCAACGACAATGTGAATGTGCCTGAGAAATTTCTAGCTCTGAAGCTCTGGCTACCCTTTCTGGGATTGATTGCCGTGATATATGTATTTATGCATGTATATCAAAGAGAAACATAAATAGCTGTGTAGTGTCGGCTCAGAATAAAACTAACCCATATCTTTACGTGGGGATCATAAGACACGACTTTGAGATTTGGGGCTCTTTAAGTAATGATTGGAACTTGTGACAGGAAACCTATCACAAACCAATTTTTGTTTTGCACTATTACGCTATACAACTTTCAAAATGAATGGCTGATGAATTAATAATTCTTATAGTCTGGCTACACCTTCTCGAGATTTACAACTGAGAGTCTATGTTGCATACACAATGAATTGCATTCAATGTTATCCTATCTTATCGTTAGTTGATTGAGAGTTAGTGTAAGCCCGCTCAGCAATTTATCATTGACATGTAGTTTTTATCTTGACATTGAGTGGCAGGGAGTTATATCTGACCGAAAGCTTAAATCCAAAATTTAACACGAAAGTCGAGTATTTGGTATTTAGTAGTACTAGATACCATTTGAAGCGATATGATGTTAAATAAGCAAAGGGTAAAGGTAGGCAAAAATATTTCAGATCTTTTTATGAGATCAAGGTAGTTAAATATGGAAAAATCATTTATCTTGATTTTAAAGACGTATAAAAGCTGATATAGAAGTAAGCTCTAATACAACTAAAGACTCTTTTTTAACCACGGACATATAGCGTTATTTTCAGAAACTATTTTTTTTTGTAGTTGTATAATAATAATAAGTTTTTGACATTAAACGAAATTTTTATTTTTAATATTTAACAAGCTATCTAAAATAACCAAAAGTCTGATATCTCGTATGAACCAAATGGAAGTAATATTCTGAGTCAAGTAATAACTTATCAATAACCAACACTATATCAATTAATCAGATAATTAATTTCATTTTCTATATCTAAAGGATCAATTAATTTCTTTTTCTAAAGCATTCATATTTTTTCATTTATTATTTTTTATTGATATGTTACTCGTTTTTTTTCATGTACTCAATTATATAGAGATAGAGACCTAAATTACATTAACAGTCTGCCTAACCCAATTGGAACTTATGGCGTGAGTATATGTAATGTATGTATGTAAAAATAATTATTAATTAATAAGGCGCTAGTATAAGTAAATTATCTCCTTACAGAGGAGTTATTCCAAGCGCTTAGATGAGACGCTAACGCCCGATTTCTGAATTGAGTATTCAAGCTGAGAACGACTTCAGTATCGTTTTGTCTCATTCAGTTGTTAAGACTTCAATGCGACAGAACGATACTTAAGTTGTTCTCAGCTGGAACACTCAATTCAGAAATCGGGCTTAAATCCAGTACTCAATGCTGTACCCTCGATGCTCATCGCAAATGTTTACAAAAGCTGCCGCTAATCATGAGTGGCACATAAGGTAGCGCATAAAAACAAGCTCTTGTTGCTGATAGTTACTTTTGTGTTTATATTATATGCTAATGATGTTTTTTCACTGGACTATTAGAGTGATACATTAATGAATCCATCCGATATTGAAATCGTTACATATTGCACAAAAAATTGCCGTAGTTTTTTTTTCTCATATTCTATAAGGCTCAAGTACCACCAGAAGTTAGGCATTGATTCTTAATGTATTGAATAACCAGTTTTCAATCGACTTAGAAATAGTAGGTACACAATTCGATTGTATATTTTATTTGTATGTATTGTAAGCTTATAATAATGACTGTGCTATGATTGGCTATTATACTGTATAATTTATACTATTTATAATTGATAAACTGTATAGTTTTATTGTGTAATCATATTATTTACCTATTTAATAAGTATTAGTGGTATCGTGTATGAATAATGAGATACTTGTTTGACTTTACTTCAAAACAGCTCACGCTGATTAAAATAATGATTGTAATTAAATCCATAATTTTAGTAAATACTCATTTCTAAAATGTTATTATTTATTTATAAATGAGTTATAATAATGATTATGTAAATTTGAGTAAAGTATTATTAATAAGACTGTTAGTTGATTTGAGGTTAGGTAAGGTATAAATATACGATCTCTGTTTTTGCGGGGGCATTTGTCAGTAGTCCGTTGTATCGGCAAGTGGTTGTGAAAGATGAAATTATACGAAGTGTACCGCTATTTTGGGTTTTTATTTCAAAACCTCCACACTCCCTGAAGTTGACCCTACAACTCAGAAGTGAGGATAGGCGAAAAATATCACGTTTTTCGTACTGCGCCTACGTAAGTACCCTGTTCTTTTTTTTTGTGTTTGCGTAATTAGAATCCTTGGTATGGTGAAATTGCCTTCTTCTTTATAAGATAGCATCCATAAACAGTCGTAAATAATAAAGTCTATATCAATTGAAGGCAAGAAAGTATTTTAAAAGAATTTTCATTTATTCTCAAAAACATAGGGGCGATACATAAGAGTGTTAATCTGTTACATACTTGAGCCTGATATCTAGTCCTTTTTTTCCCGATAGCTCAGATTGCTTTTTTTTTCAAAGCTACTGTTTGTCAACTTATCGATCTGAAGATTGGTATAGAGCTCTGATTATCTAATAATATTGAAATGTTGGATCGATATACCGTATAGTGAATTTTCTAAAACATTTTTCGTTTATGATTGTGAGTACACGTGCGAAAACAGTACCCTTTGAAATTATGACATATGGCATTACAACATCTGTTTAAAGCATTACATGTGATGCTAAGATCTAACAATTCCTACTATCAGGCGTGTGGTGTTGTGTAATTAATTAAATATTTCGTGTAATGGGAATATAAATATATCACATGAGGTAGAATAGCAGTGTTATAGGTAGTGTGTAAAAATGTATAATAAAATACCTGAGGACATTTTAAATTTATCAGAAACAAAATTCAAAGCAGCTGTTAAAAGAAATCTTAGTTCGAAAGCCTATTACAATGTCAATGATTACATTAATGATGAAGTGGCTTGGTGTCATCAGGGCTCTGTGCAGGATGTTTCCGGGCTAACACCGAAATTGTAATGGACGTAAAAAAAGATGTGTGTTGACGAGTTTCTTACGGGTTCTTCTCTCAACAAAACACCTTCCGAATCCGAAGTAAACTTAGTATTAAGTTAAAATTTGACGTTCAAAAAACAAAGATTTATCTTTTTATTTTGAAATAAATGATTATTTTATTTATTTAGTTATAGAATTACGTGAGCGAGTAAGACGGGATTAGAGAAGAAATGTATCCATTACTTTTTAAATATTTATACGCTTTTGAATAAAGTTATTTTGTCATCATACTTTTACTCGCGTTTATTTATAGTCCGGTCAATTTAGGCCTAAAATAAGGAGGAAGGTTACATAAATTCATAAGAAGCTGAAAATTGGCACAATTGTTCAAAACATGATTATAAATGAAACCTCAAAAGTCCCCATCGTTCCGAGGTGTGCTAAAAATTTTACATGGGGTCAAAGGTCAAAAAAATTAGTTTTTTGCGATTTTAAGCGAAACGGTGAGTTTTTCGCAAAATCTTTCCAGTACAAAATTGTAGATCAGAAGATTTTCTACAAAAAAGATATCAATATTTTTTTTCCTAAAAGCCACCATTTTGAAGATATAACGCGTTGAAAAGTTCGATCATTGGTAATCTTCATACTTTGCACACGTTTCCACGCCACCTATGAGGTAGTGTACTTAGCGCGTTTTATTTTAACGTGGTATCTCCTGTAGGCCTATTCCACGGGTCTGCATTGATTTTATTTGTTTTAAAACTATTGTAAAATATTATTGTACATATCGGTTGGTTAAAATAATGGCGGTGTAATTGAAAATGAAATGATTAATATTCCTCGTCTGATTCGTAATTTTCCAGGATTACTGTTTCTTGTCCTTCGTCTTCTTCTTGTTCTTCTTCCTGTGTTTCTTCTTCTTTTTCTTCTATTTCACAGATCAACTGTCCCACTAGCGATTCCTCATTGGTATCATATGAGTCTTCTAGATTAGCTGACTCAACATTAGAGCACGATCGGCCTTGGCAGTTTGTGCATGCCAGGGAATAAAACAGTCCAACTTTTCTGCATCCACATTTAGCATTACAACCTTTTTTACAGTTACAAAATATTGAGTTGAGAAGTTTCTCAGGTGCTGGTGGAAGTAAAGTTAGAACTGGCTCTAATGTATTGTCGACCAACTTCCAACCCCAGTCTTTAGGGTCCAGGTGATTACCAAGACACACTTGAACTTGGTAATATACCCGAAATAAATGTTGGTGAGCAGCTACTGAGGTTTAAGTTATAACACCTTATAAGTGATGTTCATACGTGGCGTACATTTGCAAAGTATGAAGATTACCAATGATCGAACTTTTCAACGCGTTATATCTTCAAAATGGTGGCTTTTAGGAAAAAAAATATTGTAATCTTTTTTGTAGAGAATCTTCTGATCTACAATTTTGTACTGGAAAGATTTTGCGAAAAACTCACTGTTTCGCTTAAAATCGCAAAAAACTAATTTTTTTGACCTTTGACCCCGTGTAAAATTTTTAGCACACCTCGGAACGATGGGGACTTTTGAGGTTTCATTTATAATCATGTTTTGAACAATTGTGCCAATTTTCAGCTTCTTATGAATTTATGTAACCTTGAATGTATAAATTGACCGGACTATTAACTCAAGTGTGATCCAGGCTTAGGACTAGCAATGTGCATGGATTCATTTGATGTTTACAAAGATTCGAAATGTATGTCAAGATAACACGATTTTAAATATCAAACAATTATCAAAATCAATCAATAAATTATATTGAACTTGATTTTAGAAATAAATTGAATGTCCCGGTGCTAATCCAAAATTATGAAAACTTAATGCATTAGTTGTAAACCTAGAAAACTACAATTTGATTTTAATGTAGTAAGAGTTTTAGTTACACTGAATTAAATAAAATACATGCCTGAGACGAACTACCTTCTAATAAAATAGTCAGCCGTACATTTGTTATCAGTGAAATATTTAAGTTGCATTTGCGAAGGTCGCCTTTAATTTCAATAAAAGAAAATTGGATTTGCGTTATACTAATTGTTAGGCCCATTGAGATCAAAGAAGCTAAAGTATGTGTACTGAGGGTTGGCTTGATTGTTTACTAAGCTGAAATTTGTCAGTTTCAGTTCTCCACCATGGATCGAGAAGAGAGCAGGAGTCGTAGCCTCAGTTACGATAGATTGAGCGCAGAATTGGCATGGAGGTGCCAAAAAAAAAAAAAGGGCCAGTCAACACGGAGGTGTTGGAGATGACAGGAAGCGTTATGCTGAACGACCGTGGGTATTACGGGAGCGTGGTACCGAGGTCAATCGACAACCGTGGGTATTACGGGAGCGTGATACCGAGGTAAATCGACCGTGGGTATTACGGGAGCGTGATACCGAGGTCAATCGAGGTGAACAGGTAAACAACGAATAGTCCAATAACAGCGGAGAGGTCTCTTCGTAAGCCGGTTCGGCGTACACGAGAGCGTTCGCCTAGTGTAGAGGCGCGAAAACGAGAAAATAGCAGGGAGCGATGTTCACAGCATTGTGCACGCAAACGCGAGGGTGGATACTATTCCCAAAACAAAATAGACAGTAACCGCAGCTCTTTGGTTGGGTCGCTCAGTTTGAAACGACGTAGGGTAAATGA
The DNA here is from genome assembly GCA_963576735.1 of Bedellia somnulentella. NCBI lineage: Eukaryota > Metazoa > Arthropoda > Insecta > Lepidoptera > Bedelliidae > Bedellia > Bedellia somnulentella. The sequence goes on from OY755176.1 coordinate 8,132,375, forward strand.
TAATGGATGAGCTATTGTTTATTTTGTCTGAGATGCTGGCTGAAAGAGTTCAGTACGGAGAATCGCTTGATCAATATTATTACGCCAAAAACAATCTACTAAATTAATGTAAAATTAATGGGCGCCAGGATGTCGATTGTCTGCTGCACGGTGTAGGGTAGGTGCCCAGGCAGCTGCTTAAACCCGAACAAGTTTTTAATTTCTTTAATACGGTTAAAGTTGATCAATATGGTGACCATCTTGAATGATTCTCAAGGCGAAAAATTGATCGCAAATGTACTCTGCTTTTGCGATGGACAAGATGCTTCAAATTCAAATTTATTTACCGAAAAGGGCAAAATACAACTTGTAATTATTTAACTATATAAACTCAATTAATGCTAGGTAGATTTACAAATTCTTAACAATGTAAGGTTTTACGAATATGTTTAATTGTAGCTCAATCTAAAATAATAATAATAGAAAACGATTTGAATTTTCGGGTAATTTCAAAAAGTTTGTTATATTTGGTCTCCGGACTTGGCGAACCTGTTGGGCAGATGCCGGAATTTTCGCTTTGTCGCGGAGTCCTTATTGATGTAATGATATTGAAACCAATATTTAATATTTACATCAAATGGGGACTACTACTGATTTAATAAATTGAATATTCTGTTTCAAAAATTGATCATAGTTACAATTTGTGGATGTATTGTTCCTGTTTTGTATACACTTTATATTTTTTACATTAATATTCAGTATTGCAAATTAATAAGATAATGTATTTAAATATCAATAATAAAACTAAATTCCATTACTTAAATCAAATAATATCAACAATATCAAAGATAAATTATTATAATTATGACCGCCTTGTTCACCTGGTCTGGCTGGAAAAGTCTTCTCATTTGTCAGTTCATTGCAGCGAACAAAAAAAAATATATACATACCAAGAAGGGTAATCCGAAGGATAAAAATGAAAAACAATGAAATAGCTCAAGTTCAGCTTTAGACCTGGAACTTGATAAATACTTAACTGACATCAAAGTAAATGGGGTAGCACTAAATTGCTGTGTAGAGGTTGTAAGTCACGCTCTGTCATAAAACCTACTAAAGCCAGAGAGCTCAACTTTGATATGATAGTTCCAAAGGGTATACCTCTACTCAGGGCTATAGGTAGGGCTCTGATAAATCCCGTGAGCATTACAACTACAACGTAGAAATTCAGAACGTAAAACGAACGATAAAGACGTACATCGGTGGAGACTATGTTTTATTTACCATATAAACCAAATCAGCATCAAACATTCAATACTTTTCTTCTGAAGTTTTCTTAAATCTTAAGTAATTTTTAGCCAAAATCTTTAGTAGCTTTGAGATATCTTAACCATAATAGATATGCTGGTGTATAGGTGCATGGGTTGGTAGAGAGTGATAAACATCATAGCATAAACGTCAACAAGGGTATACCTCCTGTGTACCTGTGATCCTCTCGCGGACACGATAGCTGCCTACAACGGCTTAGGCATCAAGATGAACTGTCCGTGTGAATTATAATTGTCTTATTTTCGTTAATTCTGGTATTTAAGTCATAATCATTAGCACAGAATCTAAATCCATTGCATATCCTTCGGGAAATATTAAATTTTTAGCCATTCATGTCCAAATTAAGACTGTAATTATTACCATTTTATATGCTTTGCTTTGGATCCGAAATAAAAGATTTCGATGCAAATATATTATAAAACAAATAATAACTTCTATCATCACAATATATCAATTACGATAAAGTGTACGAATGGGCTAAAATGTCAAATACGTGAATTTTTATAGGGCTAGTATAGAATCCGCCACACTAGGGTCACCCACTCACACTTATTTAAGCACACCGTGTATTATTTTTGGATATCGCTGTCATCTTTGTCTTGTCAATCTATATACATAAGTGAAGCACAATAAATATATAATCTTAACATTGTTTCTGTACTTTAAAAGTGCCGCTCATCATAACTGTCAAGACTATAACTGTAGATTTTACCTCAAATCTTCGCCCTGCTTCCATTTGTTAACCTTTTCAGCGCCAAAGTCTGATATATTAGACATTTAAGTTTCGTGCCCTCGCCGCCAAAGTCTGATATATCAGACAAATAAATCTTACCAATTTAACTCTATTTTTTCTTATCGTTATAGTACCTGACGACATATGCATAAAATTTTCAGACAGTTTATACTTTAGTTAATCAAAAATAACAATTTCACAATGTATTATAATGTTATTTTAATAATAAATTATTAAAAACAAAACCGTGTTTATTAGTTAAATCCGACTCTTTTTTTATTTGAACCCTCAGCGCCAATGTCTGATATATCAGACATTAGTGATGTTACATTACAATGTTACTGCCAAAGCCAGAAATCTGGTACTCTAAAAAGAAACGTCTAAAAATGTCAAAAATATACAGGTTTTTGTTTTGGGCATAGAAAATTTTAGTGTGACGTTATTTTACCAAGTTTTACCACAGAGAAATTAATATATTTTCAAATTATGTTTTGTATCGAATCCAGTAAATTTCATGGTATGTCACAACACTATAGCGACACGATCATGCATCAGTCTCGTACGCCAACGTCTGATATATCAGACACGGAAGTGACGTCAGAGGCGATAGATATTTCTAGAACTATTTTTTTGTGCTGTACAATGAGGGTAGGAGATATCGATAAATTATGGAAGTACCCTGCAAAATCATGTTATTTACTGGGTTATATTATTATTTATATTATATTATTATTGTAAATTAATATTTATTGAAATATGACCACTGCAGAGGAGTTGATAAGGATTTTAGAAGGAACTGATGATGTTGAATTTGAAAGTGATGAAGTGTTCATACATAATCAACAGGTAAGTTATTAAAAATTATAATACAATATAGTGTTTTCAATCTCAATCTAGTGTAGTTACTCTGCTCTGATACAATATAGTGTTTGTAATTTTTTTTATATAGGAATATTGAAATTAATACCTAGGTATAAAGATGTATTAACTTTAGAAAAAAAAACTTACTACCTATCAAATTTATTTTTATTTTTTATTTCGTGTTACTAATAAGAATTTTGTGAGTAATTTACAACTATTGTTTTAGGGAGAAGATGACGAATTTAATTGGTTGGCAGGAGCACCGCCGTCTCCAGTTATCGATAATATCGATAACTGATCGATAGTTATCGACAATATCGACCAACACTAGTAAATCAACCGCGTTTATTGCCGTGGCGTGTGATGAACGTTTTTGACTAAAACTCTTGGCGTGGAAAGGGTTAAAAATATAATTAGAACCACGAGCAGGGGAAAGTAAAATTAAATTAAAATGGTATAAATCAAAATTATGTACATTTTACCATAGCTTAATATTTATTAGAGAAACAAACTGTACACAATATTTCGAGCAAGGATGACGGTCGAGGTGTACCGAAGGGGGCACTATGGTAAAAAGACTTAGAAAATTTTCCTCAAAAAATTTTTTTTTTTAAACATATGTTTTTCGCGTTTTTGATCATTGGGGTCGACAGAGGGTATTAAAATAAGCAAATTAGATGCCTTGCGCTTTTCCTCTAACTCAAGTAGTTTTAGAGATATGGGCCTCCAAAGTTTCCTCAAATGTATGGTAAAAAGACTTAGAAAATTTTCCTCAAAGAAATCTCATTCTAAGCAATTCTATAAAGTAAGTAAGCATATAGGCATGCATCAGGCATTTAGGGCTCGCTCCGCTGCGCTACGCTCGCTCGTTTTATACATAATCTAACCTAACCTAACCTAGTTAAATGTGACCACCTAACTTTTCTTTGTCTGCAGGGGGCTTTCGCCCCCCGACCCCCCAAAGCAGGGGGGCTCTGCCCCCCTGCACCCCCCGACATGCAAACAAGCGAGCAAGTATACATACAAACAGACATGCATCATTACGATACCTTTGAACGGCGATATCTCGAAAACGGAGCTTCGGAGAGAATGTTCTCAAGGAAGCTTATTTGCTTCTTTTATCATTCCCTACAAGATAAGCTAAGAAAAAGGTTTTTTTTTTTCAAATTTTTTTCTAAGTCTTTTGACCATACATTTGAGGAAACTTTGGAGGCCCATATCTCTAAAACTACTTGAGATAGAGGAAAAGCCCAAGGCATCTAATTTGCTTATTTTTATACCCTCTGTCGACCTCAATGATCAAAAACGCAAAAAACGAATGTTTTAAAAAAAAATTTTTTTGAGGAAAATTTTTTAAGTCCCGTTCCCATAGTGCCCCCTTCGGTACACCCCAACCGAATATAACAAGATTTTAAAAACATGTACATGTATAATTAATTATGATATTATTATTATTAAGTATACCTGAATTATAAGGTTGGACTGAGCATGAATATGTCAAAGACCAAGGTCATGTCTAACAGCAAGGAGCATTTAGTGGACGTGGATGGGGTCAGAATCGAATATGTCCAGGAATATATTTATCTAGGCCAAATAGTCTCTTTCCAGGCTCGACAGGACAAGGAAGTCGAAAGACGTGTCGAAAACGCCTGGAAAAGCTTTTGGTCTATGAAAGAGCTAATGAAGGGAGAACTTCCGCTCTCCCTCAAACGTAAGCTCATGGACATGTGCATTCTTCCCATCCTTACCTACGGAGCCCAAACCTGGTCTTTGACTGACGCGCAAATGTTTAAACTTGGGGTTTGCCAACGAAACATGGAGCGCAGCATTCTCGGAATCCGGCTCTTAGACAGAGTCCGGAATACAGAGTTGCGCTCAAAGACAAAAATTATAGATGTAGCTCAGAAGGCGGCCCAATTGAAGTGGGATTGGGCCGGCCACGTTGCTCGGATGCACCCGGACCGATGGGCCAAAAGAGCCACGCAATGGACTCCTGCTGTAAAGAGAAAGCGTGGCCGACCAAGGAAAAGATGGAGTGACGAGTTGGGTCTCTGGGATAAGAAGTGGTGGGAGACCGCTCAAAACCGTCTGGAGTGGAAGAAGGGGAGAGAGGCCTTTGCTCAGCAGTGGGACATAAATGGCTAATAATAATACCTGAATAAGATTCTTTGTCATATATGGTACTAATTTTGAAGTAGGTATATTTATATTTAAAAACTGGTAATAAACATCAAATACAAAAAGAAATATATATGTAAGATTGTATGATATATATGTAAGATAATATATAAAGTTATCCATATTGAGGGAATAAAAGGGTAATTTATGTTACAAAAGTTTATTCAGTAATAAATTCAGATGGTGTAATTTAAACACAAAAGTAACAATAATCAATCAGAGAATAAATCAGAAATCGCTCAGCGTAATAGTGTGCTATGCGCGCGATTTATTAATCTAGCAACTTAAGGTATCTGGTACGAAGTTTATTGACTAGGTACAAGTCAGCATAGGTACTAAGACCAAGAGTGGACGGACAGTTTTTCCGGGAGCAGAATGCTCTTGAGTCAAATCAGAAACGGGAAACTCCTTTCTATTGGCCATATGAGTTAGTTATAGCAAATCCCCGTGCAACTATTATTTTCCAAGGAAATTATTATTTTCGGTACACAATCAATAAGAGCTTATTTAGAACTAGCTTACCATTATCATAAAGCTTACTAAATAAAAGTCAAGGTAGGAAAAATTAATAAACCCTGTACATTAAATTATCATGGTCAGGCATATATAAATTTAAAAAGAAAAATTTTATATTATTTAAAAAAAAAACCTAACCTAAAATCTAAAAACATCTTCCAGTTCCTCTTATCGGGAAAGGGTACCTAAGATGCTGGAAGCGTTACCGCGTTGTATGGCAAGATAAGATACATATATCGATGGATAAAAGTACTTAAAATACATACTTTAAAAAAAATAAATTCATAATCTAAATAATTATATCATGAGAAAGTTTTAGGACTCGAACATTAAAGGTTGATCGGCTGATTCAACAAAGTCCAACTGTTTACAAAAGTATTTAAAATGAATAAATGCTTAATAAAAAAAAAAATGTCAGCTTCGGAAAATGGGGTGCGGAATGTGAATCGGATTCTAGTATTGTAGGACGAACAGCTGAAGTTTAACCTTGATTACAAGTCCTTTTTATAAAAATAATGGTTTTCATTAAAATTAGTTGATCCCTAGTGTCCTTTGTACATCTTAAGGGTTTTAAAGTTAGAACGTCCAGTGGCTGATGATGATGATGATGAAGTTAGGAAGGTTGTCTAAATATGGAAATCTATAGTGAGGTGTTTAATACACTTATTTCGATTTTGTTGAAGCATTTTTATATAAACTTGATACATGGGGTCCCATACAGTATAATAAATTTCCATAGCAACCACCATAGTAGTTCTGATTGTGACATTAAGGCTCGTACCGCGTCTTAAAAGCACTCCCTAATGACAGTCATACCTAGAAGGCAGTAATGATCTAAGCGATTTAAATAGTGAATAAATAAAAAAATATATATAAGAAAATCACATAAGTACGATATAATATATAAACAAATAATTAATAATTAAGTTATAACCTCACGAGTATGTGAGTTGTGAATCTGCCTATTCTTTTTACTAACGTATTGATCTCTCCATTGAAGAGTTGTCTGGAAGAGATAGTTTTAAGCCACCAATTGTGCTTCTGTTTAGCAGTGTAATCTTTGTAAAATGTTTTAACTGTGATGACTGCCTCCGTGGCCTCGCGGTTGAGCGCTTGGTTTCGGGTGCGGAGGTCTCGAGTTCGATCCCCGGGGGGGTGATCACCTTACAAATTTGATTTGTAAGATTTGACCGAGTTTGGAGGGATATTGCAGGCTTGAATCACCTGACTATCCGAGAATTAAGATGATTCCGTGCTTCCGAGGGCACGTTGGGCCGTCGCTCCCGGCTACTGTTGCGGTGGTGGTCGTTGGTCTGCCAGCCCGCGATTGGCCGGCGTGGTGGACTGTGGCCAGATCGCCCTATGTAGGGTGGGCTGGAGCCCCTTGGTGGGGACATATATGGACTGTGAGGAGGAGGTACGTGATGAGTACCATTATGGGTTCTATTCTATATTTATGTGCTTAATATTACAATTCGTATAAATAAAAAATAAAAAAATACATTGTAAGTGTGTAATGTGTAGAATATGTAAATGTCTGTAAAACTATGTGTATGATATGTGTGTGCATATATATGTATAAAAAGTTAATGCAATCGCAATTATGAAACATTAGTACGGATTAACACATTAGGACCTGTTAATTTTGAATCACTTGTTACCAGGATTTACAAGTTATTTAAAGACTTACCTATGTATAAAAAATATATAAAATAATAAAGTTTTATTAATTCTTTAAAAAAATATTTCCAAAAGCGAAGGGACTCGCTTATAACAGGAAGGCCGAGCTGTAAGCTTATAATAATGAGTGTGCTATGATTGGCTATTATACTGTATAATTTATACTATTTATAATTGATAAACTGTATAGTTTTATTGTGTAATCATATTATTTACCTATTTAATAAGTATTAGTGGTATCGTGTATGAATAATGAGATACTTGTTTGACTTTACTTCAAAACAGCTCACGCTGATTAAAATAATGATTGTAATTAAATCCATAATTTTAGTAAATACTCATTTCTAAAATGTTATTATTTATTTATAAATGAGTTATAATAATGATTATGTAAATTTGAGTAAAGTATTATTAATAAGACTGTTAGTTGATTTGAGGTTAGGTAAGGTATAAATATACGATCTCTGTTTTTGCGGGGGCATTTGTCAGTAGTCCGTTGTATCGGCAAGTGGTTGTGAAAGATGAAATTATACGAAGTGTACCGCTATTTTGGGTTTTTATTTCAAAACCTCCACACTCCCTGAAGTTGACCCTACAGTATGTTACGCGATTACATCGTTCATAGTAAATCGATTGTGTTCGGTTGTACGTTAAAGTGACTTTACTGTAATGGTCGAAAATAAGGGAAGGGTATAGTTACTCATTTAGTTTAAAGGTAAGTAGAGGGGATGATTTCCAGTTACAGAAAGGGTCAGCGGCGATTAATGGAGTACTGAATGGTCTAATGCCTAGTGAGTCGGTGTCCGAGAAGGCCTGAATGGCAGTGCTATTCTAGTTCCTACGCTAATGTATGGCAGCTAAGTTGGGTGTGGCAGAATCATGAGAGCAGAGTGAATGCAGTAGAGATGAGGTCCCTCAGAAAATATTGTAATATAAGGTTATGTGATGGAGTGAGAAATAGCCTGATTTGTGAAAATTGCGATGTGAAACATGATATTGTTAAAAATATAGAAAAAGGAATGTTAAGATAATTTGTGAACATTGAGAGAATGGATGATAGTGAATTGGTGCAAAAGTTCTATAGAGCCAATGTGGAGGTAATGTTAGTAGAGGACTACCTCGTAGTACACATTTGGACCAGATAGAGAGGTGCTCAAAAAGACAGGTGTCCGAAGTATGAAGGATAAAAGAGCATGTATGAAAAGATTGATGGATGTTATTGAAGCTAGAGAGGTTTGCCAGGATCGTAAGAAGAGGCGATCATTAGTCTCCCGAATGGGAACTCACGTCGTGAGTATATATGTAGGTATTTGTATGTAGGGTCAGTGGCGATATTTCAATAGTTCATTGATAGATAGGTATTAGGAAAAACGTCAATTTGGCTAAGTATGAATACATAAGCTACATTTATAAACCAAACCTAAGCAACCGAACCTAAGTAAAGAAAGATTAATGGCCAAACACCATTACAAGATGAGAACAAAAGAAATGTATTATTTATATTTTTCTTTTTCATTTTATAGCCGTTTATCTTATGATTCTATTAGTAAAGTAGTGTGAGCCTAACAAATATAATGCGAATAAGTATTATGTTTATGATTAAATTACAACTCTAAGAACCGTATTTTAAATGATCTTATTAGAAATTTCATATTATATAGCCAAATAGTGTAGTGATTATATACAACATGTAATAAATTATGACTTTGAATCCCGAAACAGGGTAACTAGGGCTTCAGGATTAGATATTTAATAGCAACTTCTAGAATTTGATCGGGAATAAGAGTAGATTTGGTAGACAATTAAGTTAAAAATAAGGCGTAAGTAAGAGAAATAATCTCAATTTTCTATACATAGAGACTTTTTGTTGGAACCTTGAGAGTTACTAAATCTATACTTATAATAAATCTGTAGAGAGGTCAATTCTGTACATGAAATATATTTTCAAAATAACTATCAGGTGATGATTAGGGATCGATACTGATGCCAAAAATGCAATCCGTCAAATTTTTGTCTGTCTGTCTGTCTGTCTGTCTGTCGGTTTGTATGTTCCTTATGGAAACAAAAACTACTCGACGGATTCTAACGAAACTTGGTACAATTATTCTTCATACTCCTGCGCAGGTTTTTGTATACTTTCCAGCAAAGTAGTAAGGGGAATTTTGGGAAATTTTGGGAAAACGGGAGAAGTTACTAAATTTTTTAAGCTTCCGTCGCGTGTGCAGCCTTAATGGATAAACTTACATAGAAATCATGTATGACGGAAAAATTTTGCATAAAATTATCTAAAAAAAAATCCTTAACAGTTTATGTCTATCTTTTACGGTTGACTCACAATAACACGTGTAACTCCTGATAGCTTAGCAGTTCGGAACATTCTGATTATATTTGTTACTCTTACGTTTGTAAACCTCTCACTCATCCCTAATTTAAAAAAAGGTGACATTATTACCTATTCAATAAAAAAAGAATCATAGAAATCGGTAGGAAAACACCGAAATTATACATAAAATAAGCCAGTGCGCCCGTGTCCAAAACCAAATCTTTACTAATTTATATATAACATACTAGATGGCGCCAGTAGTTGCATCCTACATCACGTAATGATTTATTTTTCAGATTGTTATAAATACTTCATAGCGTTTTATTCCAAAATTTGCTATTTAATGGAAATACTGAACCGTTCATTAAAGCGCATTCAAAATCACCAAACTACACTGTTTAGGGAGTGCTATAAATTAAATAAATTGAAAACATTGCGCTGAATTTGCTTAAGCAGGGACTGAAGAAAGAAACCTCAGATATTTAAAAAAACAACGCTACCCGTGCGAAGCTAGGACGATCCACTAGTAGTACAATATAATAGTAGTAAATAAAAATTTAAATGTATTAAGTACGCTTCGTGAATGTAAAATTTTAAGTGTATTATTATAACACGGTTGTATATCCACACGGATTCTTTTGTTTCAGCCACGAACAGCATTTTTATGTAAATTATTCCGACATTAACATCCACTCGAATGGAATCGATCTGGAAATCGTCTTGTAAAAATTCATATCATGGTACTCTTTTTTGTGTTGACTGATAAGCGCAAGTAATGTTAGGTGTAAGCAGTATTCTATACAGGTGACTGGTATACATGGTACTGTTTTGTTGAGGGTTTTATAATATACCGATTATATTTTGATTTCATTTGAAGGATCACGTCGATGCACTGTCCCAGCAAAACAAGGGTTGTTTCAACACCAGATAAGGTCGGAATTATTATTACCTCAGCACCTTCGGGCATTTACTGTGTGATTGAGTGTTAATTAGAAAAAACTACTAAGAGCAGATATATACTAAACAACGTGATATAATACAGTGTATATAATTTTCCGATTTCACATCCATATTGAGGATTTTGGATAAGCGATCTGATAATGGATAAATTCAATTTACCATTGAAAAATACTTTTGCGTGGCTAGCTGAAAAAGAAATTAAAATCATCAAATATGAGAGCAGTTTGTATGTGAGTGCCAGACTACTGTCCACCAAGTATATAAAACTCACATTCGCATTGGCTCTATATTATGTAAGTATGTAAGTTATAAATTTATAATAAATAAATAATAATAAAATGTATTTTACTAATTAACTTTCGTCTATCATTTGTTAATAAAAGCTAAATAAAAGTTCCTAATAACAATTTCCTGTAGTGTCCGATAATTTCATCAGAAGTCTATTGAGACTATGAAAGCCTCTAATCGAATCCCAACATATTTTACGCCCGAGTAAAAGGGGTATTTTGTACGCGGGTCTTTTCGATAAAGCCAATATTATTTCCGTGATTTTGATATACGATGGCTTTTTAGGAACTCGAGCAGAATAATAAGAATTGAAGACAAAAGGAAACTAACAGGATATAACAGAAATGTACAGTTAAAAATAACTTCGGAAATTGATACAAGGGCTTAGTACGATTGACAGACTTAATGTCATAAATCGTTTCGCTACAAGTTTTTAGTTTATACAATTTGAAATTTTACTATGTTATTTATTTATGTAAATGTACGTCGGAAAGATCAGGTAAATCCCACAGAATCCTGAAGGGTTTTGTTTTTTTTCAACATACAAAATACTAGAAACTATGTAAGGAGTTTCCGGTTGGTAAATGCTAACAAGGGAAGATTTTCCGGGTTCATGCGATACAGTGATTTATAAAAATGCGTGTCTCCCTATCCCACTAAGGTCTGAAAGGATAATGAGCTATGCAAAAAACGAATGGATATAGAATCGAAATATAACGCACATACAACCAAACATTGCGACTCTAACCTAACAGTTGAAAATAATATTTTGGAAATAAAATCAATAGTAAAAGGAATGTTGAGATGGTTTGGGCATATAGAGAGGATGGATGATAGAATATTGGTAAAAGGGATCTATAGAGCTAGCGTGGATGGTAATTTTAGTAGAGGACGACCACGGAGAACACACTTGGGCCAAATTGAGAGTGTGCTCAAAAAGGCAGGCATCAGTAGAATGAAGAATGCGAGTAAAAGAGCATGTATGAAAAGATTGATCGATGTAAACGAAGCTAGAGAGGTTGGTCAGGATCGTACGAAGTGGCGATCGATAGTCTCTGCCTACCCCAATGGGAACTAATGGCGTGAGTATATATGTATGTAAAATCAATAGTAGCTTTAGCTGCACGTTCCATATTTAAAAAACACACTTTACGGCCACGACTCAACTAAGTAGAAAAACACAGTGATTTTCGACGTACTCTTACGATTATTTACTTAGTAATGCCGTTTTTAGGGTTCCGTACGTCTGAATACAAAAACGGAACCCTTATAGGATCACTCGTGTGTCTGGCCGTCCGTCGCTTACAGTCAATTATCTCCGAATCTATTAGACCGATTAAGTTGAAATTTGGTACACATATCAATTCCTGTGACCCAAACACAGAGGTGTGACGAAATCTGTATATGGGGGGTCATTTTTGGAGTGGAAGGGGAAAATAAAAAAAAATAAAAAAATAAAAAGTTATTATAAAATAAATAGTTTCCAAGTTATTCAAGAAAATATACGAAAATTGACCATTCCCCTCCCCTTATCTCCGAAACTACTGAACCTAAAATTTTGAAAAAAATACAGAAATTAGTTTTCTCGTTATAGATTATAGGAAAACCTGTAAGAAGTCCATGATATTAAAATAACATGGTAAATCACTCAATATCAACATCGTACGGAACCCTCTTCACGCGAGTTCAACTCGCACTTGTCCCCTTTTTTCATTACCAGCCGTCGTCCGTGATTTACAACAACTTCAAGTTTACTTTGTCTGTGCTATTAGTTCGTTTAATCTCTCTTTCAACTACATTATTGTGTTTGCTGATCGTGTAAACGTAACAATTTTGTAAATTAAAATGTAAGAATATATGTGTGATACTGTTTTCATAGAAAGGACTTGATAATGTTATAACTAAACTGTAAGAAATGAATAGCACTAACTCATTTCTTCCTATGCATGCCATACTGGACGACTAAAACGGTATGATTGATTTTTTTGTGTTTATTGAGCGATGTAACTAAAAAAGTAAAAAAAATAAATTTATTTATTTGCACAAAATAACAATTGAAACATCACCGGAGTCTTCCCAGAAAGTAATTAAAAAAAAATACTTGTGTTGGGAATGACCCGCTTCTTTCCTTACTTATCTAACTTATATCTATACTCAAGCAAAATATTCTAAGGTTTAGTTAAACTAAACTAAATATAAACTTATAAAAATAGGTTTTGATATGAGCTTATAAATACAGATTCAATACTGATTGATGTGTGTGTGTGTGTGTGTGTGTGTGTGTGTGTGTGTGTGTGTGTGGGTGTGTGTGTGTGTAAATGTGAAAAAAATAAATAAAATATTAAAATAAAATAATCTAAAATAATAATAATAAATTAAATATGAAAATAAAATATAATAAGATTTTAAAAGATTGTCTATTATTAGGTTTGGATTTTATTTTAATCTTGTTAGTATTTCCTCAGTCTTATCGTAGTACAGCGTTTCAAGCCATTTAATTAAGGTGAGTTTACATTTATATAATTTAATATGATATATTTGAAGGACAGAATTTAACTTATTATATATATAAGGGGCTTGACAGTGTATTTGGCGCTGGGCAAAAGTGGTACGAACTGTAGTTTGAGGGATAACCAGATCAGCCCTTCTTTTGTTATGCAAGGTCTCATCGAATTTTAAAGATTTATGAAAATTAAGTATTAAGTTCAGTATATAAAGTTTGCGCACTGACAGGAGGTTACATGTTTTATAGAGATTTTCTGTAGGGAAATGATAAGGTTTGAAATACATAACCTTTAAAAGCGATCTCTGTGCACGTTCTAAGTGAAGAAAGTGAGTTTTAGACGCACCTCCCCAGATTGGGATACAGTAAATGGTTATTGACTGTGCAAGGGCAATGTAAACTTTGTTTAAAAGGTGACATGACATACCTAAGATTTTTAAATATCCATGTGAGTTTTCTTAGTCTAGTCATGACTAATTCAAGATGAGGGTGCCAGCTCAATCTTTGATCAATTATAATGCCTAGATATTTAATAGAGGTACATTTTTCAATATGACTGCAGCTGCAGTTTGACATGTCGGAACAATAGCTATGAATTCTGATAGAGAAGTTTTCGTTTGGTTGGGAGTTAGAGTTAGGTGTAAAACACATATAATTGGTTTTGTTGACATTTAAAGTCAGTAAATTACTGTTTAGCCAGTTTGCTACTTTACTCAGGCCGGTTTCTGTCACTGTTTTTAGATCTTCCCACGATTTAGCTGAAAAAACAATAGCAGTATCGTCTGCATAGGAAAGGATCCTCCCCCCGACATTCTGCAAATTACACAATTCGTTTATATAAATAAGAAAAAGTGTTGGATCAAGGACGCTCCCCTGGGGCACGCCATAGTTTATATTTTCTCTTGTACTGATATATTTTTCTATTTTACTTCTTGAGTTCGATTTTCAAGATAACTAGTTAATAAGGTAAGTGGTAAACCTCTTATTCCGTAACTTTCGAGACGACGGATAAGTAGGGGAATACATACGGTGTCAAAAGCTTTCTTGAGGTCTAGGAAGACTGTGAGACACTTATTACCATTTTCAAAATCTCTTACTATAATAGAAATTAATTGAGAGATTGCATCTAATGTTGAGATATTTTTCCTAAAACCAAACTGGAACTTGGATAGAATTTTGAATTTATTAAGGTAGTTTACAAGCCTAGAGTTAATTAATTTTTCAATGATCTTAGAAATAACAGTCAGTACAGATATAGGTCTATAGTTATTGACATCCTGCTTACTACCGCTCTTATAAACAGGTGTAATAACTGAGCGTTTAAAAGAATCAGGAAAGACACCTGTGTGAAAGCAAAGGTTAGCAAGTTTTGTAATTAAAGGAACTAGGAAGTGCCTAGAATGTTTCAGAAATTTTGTTGAGATGCCATCCCAGCCAGTCGCACTATTAGAGTCCAGACACAAAAGTATGCTGTCGACCTCCTGCTCATCAGTGTCTAAAAGAACAAATGAAGATAACATATTTAACTGATTAGGGGTGTCTCTTTGCATGGAGCCGGATTGATTTTCGATTTCATGGGCTAATTTTTGTCCAACTTGTACAAAGAAGTTATTTACAGTATTTATGGATGAATTGGGTGACGGGGTAAGGTTTAAAAGCGCTTGGTTCGAAGATTTGGGTGCTTTATATTTTGTTATGTCATTTATGGTAGACCACAATTTTTTAGGGTTATTTATTGAGATATTAATTAAGTTTTTATTAAATTTTCTTTTAACTTTTTTAAGTAAGTTGGAACAAAAATTTCTGTATCTCCTATATGTTATTTTCAGAATGTCATTATAAGGATCCCTTTTTGATTTTAATTGTAAATAGTTTCTCAGTCTAATGCAACGCAGTACACCCTGAGTGATCCAGGGTTTAATGGCTCTTTTTCTATTTGTGATATTTATAACTTTTGAGTTCGAATTAATGGCTTCTTTAATTATATTAATAAGCACATTTGCATACAAATTAGGGTCGTTAAAGATATTTAAATTAGATACATCTGTAGTTATAAGAGAGTTTAAAGCGTTTTCTAAATTTACTATTAATTTCGTTTTATTTACAGTCTGTGGTTTAAAGGTATTAGGTAAACTCAATAAAACTGTGTTATGGTCGGTAACGGAAGTATCCAATACAAATACTGTAGGTTTTACTAAGTTATTTTCCAGTTTGAGCATAACATGATCTAAACAGCTGCCCACTCTCGTGGGTAGTGTGTGACCTGGCAGTATACCATGAATGGATAAGACATTTAGGTAAAACAGACGATTATTACGTTCATGAGATTTTTCCGACGGTGAAACAATTAGGTCGATGTTAATATCTCCAAGGATAAAAATGTTCCTGCATTCCGACATTGCGTTGAGATGTGTATCAAGACTGTTAATAAAGTTTGAAGCATTTGCATGAGAAGGCGAACGGTAGATCCCAAAAATAGTATAATTACAAATTGTTATCTGCAGTGCCGTGGCATCAGTGAGTTTCAGTTCACTCACACTTGCATGATAACAGTTTTTTATATAAGCAACTACTCCGTCGTTTTGATTAAGTAAGTTTTTAGTTTGATAGGAATTGTAATTTTGTAGACAAGGAATTTGTTTTATTGGGTTTAGTCTACATTCTGTTAAAATTAAGATATCAAATTCCGGCTTTATTTGGGACAGTGTAACTTCGAGATCATCCAAATTTTTATATATACTAACAATATTTTGGGTGATAATCGTCATATTTAGGGAACTTAATGTGTCAGTTTGCAAATCTTGTACCATACATTTAATCGAGTAAGAGACTTCAGAAACGTCTATTTCTTCCACTATATTAAAACTATCCATTATCAATAAGTAAATTATATGAGCTATAGTTATAACAAATGTATAAAATTGTGGTACTGTAGTGATATATAAATGTGTATAAATAAAGGTTTAAATTAAGAAAACTTGAAGAATTAAGTCTATATTGCAAATAATTATAGTTTTTAAGTGCCGTTAGTGCAGCGAACAGAGTTTTTGAAACATTATAATGCGTATGTTTATAACAATATGGTTTTGAAAAAAATACATTAAAATCTTGAGGCTTTTCTGCTGTAAAATTGGCGATTCGAAACATGATTAATACATTTTCGCTCGATAGAAAAAAATCGCCAACATACCTCTAATTACACTCTTTAAAATGGTTTTATATTTTATTTATTTTACCTACTTACATATAACTTACATCATAATTTGAGCATTTGTATTTCTAATAAAATTTGGCGATTAGTTTTCTTTTTTAATAAATTCAATAAAACAAATATTTTAAAAACATCGATATTCGCAGTCCTACTCGTGCACGAGCGCCGCCCGCCGCCCGCTCAGTGCTCGGCGAGCTGCTTTAGGGGATGGACCTATGTCGCGCGCGCCTTGTGTTACAGATCTTACAATATACGCGCGTGCGGCGCCGTTAGTGTGCGAGTGACCTATCTGTATACGATGCGCGTCAATGTAGGCGTGAGAGTGACCATGCGTACGGTTAGCATTAGCAAATATAAAAGAATTCATTCAATTCATAGATTGCACTCATTTTTATATTTTATTGTTTAATTTATTAGGAATGGGAAAAAGAACAAAACCGTTAAAGTAACTTCTAATTTCAATTAATAATATTAAATAGTTACAGGTGTAAACTGAAAATTATATACATACATATACTCACGGCTATAAATCCCTTAACGGGATAGCCAGAGCTTTGGAATGAGAAATTCCTCAGCCACTTTTGGAAGTTGATTTGGGAAAAGATGGTAATAATATATGATTTCGGTGACGGTTCTCCAACCACATCGCCCCAAAAATCACTTAAAAAGCCCCTATACCCTTAGTCGCCTCTTACGATCACGAGTAGAAATGGGGTAGTGTTATTCTAAGCCGACACGACACCACAAAAGTTATGAAATTATCACTGTAATAATTTTGTTAAACTGACAGGGGTAGACAAATCTATCGTATGATTATATTTTATACGACGACGACATGATAGTCCAGTGGGTAGAACACCCGCCCGAAAACAGGAGGGCGTAGTTCCAATCCTAGGACGGGCCTACACCAATTTGTCTTTTCTAAAGTCATATATGTGGTTTATTTATCATGGTTGTTTAGTCATATATGTGGTTAATTTATCATACCTTCTCTGGACATTAGATGGCGCTGCCATGAGAGTTCAGAAGTACGAGGGCTGCTAT
Organism: Bedellia somnulentella; assembly: GCA_963576735.1. Lineage (NCBI taxonomy): Eukaryota > Metazoa > Arthropoda > Insecta > Lepidoptera > Bedelliidae > Bedellia > Bedellia somnulentella. The sequence goes on from OY755176.1 coordinate 8,149,977, forward strand.
TTATGTATCCGGAACTGGCCACTTACAGAACAATAATTTAAAAAGTAATTACATCATTTAAAAATAGAACTCTTTAGCTTTAGAATACATTTATTTTTATGTGACTGTCAATTGTTTTCACATCGTAGCGTCATTTTGAAAATTGCGTGTCTTCACCACCATGGATTTAACTCGTGAACATTTTCGTGCCATGATTTTTTACGATTTTCGGCGTGGTCTAACTCAAAAACAGTGCATCGATCAGCTTACTTCGACTTTTGGGGATGAAGCACCCTCAAAGACCACTGTGTATCACTGGTTTAGCGAGTTTAATCGTGGACGATCTAAGCTTACTGATGAAATTAAAGAAGGTCGCCCTAAAACGGTCGTTGTACCTCAAAACATCGATGCTGTCCGGGAACTAATAACTCAAGATCGTCATGTTACATATCGTGAGATAGAGGCATCTCTGGGCATTAGTATGACGAGCATACATAAGATACTTCATGAACATTTAGCTGTAAAAAAAATTTGCTCCCGTTGGATTCCGCACAACTTGAGTATTGATCAAAAACAGGCTCGTGTCGATTGGTGCAAAGAAATGTTAAAAAAATACAACCGTGGTGCGTCAAAAGCTGTTTATAATATCTACACAGGTGACGAATCTTGGATCTACGCTTACGACCCCGAAACTAAGCAGCAGTCCACGGTGTGGGTGTTCCAAGATGAGCCGAACCCAACAAAAGTTATTCGTGCAAAAAGCACATTGAAGCAAATGGTCGCTTGTTTTTTTGGTATAAATGGCCATGTAGCTACAGTGCCTTTAGAGAATCGTAAAACTGTTAATTCGGAGTGGTATACGACCATTTGTTTGCCGGAAGTCTTTGAACAAATAAGAAAGACTAACCGACAACGTAGAATCATTCTGCATCACGACAATGCTAGCTGTCACAGGTCGGCCGTCACAACTCAGTTTTTAGAAGCTCAAAAGATCGAATTGACAGGTCATCCGCCGTACAGCCCTGATTTGGCACCCAATGATTTTTATTTATTTCCAAATGTGAAGAAAAAATTACGTGGTCAACGTTTTTCGAGCCGCGAAGAGGCAGTCGATGCGTTCAAAATGCACGTTTTGGAGATACCTCAGTCTGAGTGGAAAAAGTGCTATGAAAATTGGTTTCAACGCATGCAAAAGTGTATAGATCTGAGCGGCGAATATTTTGAGAAGCAATAAAACCATATTAATTGATATATGTTTGTTTCTTTTTTTTATTCCGGATACATAAATAGCAGCCCTCGTATTTGGTACCTCTGCCAACCCCTTCGGGGATAAACGGGGCGTGAACGTTTATGTTATGTTATATTTTATATTGTAAACGGCCATGGTAGAAACTATTTTTGAATTGATAACCTAGGGTAAGCGATACAGTTTTCGTCACCCTGACTGTTATAACCATTCGTAAATATTTTAGAAAGAAAATGTAAAACAAATGTCCGAACCCATACCACAGAAAATATTTGCGAGTGGCTAAAACTGTCGAGTTGACAATAACTGTATTGCTTACCCTACTGTATGTTTTTAAAACGCGCGCACGCGGCGTCGCGTCCAGGAGACGGCCGCTCGATCGGCGCGTAGGCGCTTCCCCGCGCCCGCGGGGGCAGCACCCCCTCAGATGATATTTTTCGCTGAACCAACGGCGCCTTAATTGAGTATATATAATAAACTAGGGACCCCTCACCCCCTTCTTTATTTTATCTTTTTCTTACTAAAATTCCGAACATTAATATTTAATGGATTAATAACCGTAGGTATGTGTATAACTAAACAAGAAACTTGTAATTAAAACAACTATTGACTTTCGGATATTTTAATCGCGTGTTATTACATGGTTTTTTAAAGCCCGACGTTTCGAGGCCTTCCCGTTACCATGATAACTGAAATGTATTCGAAACGTCGAGATTTAAAGCCAATGGTTGTTTTAATTATAATTTGCAATCGTGAGAGTCTTAGAAAATACTATGAATGTTGTAGTTAAACCTTAAACCTTTAAAATAGAGTTATGGTATTTAGGTTAGTTTCATGAGCAATTATATTTATTCTAATAATGTAGACTACTTTTAGCCAGTTTTAAGCTATTAGAACCAATTGGAATACGAGTAGCTTTATTAAGTGTCGACTTATTATTGTTCTTAACTTATAATATGTGTCTATAAAAACATGAGTTTGTAAAAATATAGTGCTTTTAACATCATGACAATAATAATGAAGAAAACATTTTTCAAGTATCAATAGAATCGTTTACTTGAATTCAAAGTGAAGTAATACTGTTCCGTTAAATAATAACGACTATTTTTATTATAGAATGGTTACAAATGAAAACTTACGATTGGATCGAAACATATTGATAAATAGTAATAAATAAAATTGCAGAAACTAAAAATATACACTGTTTCATAACTCCTAATGACTTCGGGAAATAAAACATGCTTAAATAAAACATACCAATATTATATTTGATAACATAACATAACATAAACGTTCACGCCGAATATAACCGAAGGGGTTGGCAGAGGTACTAATACTTCTGAACATCACGTGAATTTGTCACCTGGTGTTCAGAGTACCCACGTTTTGCATGGACAGTGTACTCACGTGATAGGGGGCAAGCCTATCGCCGTTTTGTACGAATACACTGTCACATGACTAAGTACAACTCAGTCATGTGGGTTTCCTCACGATGTTTTCCCTCACCGTTAACAACCATGATAAATTTGATGTACCAATATTATAGTAGACAGCGGTACTATATGATTAAAAACCTGTATAGTACAATAAGCCGTACATTATTTGACTAAGCAGTGCAGAGCTTTAGTACAAAACAGTTCCTATAGCATAAGTCTCATATTGATAAATTGGAATAGAGTGGAAGAGGTTTTCCAGAAACGTAGAAACACGCAGTCGCTATAGAGACTATTCTCTACCTCCCCAAAAGGGCGCTACTAATTGCGTGAGTATGTATGTGTATATGGTATTAAAGGACAACCCTTAAAACGGTTAACAGACTTACACAACTTATGCAATCAGAAACAAAACGAGTGACAAATACATATACCCAAGACCTAAAGATAAACATCGTTCAAAAATAATTAGCAATATCTATTTCATAATACACGTGAGAAGTGACAAGGTTGAAACGAGCTAATTAAAGAACCTATTTTAAATCGCTTAACGAACAATTAATAGTCTATTTAAATCTTGATAACCGATAACAATCTCACCAATTCTTTGTCTATTCGAAATTATATCATAATTATGTTGGGTATTTGCTTCCTTACATAAACCGGGTTTAAGCAAGGTCACTGCGTGCAAACTATTTATATGCGAAACAAGTGTATCGCAGGTTTTATAGAAGTATTGTAAAAAAAATACAACTTGGTATGAAGTAGTTGTCATTGAATGGATGACTGGCAAAGGGGCAATGTTTTTTGTTTGCGTATATTGATATCTTAGTATTCATGTTAATAGTAAATAATATCAACATTTATTTAATTTCTTTCAATTAATATGTAGCAAACAAAGTTACGATAGTTATTTAGTTATTATTTCTATGGTCTTGTTATTTAGATATTCTGTTCGTGGCGTCATTCCATTAGGACGAGAGTGAAAAAAGGTCCTTATGAACATAACGTGATATTTTGTCACTTGGTGTGCATAGTATTCACTATTTGCTTTTATGACCGAGATAAGATAGAGAGGATGGATGATGTAAATTGGTGAAAGGGATATATAGAGCCAATGTGGAAGGTAATGTTAGTAGAGGACGACCTCGGAGGACACATTTGAATCAAATAGAAAATGTGCTCAAAAAGGCAGGTGTCCGCAGTATGAAGAATAAAAGAGCATGTATGAAAAGATTGATGGATGTAAACGAAGCCAGAGAGGTTTGCCAGGATCGTACAAAGTGGCGATCGATAGTCTCTGTCTACCCCAATGGGAACTAACGGCGTGAGAATATGTATGTATGTATAAGACAAAATTCAAATAAGGCCCTAATTATATAAAATTATTATGGTATGTGTTATTAAAATTGAGAGAAGGACTGGACCGGCGCCGGCAAAATTTCGGTATACGACAGTTCTTCAGGTTCGCCCGAACTCGGATGGATGAAGTTTTGTATTAATGAGATATTGTATGTGAACTATTTTTACTTTACAAATCGAGAGGGTTGGTGTACAGTGGTTTTTGGTGAATGTTTCTGTATTTTAAACCGAGCGGTTCGCGGCCTGAACCGGTCCTGTATTAGTGGGGTTTGCTTCATTACTAAAGCTAATATTTCAGTGATAGAGGAAAACTCAATCTCTTGGCTTAAATCAGAAACTAAGTTCGTAGTTCCACACATTATTTCCTCTTTACATGCTGAACGTCATTTATCTTCTCATGAAAACCGGAAACAGGCAATCAACTTGGTTAGTGATGTTCTGATTTGTTATATAACAATTTGAGAAATTACGTCATTCGTATGTTATTGTTAATCACACATAAACGCACATCTTTATTTTCCGTATCTGTGAAGCATTTGCTTTTCTTTCAGGATTTGATTTATTTAAGAGTTAGTTTGTTTTAAGGATAACGAAGCAATTAAGTTGCTTATTACCAAAGATCCTTTCATTCCAATATTTTATCCCTTCCATTCGAATATCAACAATTAAAACACGATTAAGAACAATTCGGTGCTCATGTAAAACATTACAATGAAAAAATTGCGATTTATCAAAACAATATCTTTGATGATTTCAGCTCTGTTCCGTAACGTTTTATGCAATTAGGGGAAGTTCTTAATCGGTGACTCTTTAACTGTCTGAATTTACTAGTGTTGAACTACAGCGTATTAATCATCTCTCGGAAATCCGTTACGAAAGAGTGTCCTAAGGTAGTGCATAGTAAGCTGTTCTTGTGAATGTTCAGAACAGCACTACCTCATTTCTTCCCACGGGTGTTTTAGGAGGCGAGTTAGGTTTCGGCACTACCCAACTCCTTCCCACGGATTATGTAGGTGGCGCTTAAGAGCTTATTCCATTACACTTTGTCGTTGCTGAATTCAGACGTCCTTCGAAGTTACTGCCGCAGACGCTTGTTATTCCACTACACAAATTTCAGTTTGAACGTTATTCCACTATTCTGAATTCAGATTCTGTGGCTTTCAGACGTCTTCATTCAGACAAATGGAATAAGCTCTTAAGGGTTTGGGGCTTTAAATGATTGTTGGACGATGTAGCTGGAGATTCCTCGGCCTTTTTAATATTTTCTCCACTTAACTTACAAAAGTGAATGACGAATTTATAATTATGAAGCTCTGGCTGCCCCTTAGCATTTATAGCCGTAAACATATGTATACCTGAATACATATATTCACATACATACGGTGAGGGAAAACATCGTGAGGAAACCCACATGGCTGAGTTGTACTTAGTCATGTGACAGTGTATTCGTACAAAACGGCGATAGGCCTGCCCCCTATCACGTGAGTACACTGTCCATGCAAAACGTGGGTACTCTGAACACCAGGTGACAAAGTCACGTGATGTTCAGAAGTATTAGTACCTCTGCCAACCCCTTCGGGGATATTCGGCGTGAGCGTTTAGGTTATGTTATATGTTCTGTAATTTACAAAGGACTGCAATTTACACTCATTCGTTTTACTATAAATAGTAATACTATTTTTGAAACCTTTAAAGGTATAATAGGTAACAGATATTTTTAGTTTAATTATCTCTCACAACATTAAGCAAATTGATGTTAACAGCATAATAGAATTGTTCACGTAAACAGAATAATAGCTTTTTCAATTGCCATTCTGCCTATTGTGCGCGGATGACATAGTCGATTTATTCTTACAATCTATGTAGTATTTTATTTCACTAACATCGCATTATTACTTTATATGCATATACACACGCCACCTTAGTTATTACATATGTAATTATTTTCACGGCTATAAATCCCAAAAAGTGGCAGATAAGAAATTCCACAGTTACAATACGGGATGGTTGGTGATTCTCATCACCCGAGATACCTTTAAAAAGCTCCGATCCCCTATGTCGCCCCTTACGACAATTCGATGAGAAATGGGTTGGTGCTATTCTATGCTGACACCACACAGCTTGTTTTTATATATAATAATAATAACAATCTAGATTTTGGTGGAAGGATATACAATACTATTGCACCTATGCTGATTTTACTAGTATCCACAAAATAGGACTTTATTAAAATAGGTAGAGCCGCCTCTAAGTAGTTTAGTTTATTTCTTAAATGTATTTTCTTAATGATCAAGGTAAACTTGAATTTCTGGCCATATCCTATAATTTGTTTTGCGAAACCCCATTCTTCATTTAAATTCATTCCAAATTAATAAGAAGCCTAAATACGACGATGGTGGCGACACAAAGTGCAATATAATTGATATACATGAAACAATAGCCAATTAAAGATATAAAAAGTGATATGCTATAATGGTTTTAAAAGAGCGCGGGAATCTGACCGGAACTATTATTTTTTTAAAGTTGTTCTACTTTACTTACTACTATTAAGATTTTCGCAAAATAAAGTTTACTTTCTCTCATACAGCTATAAATCTATAAAAAGAAGCCTGAGATAAAGAATAAAAAAATATTTAAAATCCTAAGTTACTTTTGGTTATACTTAAAATATTGACGTTTGCGTGCCCGCCGATAACCGAGTTTTCGTAAGGGCGATCATAACTCATTTAGTTTAGAGATGGGTAATGCATCAAATTTCAATGCATTGGCACAGTAATTAAGCCGGCGGGCACGCTATATAAATATAAAATACATAAAGGAGGTGACAACATTAGGTTCTATTAGGGTAGACAAATACTGTCGATCGCTTCATCAAACGATCCTATCAAACCTCTCGCGCTAGGTAAACTTAAATTATTTAATATTTCGTATTAAATTGTATCATTGTGATGCATTTGTTTCACACTAACATTACATTATTTTAATACAATACATTAGATAGTTTTTCGAACATCACCTTTATTTTACGAGCACAATCTTTATCCTACTGTCTATCAAAAGATGGCTAAGAAGTTTCTAATTATCTTTAAAGCTCTAATTATTAATGTCTAATTATTATTATCAACCGTCCATGCCATGCGGCGCCTAGCTCCACCAGCGGCGGGTACCGATCGCTTGGACTGAGTTGCCTCAGTCCTAACCGATGCTAAGCCATCTGGTGGCTGAGGTGGTCGAGCAGACCGACCAGGTGGTCGGGCCGGTCTGCCGCGGCTGGGGGACCGCATGCTGCCACGTCCAGCCCCAGCTCCACGTGCCCCTTCGATTACCCAAGGGAAGCGGCCTTATACGCTCATCATCATTTCTTGTATTCGTTATGATGAGCAAAGATTCACCATCAATCATCAATAGTCGTCGTGAGTGAAGGTAGGTTTTGCAAAATAATGATTAAGAATTAGGTGATAAGTGAGACTATAAATATGAAATAAAGTCGGAATTAAAACCAATATACACAAATATTAAATACCTTATCATCGAATCAACCCCTAATTTTGATACGGAGGAACAGCTTTTATTTATCCAATAATTTGGACTTTGGAGACAAGCGATAAGACAAATCAGCACAACTTAATACACAAAGCAGCAGACAGATATAAATTATTCTGGCCTTTTCTTATTCACACATATTTATCTATCAGTGCCGCTCTGTTTTCAATTAAATTCAAAGTTTTTAGGACAGCTATTACATACATTACAATGACGGCCATAAATCCCAAAAAGGGGTAGCCGGAGCCTTAAAGCTAGAAACTCCTCAGCCACATTTGGAAGTTAATAGGGGAGAAGATAGTAAAATAAAGTATCGTTGGTGATGGGTCTCCACTCACATCGCCCAAGTACTTTAAAAAGCACGATACCCTTAGTCGCCTCTTACGACACCCGTGGATGGGTAGAAAGGAGTAGTGACATTCTAAGCCGGCACTACACGGCAAAAATTACATACATACATACATATTCTCACGCCGTTAGTTCCCATTGATTGGGGTAGGCAGAGATTATCGATCGCCACTTTGTACGATCCTGGCAAACCTCTCTAGCTTCATTCACATCCATCAATCTTCTCATTAAATCTAAAATTACTGAATGTGTATATGTATTTAACCATTAAATGCAAAGATATTTGTAATAAAAATAAACTTATTTCAACATTCTCCAAAGGTAGTATGCTTCTGAAAACACAATTATTCGTACACAGAACAAACACCTATTCAAGCCAAGTATTTAAATAGAACTTGTAACAAAGAGCGAGACATATTGATCGAGTTATATAGCAGTGGTGTTAAGTCGAAATAAATGGACGTCAGTGACTGCTTCAGTAAACTATAAAACATAGTGAAAGTAAGAATAATACCGGTAAAAAGGAAAATAAAACCTTTGCATATTTATAAGGAAAACATGGATATACTTCCAAGTAATTTACTTATGTTGTTACCTTTCCGAATAACTCTAGAGAATTGATCGGTTCAACTTGGCGGAGTCAAGGTCATGCGATAAGCTTTATTTTTTTGGCTCCAAAAGTTTTACTGCTGACTTGGAAAACATACGTTTTATTAATAGAGTGGATATATATCTCTATGAATAAATTTATACTCTTTGTTTTATATTATAATTTTTTTAACATCCATAGCATTGATTAAAGGGGAGGATAATAGCGGTCGTACTCATGTACACATATACTCAAGCCATCAGTTCGAATTGGGGCAGTCAGATAGTGTCGTTAAATACTTTTGTTGATTTTAAGTCTTTCCATTCTATTTTTTATGCGTCTTATATATGTAGAAAGCTTTTCCAATTCATATTTATCAGCCTTTACACTCGTATTAGAAAGGGAGAAAAAATTGGAGGAATAAATAGGAAAACTTAAAACTTTGATGAATAGCCAATTTAAAAATTAACAGAACAGAGTTATGTTATACCAAGCCACATCAGCGAAGATATTTAAATTATGCAAAGAAGTAAATTTATAAATATTTAATAATCTCGGAAGTGACTTCTAATAATTCTCGTAATTCTTAAAGGTTTACTGCAGAACACCGCAATATTTTGTCGGAACTAGGAACCGTCTTACATTAAAACCGAAGCAAAACAGCGATTCTCGATAACAAACATTTCTTAATTACACTTATCGGAATGCCCATAAGGTATGAAATTTCGAAATGACACGCAAATGCACTTCATTACTAAACTAGCAATAAGAAACTATATGACACGGATCTTACCTAGGAGTTGTGTTATAGAACAACGCAGCTTGCCTTTTTAAGTCCTGGCTCACGGTTTGATCCGTCATTTTGTCACTGCACTATTTCATTATTAAACCGGTAAAATATTCGATACTTTTATTTCGAGACGCTCGAATTACTCGTCATCTTTGCACGGCACGCAACAACATTCTCTCTCGGTTACGTTCATTTGTTTCCCCCCACTTTTATGTGTATGTTTCCATTAGGCCGGTGAGTGTGAACGGTTGAGTTGACGTGAAGTGTGTTTACTGTTATGAAGTCCGCGTGTAAATGTTTTTACTGTCGATGAGCTTGCTTCTAGGTCTTCAGGTCACAGTTTCAGATGCTAATGAGGAAAGGTGTTTGTATGATATCGGAAGGTTTGTTAGTCGTGTATGTATTTAATTTATATTATAAATTTTGTTTAGGCAAGTGTTTTGTAAGTATGCTGTAGTTTTATAATATACTCCTATTTTCCAGTTTGAGACTATATTGGATACCCGATTTTGCGAGCGCATTAATTTATATTAGTTACGTTAAATTATAATATAATTCGAGCATTTTTTGAACTGGTGACAAACATTACGTTAATATGTATAAAATCAAGTATCATCTAAGTTAAACTAACTTTATACAAATTTAAATAAATAAAGGAAAGAAAAGGGGGTCGTGGGTTCGATTACCGCTGGTGTCGAATTTTTTCTTTCCTTTATTAATCCTTATATATTAAACGAGAGAGGGTGGATTTTGTGAACCAGCGATGCTAAGAGTTAGAAAATTGGTTCAGGTATCAAATTGAAGGTATCCATCATACATTTTCCATAACTGGAGTAGTTAAATTGTTAGCGATTTATAAATTGTCAACATTGGCCCATAGACGTTGCTGGAGTAAAAGCGCGCGCGTAGTCATTGGTCGAAAATGTTTCAAACGGACCAAGAAGAAAATTCCAAAGTTTTAATCATGTAATAATTTATTTTGAACAGTAAATTATTTCTGTTTGAGCTTGGAAGAAAGTCCGAGCGAACGTAGTCGCGGGCAAAAAGCTAGTTAGTAATAATCCCCACATGAGGTTTTCATGAATAGAACATTCTATTAATACAAATGTCTCGTCTGTATTGATTTTAGTCATGTAATGTAAATTATCTAATCCTAAAATAAATAAATATAATTTAGTATATATTTCATTCAAGTAAGCTCAATGGAAACGCATCCATCACCGTCACCTAATCAGGCGCGGCTAGTTCAGTTAACCGATATGACACGATATGAGAAATCGCAATCGAATAAGTAAACAAGTATCGATTTCCTATAAACGTTTAGCAACGCCATTATTTCCTTCATCTCTTCGTAAGTACTGGTTTTACGACGTTTAGTCGTGTGATTGGTAAAGGGGATATTTATACATACATATTTTCACGCCGGTAGTACCCATTGGGGTAGGCAGACTATCGATCGCCACTTTGTAAGAACTGACAAACCACTTGAGCTTCATCTTCATACATGCTCTTTAATACTTCATACTTCGGATGCCTGCCTGGGATATTCTACCTAGAAAATTCCTTAGCCACTTTTAGGCGTTTAGTAGGAAAAAGTTGTAAAATAAATGATTGTTGGTTAAGTTGCCACATCGCCCAAAAAATACTTTTAAAGCCCCGAACTCTATGTCGCCGCTTACGACACCTACGGAAAGAAATAGGTCAGTGGTATTCAAAACCAAATCTCCTCACAGCTTATCATAGTGTACAGTTGCCTCTTGCAATAGAATAGCTAACTCAAAAAGGGAGTTGGCATAGTTTTGGAATAATACAAACTTTTCCTAGCTCAACTTACCAAATTGGCTACAGAATTTCTTATTCTAAAGCTCCGGTTACCCCTTTTTGTGAATTATAGTTGTGAGTATAAGTGTGTTATAGAGAGAAACACATTAAAATTGCAGTATTTATGTATTAAAATCAATGTATTTGTTTTGATAGGTACATACATATATAGTTTTTGGAATTTGCTTTTAATACAGTATTTGATTAAAATCCATTTACGAGTGTTCACTTCTGAGAATTTTATGATTAATCTTTTCTGGAGGACTAGCACAAGCGCTATTATATCGTCACAATATTGGTTAGATGTTAGATGATAGTATGAGATGACAGTATACAATACTAATTAAGTGCAAAGGAGATGGCTATTTTTTACCACACAATATCTAGTTAAAAGTTTGCTCATTCTAGCTACGCTGATTGCTTATAACACTGTTGAGGGAAACAGAGACATGTTTCTAAAACTGTACCTAACCTCTCTAACTGCCAAGAGAAAGAAAGAAAATGACATAAAATTAATTATAAATAACAAAAACAAATTTAGATAATAATTCAAAGAAAAAAATGGAGTCTAACTATTCAATTAGAAATTAATGTCATGACTTTATTTAGGTTTTTCAGTGACTTAAAACACTGTCTTCAATTGACAGGGGCATGGGTTCAAATCCTAAATTGGGCCTACAACAGTGTGCCTTTTTCATAGTCCATTACTGTGGCCTAGTGCAGGTTGGCAGACTTCAACCTCTTCTACCATGATAGCAGATTGTTGATGTACTGCTTTATATACCAACAAAACTTTTGCTTAGTGTGGAGACCACCACTTATAATGAAAAATGCAAAGGGATATGAATATTAATGCCTTTACTTAAATGTAGTTAATTTATCATGGTTGCAAATGGCTGTGTAACAAAAACAAAACAATACATTGCTGTGTTGTATAAAACAAAGCTAGGATAAGCTTGCATCCTATCATATGAATGCACCTGAACACCAGGTGACAAAAAAATCAATGTAACATTTAGAAGTATACATAGCCTCTGCTACCCTTTTAGGGTAAACACATGTGAGCATTGAATTTGTTGATATTGCAATACTACCTCTGTGGTATTATTATTATTACCTCTGTGGTATAATCAGCCCTGTATCTAGGGGGGGGGGCAAGCCGGGGCCAATGCCCCGGGCGGCAAGTTCAGAGGACGGCCACATTCACACTTTATAGACGAATGGACAACACATAGCAAGCTAAAACTAATAGAAAAAATATGCGATCTTCTATGAGCCAGGAACACTTATTGAGTCTTGCAATATACTCACGGCTATAAATCCCTAGAAGAGGTAGCCAGAGCTAAGGAATTAGAAATTCCTCAGTCACTTTTAGAAAGTTGAGTGGTGAAAAGATGGTAAAATAAAGGTTGTTGGTGATGGGTCTCCAATCATATCACCCAAAAATCCCTTAAAAGTCAGACACTACACAGCTATAATCAATATAAGCGATAGAAAATCAAATTGCACATGAGTCAAATTATAAATAACACACACACAGCCCATATATGTCCCCACAATGGGGCTTAAGCCTACCCTATATATAGGTTGATTTGGCCATAGTCCACCAAGCTGGCCAATGCAGGTTGGCAGACTAATGACTGTACCGTACCATAATAGTAGCCAGGGCCAACATATTAACTTGCCCTCCGAAACACAGAATCATCTTAATTTTTGGACAATCAGGTGATTCAAGCCTGCAATATCCTTCCAGACTTAGTTAAATCTTACAAATTAAATTTGTAAGTTTACCACCCCTCGGGGATCGAACCCGAGACCTCCATAACACAAAAATAAAATATTATACAGACATATTATGCACAGGTCCAGCTAGCCCCCAACTGAGTTAAGCTTGTATTATGGAATACTATCTCAACAATAATATATAATACACATATAAATAACATTCAAGACTAAGAAACAATCCTCTATGCTCATCACATAAATTTTGCTCTCAGCAGGGATCAAACCCGCAACCTCCGGACCGAGAAGCTAGTAGTAGATCTACTCTGTCAGAACTGTCATCGTTATGACAAGGCCATAAATTTATTTGCCGAACAAAAAGCTTGAAGAGTATAATTGTAATTTCAATTCACAAATGCAATAATACTTATTTATTATTTTTGTTATACATATTTTTATTTTAAATCTTATACTGTGTGTTGTATAAAATATATATCCTACACATTCATGTCAATTTATCTGTAAATAAATAGGCTTAACACAAAAAGAACAGCGATGGATGCATTATTTCCAGCAGGCCTATGTAGGTTATGTCCAAATTTCAATCAATTAGTGGACATCTGAAAACTGCAATTATATGGATGATAAAGGTAAAAATAACTATAAATGGGCGGGGGCGGCGTTTTTCAGTTATTGTCCCGCCTAAAAAATTACGAAGATCCGGGGCTGGGTATAATGGTGGCATTTAGCTTATAAGCTCATTGTGAATGACACGGATGTGGCAGGTAAAATTTCTAAATTTATATATACTTGAAAGTAACTTAAAAAAACTTAGTTGTAAAATGATTTTAATTTAATTTAACAAGTTTCAGTTTTTGACATCAAGTTAGGTGTTATGAAATGCTGGCGACTTAAGGGGATCCACAAAATACTCAATGTACTACGTCTTACAATTACCTTAGTTATTATACCTTTATTTTGGTGTATAATCACTTACCCGGAATTATAAGATGAGAGTAACGCATATTCATAATCATATTTTATACTGTTCTTCACCATTACTAGAAATATTCAACCAACACACATTGTAAATAGAATCAACAATTAGAAAGCAATTTAATTTAACAAAACCGTGTGTCAAATTTAATTAAAAATTAGTTTCAAAGCAGTTTCAAAGTTTTGGTAAACATATGTACAACAATAATTCAAAACAATTATTTTTACTTTTAAGTTTATGGAAATTTATAAATTATAAATATAATTTGCCAGTGTCAAGTGTTGAAAGTAACTTGTTATAAGTTTAAGCATCAATATTTATGTAATGTGAAAAAGACAAAATTAATCATAATAAAAAGAAGTGAAACCATGGAATTACTATCTTAACAGGAATGCGCTCTGGCGTTATAAAATGTCCTGAACAGGGATGGCTAACGAGATAGCTGTGCCTCGTTTTAAGTAGGGTGACTATCTGTTGGTGTTTTAATGAGAGTTCCTCTAAAATATTCTATTCTATTCTTGTTTAATAGATTAAAAAATAAGAGGTAGCCAGTGCTTAATAATTAAAAATTTCTCAGCTACTTTTTGAAGTTTAGAAAAGAAAAGATGGTAATTAAAGGATGGTGGTATTAAAAGCATAATAAAGTATTTAGTAAATAACTTCAAAAGTCCCAAACCAAAAGCCTAAGTTGCTTTTTACGATGCGTGGGTAGTAAAATATTTTTGCTATGTTAAGCCGACACTACAATGCATCTTATTTCATTTATATTATTTATTTGAAATTTGCTCAGCCAACTATTTTCTTAGTAAACGGGAGCAGCCCTTGTGCGTGTGCTCCACGTCCACGAAGTTGATCCGCCTCGTATGAGCCACTCGTGATGGATGATGTAGAAATAACTTGGGTTTATTACTTCTAATGCAATTTACATCTGTATTACAGTTACAGTAAGCTTAGGATGAAATGAAATGACTTTATACATAAAATAAAATAACTTCTCGGCTTCTCTGTGTCTTATTGTTGATTTTGTAGTAAAATGAAGGGAATAAATGAGCCTGTGTCGGCTTTTTATACAAAAATGTTGACAATATTTGTCTCTCCATTGAAATGACGCGTCTCTGGCTTCTCCAATGTTCTCCGCCCGTTGCGAGTGAAAGTTGGGTCGTCGTCAACGTCCCACACTTGGTTAAATGATGAAAGCTCCGAAACACACGAAAAGATAATTAATTTTGGACACCTATGATTTATTTACATAATAACAAAACAATACAATATCATGTCAATTTAACCTACTTATAGAAATATAAATTATATAATAAAAAAGTCACTTAAATCTAAACTTAACTAATATAATAAAATAAGCTAATAGCCTCGTCACTTAAAATTAAAAACTAAAGCCCAACGGTGCACGACTCGAAAGCACCCTTAATGCTCGCAGCATTCCCACGCTGGATGGCAATTGAAAGTCGCTGCGCCAAATAATGCGCCGCTTGTCGTGCCCCCGCTCCCTCAGTCTCCTACCCAACGCCGACACAAACGCTATAGCTCCCGAACCCCAAGCACCAGAAGTTTCAAAGGCCAGTGGAATAAACAGATAATTTCCTTTGAGCTGTTCATACTTCCGATGCTTGAGCCCCGCAGCGGATTCAGCAGCAGCCCCTGAACGCAAAACTGTCGACGATGTCGTCGCAGATGCGACGCAGCAAAAGTGCAAACACAAGTTGCGTCCCATAGTAGGCACCGACCGCGTTCCCAAGGCACCAGCGGAAGGCCGTCAGGACGTTTGCCGTCAGTTCGACTTAAACCAGGCGGCTCCAAGATACAGGGAATGTTAGCGGACACCAGGGCCCTTCGCACTATGTCATTCAAAGCATGATGACGAGGAAATCGACCAACGCACCTTGAGCAACATAGCCCGTGGTATCCCCTTGTGTCCACTTCCACGCCACAAAAACATTTATGGCGCTCGAAAACATCACACCCTAACCTAAGAGCCACAGCAATTCGCAACGAATCGTTGTCTAGAAACGTACCCAGCTGGGGAGATGGGAGGGCATGCAACCACGCTCCAGATTCTGGCCTCGAAACAGCTCTAATTCGAGCTAAATCTGCCCCCATGTTAGAATGAATAAGCCGCTCCTGCCTATATTTAGCACACCTTATTTATATGGTTTCCAAGGGGATACCCGTTATAAATAAGATTTTACCGATTACCAAACTTAATAAATTATTTGTATCTAAGTTGATAGACGATGATAATAATTAAAACAATTTATTAAAAAGGAATAGTTGGTAACCTGCTTTTTACAAAATATTCCCTATAAATAAGTTTGAATTATATTTACAATCTCCGGCCGGCGGTTTGCTAATACACAAATAGTTTTCTACCCGCGCATCTTAAAAGGAACTTAGGCTTTTGTTTTGGGGCTTTTGAAGTTATTTACTAGATACTTTATCATCCTTTTAATACTACCATCCTTTACTTACTATTCTTTGTCTACTCAACTTAAAAAAGTGGCTGGGGAAATAATAATTCTCAAGCACTGGCTTCCCTTCTTTTACAATCTACTAAGTAAGAATATTAATGTAACTAAATATAAGTGTTTTTGTAACTTTTAGAGGAACTCTCATTAAAACACCAACAGATAGTCACCCTACTTAAAACGAGACTCAGCTATCTACTTAGCCATCCTTATTCAGGATATTTTAGTACGTCAGTGCGCATTCCTGTTTAGATAGTATTTCCATGCTTGAGCCTTTTCAATATCAACCATGGAAGTATTATTTAAATAGGAATACGTACTGGTGCCCTAAAGTGTCCCGAAAAAGGATGGCTCACAAGATAACTGTGTCTCGTTTTAAGTAGGGTGACCATCTGTTGGTGTTTTAATGAGAGCTCCTCTTAAGGTTACAAAACACTTATATTTATTTATTTTATTTTATTTAGAAGACTAACATTGTTTTTTGGTAAATGAACATGGCTTTTTTATTCATATTCATAATTTATAGATTATAAAAAATGGGTAGCCAAGCCAGTGCTTGAGAATTTGCCACTTTTTGAAGTTGAGTAGAGAAAATGCATGCATATGGCTTACCCATTTTTTATAATCTACAAATTAAGAATATAATTTATACCTTAATACCACCTTCCTTTGTAAGCAAAGGAAGTTGGTATTAAAAGGACAATAAAGTATCTAGTAAAAATCTTCAAAAGCTCCAAAACACTCGAACAGATGATGAATTGTGGACACCACATTTATTTTGTTAGGACGGGGATACCCGTGACAAATATTAATATACCTATTACGAAACTTAACTAATTATTTATAATATCTACTATTATTAATTATAATAACCTACTTTTTATAAACTATTCCCTATTAATAAATTTTAATTTGTATTTTTTTTTAACTTAATCTCGTCTGGCAACCGTGCGAGCGGGACACACTCTCTAGTTCGGGCTTTCGTTCTAGGACGTTTCTCTGCTTGACAGTGTTCAAAAGATTATAAGCTTTATTGCAAGGTCATAAATTGCATTATTGTGAACCATATTTTTGTGAGTGCGCTCTCCTGTTTAGATAGTACCTTCATGATATCAACTTAATAAAAGTAAAAACAAAAAACATAACGGGAAAGAAGTTTTGTTTAATTTTTTTCGTGTTAATGTTTAATGCATTTAGAATTTAAATTTCAATGTTATTTATTTTATTAATAGCGAATAGTGTTTTTTGCAGCTGTTGTTGAAGTGTGTAGGTAGAGTTTTTTTTGATGAAGAGTTGGGACGTTTTAACGTTTGGTAATTTGTATTGTAGTTATAGTTGTAGGTATTTTGTACTTTGGCCGTGTAGTGCCGGCTTAGAATAGCACTACCCCATTTCTTCCGGTGGGTGTACGTAAGAGGCGACTAACGGTATTGTGGCTTTTAAGGGATTTTGGGCGATGCGGCTGGACAGTGGCGGGGCAACAAATAAATTTGATGTGGGCAAGACAAGACACATTTCGCGAGGCCCTGTTCTATGGCGACCTGAAGACGGCTTTTATAAAATAATAAAACAAACAAAACAATAAACAATTAGATTAATAAGTATTAAATGAAAAATTATAAATCTTTAGTATAAAGGTGGAGATATACATTTCTTAAAGTGTATCTTCAAAAACATTGGATTTCTTTATTAAAGGAACAGAAATTTCCTGCTTTTAACGTTACTAAATTCCTTAATTATGGTATCGTAATTCAGCCTAGATGCCAAATCTGATTCAATTGATAAAACAGCCAAAGCTGGAAGTCTTTCTTGGCTCATTGTGTTTCTTAAAATAGTTGACTTCCTAGCCCTTGCGTTGGGGAGCTGGCGGCAACTGGTAGCTCAAAAAACCGCAAGTGCGGACATAGGAAATTTTGGCGGCAACTGGCACGTACTTGGACGCGCGCGGAGTATACTTTTTACGTTATTTTTAATAGTTTGGCTACTCTGAGATACAACTCAGCCTATTTAATATACTCTGTGTTAAACAAGGAAATGAATGAGTTACTTTTGTTGTATGCTTTACTTACTTTTTTTTTTATTGCCAAGCATTCAAAGTTTGTTGATCGTTTTTTTCGCGGCAATAAAAGTTTCTTAGTGCGGTTTTTTGCAAATATCTTTGGTTTTTTGTGGCTTTTATGAATGAGATAAGTGTGAAAACGATAGCTAAGTAAGTGTTCTATTATATAATGGCTTTCTGCAATAGCTTTTGCATATATTTTTGGTAAATATGAATCTTCAACTTATTTGTTTATCGTATCATTATTTTGTGTATATCTTATCTTTAACTTATATTTATGAAATTATAGGTGTAATATAGTACTATATTAGTTATACAAATAAGTAGATTATTTATTGCTCATTCTATTGATACTAAACACTAATATAGCTGCCATACAAAAGTAAATGGTAATTTGAAGTGTTCCGACACTTGTAATTCGATCCGCAAAACTACCCAATTCGGTATGCAAAGTTTTACGAAAGTGATGCTGATTACAAAACCATTTCGAGATATTATGGTTATAAACAATATTTTCTTGAAATTAAATCAATTGAAGCTAAGATGACTGTTATTTTATCAAAAAACTGTAACAGTGTTTGACCTTCAATGTTGTTTCAAAGACATACGGTTTTACAGTTTATTAATTAAATATCGAAAATCATAGGTTTGTTTAGTATAATATCGTAATAAATTCATTTGACATCACAAATTCGTGATAATTTTTGCCATCAGCAACATTTTTATAAAACATTTCGCTTCATTTGCATGTCGCTACGTGATATTTTCAATTGATGACGTCATTAAGTACAAAAGTTGAACAATCTTTAAAAAATCATAACTTTACAATTACTCATTTTAAATGGAAAATATTCAAATAAGTCTTTTATTTTCGTGTTTACTATCGAATAAAAATATTTAATGAATACCAAAAAAAAACTTTGCATACCGAATTAGTCGCTGCCGCGGCCGGCACTTGACTCGCATTCGCGCCATTAGACCTAGCGCGCCGCACTGGAAGTAAAGAAAGTAAACAAACCGGGGATTCCCCGCACTCTGGTCGGCGGCGATTGTTGCCAGACTAAGAAAACATGTTTCACAACAAAATTGATTTATATTTTTTTTTGTTTTATTCTCGCTTTAAACATTTTTGAGTCGCGAGGCCCCTTGTACCGCGAGGCCGTAGGCGGTGGCCCACGTCGCCCACGCTTAACGCCGCCTCTGCGGCTGGAGACCCATCACCAAAAACCTTTGTTTTACCACCTTTTCCACACTCAACTTTCCAAAAGTGGCTGAGGAGTTTCTGATTCCTTGGCTCTGGCTACCCCTTCTAGGGATTTATAGCCGTGAGTATATGTATGTATGTATGTATGTATTTTGAACAGTGCTATTTATTTGTTTGTGCTTTAAACCCGTGAAAGTATGAAGGCCAAATTTGCAACTTGCGTACGTATTTAAGTAGGTAGCTAGTAATTTATTGAAACCATAGTTATCATCTGTGCCATGTGAGCATTGTGCATGTTGGGCATGTGCATGTTGGGCATGTGCATGTTGGGCATGTGCATGCGCGACCATTATGACCACCACCCACTGGTGGTGGGTGGAATATGTATGTGTGCGTCGTAGTAGTGTAGCTGCGGTATGCTGTAGATTAAGAAGTCAAAAAAAAAAACTTCTAATTTTTTTTAGAAGTTATATCTATTGGTATACCTGACCTTTTCCCACCTTTTTTCCTTAACGCATCTTAGACCAACTAGCATATTATAAAATTTAGGTCCTGGCTTGTCCATTTATGTATCACCTTTGGACTTGAAAATCATATGGTCCGAGCTGAAAATCGGAGATATCCGCTTCTAGTGGATAGACCGAGAGCTGTACCATTTTGTCTTTTATTTTCCAAACAACATACAGACATACATGTACATATACTCACGGCCATAAATCCCAAAAAGGGGTAGCCGGAGTTTTAGAGCTAGAAACTCTTCAGCTACATTTGTAAGTTGATAGGGGACAAGATGGTAGAAATTAAACATAAAGTATCGTTGGTGATGGGTCTCCAACCGCATCACCGAAAAACAACTTCAAAAGCTCCATACTCTTAGTCGCCTCTTACGACACCCGTGGGTAGAAAGGGGTAATTGACATTCTAAGCCGGCAGTTCACGGCGTCTAAGCCGGCACTTCACGGACGCTTTTATTTTCAGATACGTGCGATTGTTTGTTTTGTTGATACTTGTTTTCTATTGTTGTTGTAATGTTTCCAATGTTTTGTATGTGTAATGACATATAAAAAAAATATTATATTATTATACAACGAAAGCTGCTTTTACGCGTTGCGTGCGATTAAGACGTTGAACGCTTCCTACGGGTGGCTAGCTTCAAATCGTGAACATCCTAGTTCAACAGAAGTTGTTACGACATACTATTCGACATTTATTTATTTGGTTTGCCAGTTTCCCTATAGAGCATACATTTATATAATTTAAAAAACAAACATTCACATAATAACAAAAAAACATCTGAGGTATGCACCAATGCGGTATGCAAAGTTTTTTTATTTTATTTATTAGATATTTTTATTCGATAGCAAACCCGAAAATAAAAGACTAATTTGAATATTTTTCATTTAAAATTACTAATTTTAAAGTTATGATATTTTTAAGATTGTTCGACTTTTGCACTTAATGACGTCATCGATTGACAGAATCATGTAGCGACATGCAAATGAAGTGAAATGTTTAATAAAAATGTTGCTGATTGCAAAACTTTTCCCGAATTTGTGATCACTAATGAAATTATTACGATATTATTCTAAACAAACCTATGATTCTCGATATTTTATTAATAAACTGCAAAACGAATGTCTTTGAAATAACATTGAAGGTCAAGCACTGTTACGGTTTTTTGATAAAATAACAGTCATCTTAGCTTTATTTCATTTGATTTCAAGAAAATATTGTTTAAAAACATAATATCTCGAAATGGTTTAGTAATCAGCATCACTTTTGTAAAACTTTGCGTACCGAATTGGCCTAGACCTCGTTTTTAAAACGTATAGATATTTAATAATTTTCTTTTTAAAAACTGGAAGAGAATCGTGGAAAATGTCTAGGTCACAATGTTTTGAGTTTAACTCATTATAGACTCTTCATATTCTTGTCAGAGGTGAATTCACACCTATATTGGTCCTGCAACGCTTTGTTTTAAAAATGTTACCTATACGTGTTCTGGGAAAATTATACGGAATAAAACAATGTTTTTTTTGGAGAATAGACGAGCCATCAATTAGTCCATTAAAACTTTGAACAAAAATAATAAATCCAGTATTTTGCGGCGCTTTGATAATTCATTCAAATTAAAGTGATTTAAACGTTGTATGTATGGTTGTCGGTGTGAAATATTTGTATCTTGGAGAGTTAAGTGCCGAGTAAATGCTCTCTGCATTGACTCTATGCGTAAAGATGAGGTAGCATAGAAGGGATTCCAGATCTGACTTTTTCAAATTCCATCTGTCTGTTCCATCAATTCTGAATTCCAAATTCGTGCCAGGCCTCCTGAAATAATCGCGTATCGCTGTTGGCTGCCGTCCATGTATAGAAGTATAAAATAGTTCTTACTTACTTACTTATACTCACGCCCTAATGGAATAATTTCCGATTGGGGTAGGCAGAGACTATCGATCGCCACTTAGTATGATCTTGACAAACCTCTCTCGCTTCCCTTACATTCATTATTCTGCTCATTCATGCTCTTTTATTCTTCTCACTTCGGACCCCCGCCGATGGGATTGTTAGTAGAGGACGGCCTTGTAAAACGTTTCTAGATCAGATAGAAAACGTTCTTATAAAATAGGTCTGTTGTATGTAAACAATCTACTCCCTTTTTGCCTCCTGCAAAACGCTTGGTTCACTTTTCTGAGATCTATGGTTCGGTTTGGTCGGGTATTGTAGGCTTTGTTCAGCTGATTATCCAAATATTATGGTGGTTTTGTGTTTCAAACAAAGGGCACGTTAAGCCGTCTGTCTCGGCTACTATCAGGGAACGTTAGTCTGGCAACCCGCACTAGGCCAGCTTCGTTGATTATGACCTAATCCCGCCTTTTGTATCGTTTATACCTATTATAATCTCAAATTCCGTCATACTTTCCTCTCTGTCTCAAAACCATCGTATTGGTTTTGTCCGCCCACAATCACACTCATTCCCATTCTTTCAAAAATGTACATTGTAGCAGTTGTCGTCATGATGACTACGTAAAAAGGAGTCTAAATAGGAAGAAACAAGGACGTATGCATGACTGAATATCTATCTGAAAATCTTCCTCGTTTCTTCTATAGACTTCTTTCAATTTTTACGGCAGTATCGTCTTTTTCCTTTCTTTCAAACCATGAAAATAATTATATATATCTCTTCCGAGTTGCTTTACTGTAGCAAATCTACGTGGGAAAATTATGTCTGTAAATTGTATCAATTGTGATACGCAATAAAGAGTACTCTATTCTATCCGCATTCACTTATCTATGACGCCAACAATCTTGGCTACACAAGTGTGAATTCAGTTTAATAGGTATCGTATTACCCATCTCTTCAATAGTTGATCGTGTTTCAATTCAAGTAGTCGCAAAGAGAGGCCTCTTTAAACAGTTTTCACACATGTGGAATTCGATATCGATCAGTAATGTCCTTCATGTGTTTTTGTATCGTATGTATGTGTTTCATAATTTTACTGTAACAGAAATATCTTTGAAGTGCTGCTCAAAATATCTCATTTATTATCCATTTACTTTTTTCAGTACGTTCATTCAGACTTTTAACTAGTGCGAGTATTATACATTAAAAATGATTACTTTTCTTACTTTCACCATAGCTGTGACACAAAAAACACATTTTAGGTAGAAGTAAAACATATTTAGATAGGTCTTACATAAAGCAAAAAATCATGATCAGCTAGTAGTCGTCAAGTCCACTGCGACCTCCACAACCACCAAACGCTGCCTAGGTCATTATAAAAGTTAAAGCCTTAAAATTACGACTTTCAAATAACACATTTCGACCCTTTTTGTTCTGAAAGAGTGTTATAATATCCGCGAATGTGAACGCGGTACGAGCGATTGAACAGCATGATGGTGGGAAGCGGCACACAACCCTTTCTCCTCCAAGCCCATATATAATCGAAATTATCGTTTTTTTCCTAACCGACAAACTATGGGGTTGAATAAAAAATATTTTTCCAACCAACAACCTAGTGTTTAGTATAAACGTAAACCTATTGATTGGTAAAAAATAGTTCATGGACCCTGTATTTAGCGATCTTTTTACCTATGAACTTCCAATCACAATCACAATTTCAGAATATTCCTTTCTGGAGTTAAAGCCCTAAGTATATGTTTATAGGTATATAACCGTTATAGCTCAGTGGGTAAAACACTGCTTATCGTGCAGAAAATGATGGTTGAAATCCCAGATCGGGCCTACACCTTTTTTCTTCTTTATATGTGTGGTTAATTTATCATGGATGTTAACGGTGAGGGACAACATCGTGAGGAAACCCATATGTCATGTGACAGTGTATTTGTACCAAACAGCGATAGGCCTGCCCCCTATCACGTGAATACACTATCCAAGCAAAACGTGGGTACACAATACAAGAGGCAAAACTCTGGAAACCAGGTGACAATGTCACGTGATGTTCAAAAGTATTAGTAGCTCTGCCAACCTTTTCGGGAGTACACGACGTGAGAGATATAGATTGAGTCTAAAGGTATATATTTTTAGAACCGACTACGAAGGTTGCAAATGCCAGTGTCAAGGAAACAGCTGCTGGAAAATCCGTGTTGTTTGTTTTGTACCGTGTTGTCTGATGAACGCCTTTTTTCTCATTTTAAAGCAGTTGAATTTTAATTAAACTTGCAACATCAATAGAAAAGAATAGTCTTCATCGTTTTAGCTCAACTAGGTTTATTTTTACCAGAAGCAACTCATCCTTACATGGTAAGGTTGGCCTTATCAATAGATCATGTTTTATGTTATCATCTCCTAATCATTACATCTCTTTCATCATTTTATCATCCCTGTGCATTTGCACATAGTGGTAGATATTTATTTAAATAACTAGTAGTCTCAACTAACAATGTACTGGCCCTTAACTCAAACGTTTAGGGCCGTATATCCCAAAATGTGTGGCAGAGGTACCATAATTTCTAAACATCACGTATAATTATTGTGACTTGCTGTTCAGAGTGCCCTCGTTTTGCTTAGACAGTGTAATCACGTGTAGTTGGTGTGACTTTAAAACAATGCAGGCCAATTTTCACGCCTAATGAATTTACAACCAACATTTCATAAAAGAAGAACAAACCTCCCGAAGTTGTTTTCTTACAAACTCGGTGACACAATTATCCTATATTTACTTACTTATATAAGATGATTAAAAAAACTATAATTGCCTACTTATTGTATTGTAAAATTAGTTTATTAAGGTATGCAGTGACTATTAATCACCACTTTCCACGATACATTACTAAATCCCTAAGTAAACAGTTAACGTTGAATGAGTTTTTGGACTGGGTTAGAATTTGTGTGAAGTCTATTATTCTTGCACTAAAGAAATTTGCTGGCAAGGTTTTCAAGTAGCACACACATGAAGTACTCTTTTCGACTAATTCGTAAGGTAGTGTTTTTTTAAATACATGAATGGAATAAATTTTTTGGCTATTTCATTTACCAATGTTATGAAATGAAAAACCATCATTGCTTTCATTTAACCTTATTTTGGAAGTTGCTAGTCATATCTCTTTTACCTATTATCGAAAGAAATGGCATAGAACTTTTCTAAGTATTATCGATAGAAAGAGACAAAATAGTTCTTCTCGAATTCGGACCCGTAAATTCATCAAAAACGAAGTGATTTCAGTTGGCAACCCTACTAATGTGGTTTTAAAGCGGATGATGAATGTTTCAGCGTTGCCAATACTCGTTTTCGTACATATGATTCATTGCTCCGTAGAGATTGCCTAATGTGAATTAGAAAAAATCCTCTGCGTATTTTTATCAAAATCTATACATTTATGACTAACGTGGTAGCTCGTTGTTTTAGCTCTTTAGTTTAGCCTGACATGAGAGGAATACTGACGTTGTAAATTTCAATGCATGGTTTTGAATTAGGAAAAAAGTTTTTATTACGTAAAACATGCATACAACACAATAAAAGGATGTTTAAAAGAAGTATGAGGAAAATAAGAAATGATGTAATAATAATATTGCATTGTTTCAAAACATTTTCATGATTTGGTTTCTCTATAAAAGAATGGTGGTCAAAACTACATTAATTTAGGACTGGGGCGACTACAACAATCAAGGAAAGAAATTTGGTTGTGCAAGTCAAAATAGTTTTATTAAGATCCTGAGCAAAGGAAATATCTGACCTACGAGTATAGCAAGGAACGATAATTAGAAGATTGAATGTTGATCTCGCCAGACCTCAGCTTCTTTAAGCGAAATGGAATTCGGACTAAAAATCGGCACAATATGTCACTTTGTCACCTGGTGTTCAGAGTACCCACGTTTTGCATGGACAGTGTACTCACGTGATAGGGGGCAGGCCTATCGCCTTTTTGTACGAATACACTGTCACATGACTAAGTACAACTCAGCCATGTGGGTTTCCTCACGATGTTTTCCCTCACCGTTAACAACCATGATAAATTAACCACACATATGTCTTTAGAAAAGACAAATTGGTGTAGGCCCGACCCAGGATTTGAACACTAGTCGTTTGCACGATAACCGAGTGTTCTACCCACTGGGCTATCGCGGTTGTTTGTAATTTTGTTTTCGTTTAATAAAATAGAGGATTTATTACTAAAGTATTTTTATTTGAAGAGAAAAGAGCAATTGTAATAAATTTATCATCTGAAGATACATAAGTATTAGTTTTCTAGTTTTCGACCGACTTCAAAAAAAGGAGGTACGCTAATTAGATTTTTTTGAACGTATGTCATGCGATTGCTTGTTCAATAGTCAATCCATTACTAAAATTGTTTGTGTACGGTTGGATATGCTTCCAAGTCACATTCAATTTTTATCGGATTTAATTGCGTGGTTAAAAATATATTTCCTAAATATCAAAAGAATAAAGAAAGAACTGGCTTAGTGCTATTTTAAGCCTAACCTACACAGTAAACTAACGAGTCTCGCCTGAGCCCCAATCTCGCGATATTGCATTTTATTGTGAGTGACATCTTAGTGTTCAAGACACTTACCGGTGAAAACAGATTTTTCTGCTATTT
Source organism: Bedellia somnulentella (assembly GCA_963576735.1). NCBI lineage: Eukaryota > Metazoa > Arthropoda > Insecta > Lepidoptera > Bedelliidae > Bedellia > Bedellia somnulentella. The sequence goes on from OY755176.1 coordinate 8,176,609, forward strand.
TATCTACCATTATTGATTTTCACATACTTTGAACACACAGGGAAGCAAGTAAGATATTTTACTTAATTTATATTAGCTGGTATGTGGCCGGATGACTTTCTTAAACTGTGTTAAGAAATAATTGTTATTTTTTATAGTTGGTTGACAACAAAGGTTGACTGTGAAAGTGCATCAAAAAGCTGCTCATAACACTTTATTTAGTGTTTATTTAGTATAAAGCTAACATTCAGTGAGTAAGTCGGTAGGTCATTGACAAAGTGCGTAATTGCAGCTAAAAGAAACTTAGGCGTTTAAGTTATTATGTATTATGTGTTCAACTGGTGTCGAAGATGTCACTTATTGTCCAAAAGTAATAGACCCTTTCTGATACACCTTTGGGTTTACATACATACATATACTGCCGCATGCCGCAATGTGCATACTTTGTCTCTCCTTTACTCTATCTGGTTCAAGCCTGCCACCCCCTTCTATCCAAAAGAACGTTTTCAATTCCGCTCCTCTTCCCATAACCTTAATTTACGTTCAGACCATAATCTTCAATTATATATTCCCTCTCATACAACCAATTTCTATGGCTCCACTTTTTCTGTACACGCTGTGCAATTGTGAAACGTACTTCCTGTGGAGGTGCGAGTGGCTAAATCACTTAATGTGTTCAAGGATCTGGTGAAACAATACTATCCAACTGAAGCGCTGTAATACTGTTGCTTTTTAAACTATATGTATTAGTTATATTTCTAAAACGTATTATGTGTATTTTATTTAGGTATTTGTATTGCTTTGTATATGTAAAAGTATGTAGTTATATATGTATGTGTGTTCATATTCGTTAAATACCTATATTATTTTGTATAATTAATATTTTTATTGTTATTTAAATTGAATACGTTAGTTTTGAAGTAAGCTTAATAGATTCTAAAAAGTATAACTAATAATAATATTATATTCTTTTTGCCTTGTTTTGTGCATCTACCCAAATAACTAATTTACCGTTCTCACCTTCCAAAGGTTGTCTGGAAGAGATCGCTTTTAGCGATAAGACCGCCAATTGTACCTCACTGGAAACTGTTTGATCCTTATTATTTTTTTGTAAATTTGTGTTTGATGTGCAATAAAGAGTTATTCTATTCTATTTACTCACAGCTATAAACCCCTATAAGGGGTAGCCAGAGACTAAGAATATGAAATTCCTCAGCCATTTTTGCAACTTGAGTGGGGAAAATATTGTTAAATAATTTTGTTAAATAAGTTTTTTAAGATCTATTTTATTCTACATTTTTAATGTCATTTTTCATAACTCGGAACTACTTCTTCGGTGTTCAATTAAGAAACGGGAGGCATCCAAAATACCCCCCACACGGTGCAGCCTTGTCGTGGCGTGGGGGCTCAGTAGCCCCGGACTAGCCACCCGGGGTGAAGCTAATGCACCGAGGTGGCGTCGCTCCCAGTATCCCTCTTATTAGGAGAGGGGACAGGGGAAGCGACGCAGATCGTAACCCCAGCAACAGTTGTAGCCGCTGTTGCTGGGACCGAGGGCCTTGCCGTCACCGGCAGGTCGCGAGGAGTCAACCTCTATAAAAAATCGGAGGAGAAAACCTCGTTAAAAATCATGGGGTGAGTTGCTCCCGTTTTCCTTTCGAGGTGTAGAGAGGGAACGGGAGCAAGAGGGGAACTCGTAACCCTGGCAGTATTGCACTACCAGGGCCGAGGGTCTTGCCGTGGTGTAGGCTTGACCGCGAGGAGTAAACCTCTATAAAAAATCGGAAGAGGAGTAAACCTTCCGCAAAAATCCGAGGACAAAACCTCGTTAAAAAATCCGTGAGGTGGTGGGCTGCGACCGGCGGGTTGCAGTCTGCTACTCCGCAAGGAGAACCTCGAGGGGGCGGGCGTTTGGAACGTGTGGCACAAGCGTCTGCGGTGCTGAGGAAGCACAAGGGGGAGTGGGGGACTTCAAGTCCCCCGAGATGGACGCCGAGAGGCGTGGTGCGCGGGATTGGAGGTAGACTGCCACGGGCGTTCCCACCAATCCCGCATCAAAGCACCGAAGAAGGCCACCGTGGGGTTTTAGTCGGTAAGAGTCCGACATACCTTCGTCACCCCGCCGGGTGACGTCGGATCCATGAGGATTTCCTCACGACAAAAAAAAAAAAGGCATCCAAAATATATGTTAAATGTATCTTAATCCTAGGTCAGGCATATTAATCTGTTTTCGCCCTAATCCGGCGTGTTATAGGTTTTTGGAGGCCTAGCACGAGCGCTATTTTATCGTCATGATGTCGGTTAGAATGAGATGAAAGTATACAAAGTAAGTGCGAAAGAGATGGCTGTTTTACACCATGCGATATCTAGTTAAAAGATCTCTCGTACTATCTATGCCGATTATTGTTCAACGAAACGAGTTATAATTTTTCAGTAAACGGGTTGTAAATTCTAAAATATTATACGCACGAAATCATTTCACGTTCTTTCTCCTTGGTTTTTATCATATATAGTGACAAACAAATGTCCGCAAATGTTTTAAAAAACTCATTTTTCATTTGTGGCAGACAAATAAACGATCAAAATTACGTTCCCATTGCGTAATTAAAAATGTAACGATCCCTTTACCGTGAACATGACAACCAAGGGGACAATTTATCATTCGTGACACCATTTTAATTCTAAACTGACTGGGAAATGAAACGTTATGCTTTCTAAATTATTTTCAAAACGAAACGCAAAGAGCTTTTATTTATTGTAACGCTACAAAAAATAATTGGAAAAACATTTAGGTTTGATTCAAATCATATCTGAAATGTCCTCAGTTCTTTTTGTAGTGTATAGCTGATACTTTTACTGTAAACTTATAATTATACCAAAATATTTGTTCACCACCTCTATCTTAAGTCACTATAATGCAAAAATAAATTTGGCAGTTTTTTATTAATACTTGTTTAAGTATAAAGCACAAACGTAAAAAAACATCTAATAAAAGTGTATGTCCCATCAAAAATGATAATAGATAGTTCCATAACTTTATGACTAAGATAAAACAAGATGCCATTTTAATAAATGCCTGGATCTAGATTTAAGCCCGTATATCAAACGCAATTTATAGTAAGCCTCTTCAAATAGCTCGCTTGCTTGTTAAAATATTACGTACGTTAATAAAATCTGCCAAAAACGCCCGCAGACACCGATAAAAATCGTTTTAGCATTGGGAGCATGAAAAATAGGCTCTCTTTTATTACTGTTAGGTACATTTTAGTGCATAGGAAAAGCATTTGGGGTACAATGCAGGTGTTTATGATTATTTATAGCTTTTGTCTTCTTGAGTTCATCCATTTATATGGACGGCTTGGAATTCGAAGATACAGCAATACAACATAAACTAGTTCCCATTCATGTAGCGACAATACTATTTACGTCATCCATTCCTAGTAGGGTAGGGAGAGCCTAATTATTGTCGTCCAACTGCTTAGATCCTGAAAAAAACAGTCATATGTCAAAAAGTGCTCCAGAATAACCCTTTTTTTTCTTTAGGTAACTTACTGGGACAGCAATACTACTACCAACACGGTAAATAAAATTGTTCCATCTCTATTACCTGATTCTGATCGTGTTTGATTATTAATGTTTTTACTCACGCCACGTCTTTTATTTTTTTCGTTTATATTATAGGTTTTTATTCTGTGGTGTGTTGATAAATTTTGTAAGTATTAGGTATAAAGTTGCGTGAAACACTTTTATAAGTGATTATAAAATTATTTATTTTATATAACTATTTCTTGAATTCTTATTCCTGAAACTTTGAAACTTAAAAATATGAGTTTTTATTATGACCAGATTTAAATGTGATGGCTTTGGCAATTCAAGCATTGTTAATTTTGGTGTTGAACTAAAATGAATATAACAAATTTTGCGTCATCATATTCTGGTGGACTGACCAGATCAGATTATGAGTACGAACAACGAGATCCTCACGAGGTTAACGATCAAATATAATTGTACAGTGAACCCTATTAGCAATTCCAGTGACATTAGTTTCTACATTTCAAATAAGTTAATTATAAGTTAAATTGGATGATAGTTGATATGCGCAATTTTAATGAGCGGAAAAGTTAGTCTCTATTACGAGAAATAAGATGTAAAATTTAAGAATTCGTGATAAATAACTGAAGATTTTTGCATTTGCTTTTGAACAATATATCTGTTATAATACTCAGTAACGAGATCTTCAATAAAACTCAGGTTCAGGAGATAGATTATTTATTTCACCAACGCAATAAAGTATCCATTTTAATTCCATTTTTTATTAAGTGGCTTCAATCGTGTTTGCCACAATTATTTCGCCAATGTCGAGTCAAAGTAAAATATTGCACAAGTTAACTCTTTAAATTTATCAAGACAACTGTCACTAGTCAGTGGGACGAGTGTATTTATTCTAGAAGTCAACCCCTTTCCTTATTTCCGTTTATTCATAGATGGCGCCCAAATATATTTTTTTTTTTTAAATTAATATAATAAACATTAATACAAAAGCAATTTATCAGAAAACCTTGTAAATAAAATAAACCTAACACTCGTCCATCCTGACCTCGTGTATGTCCTCATACACGCATTTCATTAAATAGCTTACTTAACCTAACACTCGGTTAAGATAAACTTTATTTATTAAAAAGAAACAAAATAAAGTTAATAAATTATCATATCTCCCTTTAAAGTTATAAAATTAAATTTACTGACGAATCCGTTGCTTCGGAAGGTGTTCGCAAAGAGAAGAAGCAACAAAGAAACTCTTTGCATTCACATTTTTTCATTTTTTCAAAAATATATTGTACAATTTTGGGTTTAACATATTAAGGTACAAGGTAATTAAGGTACAATTACAGAGCTTAGACTAAGACATATGCTAAATAAAGATACAATATGAACACTTTTAATCTGAGTTCCCATTACAACAACATTTAATTCTTAATCAATATAAAATATGCTCAACAAAAACATTACAGGTAGACTACAACTGTTTTCTTTTTCTTTTTAACTCACTTACTTAGATTACATACATTAACTAAAAATAACACTATTTAAAATTGAGGAGAGATAAATCAATTTAATTATCATTTCGTTGTTAAGTATGGAAAAATAAACTTTTTTCATATACTAAATTAAAATCATAGAGCAACAATAATGAAATAAAAAAAACTAATAAAAAGTAACAACATAAGTAGATCTAAATATATTTATTGTTGTAATTTCTATAATTGGCATAGTTAATTGTTTTTTTAATTTAATTTTAATTTAGTTTCAATCAATTTAATTAAATTTTATAATATTCATTTTTTTAGAATGTTGTATCTGTAATGTTAGTAATATTGTTAATTATTTCAATTTTTAAATCGAATGATGTGATTAGCCTGATGTGATTTGGTGTATTTAGTTGATATGTGTCATTTCAATTTATGTACTTTTTAAGATTGTTTACTATTTTCACTGTTGGCAATCCGTAATAAATAAATAAATGTATATTGTTTTCTCATGACTAAAAACCAAATGCATTCATTTAGACATGGTCTATTCATATTTTTTTTTAACATCTGAACCTATTCCATACTTACATCATTTTCTTTTTTTTTTTTTTTTTACTCACGAGTTTGATTTATTAAAGCCTATGAACTTATTCCATGCATTCATAACATGTGAACCAACACCATTCTCATGAGAAAGTTTTTTAATTTAGTTTTATATAAGGGATGTATAAATTTTGGAAAGAAAGGATTATTATTATATTTTTCATCAAATCCTAAGAATTTTATTTTATAAAAGGGATGTATAAAATTTTGGAAAGAAAGGATTATTAGTCTTTTTTTTATCAAAGCCTACGAACCCATACCATTCTCATAGGCATTGACAAAATGTGAACCGATTCCATTCTCACGAGTTTGATTTTTAATTTTATTTTATATAAGGGATGTATAAATTTTGGACAGAAACGATTATTAGTTTTTTTTTTATCAAATCCTATGAATTTTATTTTATAAAAGGGATGTATAAAATTTTGAAAAGAAAGGATTATTAGTCTTTTCTTATCAAAGCCTACGAACCCATACCATTCTCATAGGCATTGACAAAATGTGAACCGATTCCATTCTCACGAGTTTGATTTTTAATTTTATTTTATATAATGGATGTATAAATTTTGGACAGAAACGATTATTAGTTTTTTTTTTATCAAATCCTATGAATTTTATTTTATAAAAGGGATGTATAAAATTTTGAAAAGAAAGGATTATTAGTCTTTTCTTATCAAAGCCTACGAACCCATACCATTCTCATAGGCATTGACAAAATGTGAACCGATTCCATTCTCACGAGTTTGATTTTTAATTTTATTTTATATAAGGGATGTATAAATTTTGGACAGAAACGATTATTAGTTTTTTTTTATCAAATCCTATGAATTTTATTTTATAAAAGGGATGTATAAAATTTTGAAAAGAAAGGATTATTAGTCTTTTTTTTATCAAAGCCTACGAACCCATACCATTCTCATAGGCATTGACAAAATGTGAACCGATTCCATTCTCACGAGTTTGATTTTTAATTTTATTTTATATAAGGATGTATAAATTTTGGACAGAAACGATTATTAGTTTTTTTTTTTATCAAATCCTATGAATTTTATTTTATAAAAGAGATGTATAAAATTTTGAAAAGAAAGGATTATTAGTCTTTTCTTATCAAAGCCTACGAACCCATACCATTCTCATAGGCATTGACAAAATGTGAACCAATTCCATTCTCACGAGTTTGATTTTTAATTTTATTTTATATAAGGGATGTATAAATTTTGGACAGAAACGATTATTCGTTTTTTTTTTATCAAATCCTATGAATTTTATTTTATAAAAGGGATGTATAAAATTTTGAAAAGAAAGGATTATTAGTCTTTTTTTATCAAAGCCTACGAACCCATTCCATTCTCATAGGCATTGACAAAATGTGAACCAATTCCACTCTCACGAGTTTGATTTTTAATTTTGTCTTTATTTTATACATAAATCACGTAAAATTCTGGATAGAAGCACTAATTGATCTTAATTTACCCCAAACCGGATTATGTATAGATGTAGTATTCAAACATATATAGTATTTTTTAAGATTTTCACGATTGCACATTATAATTGAAACAACTATTGATTTTCGGATATTTTAATCGCGTGTTATTACATTATTTTTAAAGCCCGACTTTTCGAAAACTTTTCAGTTATCATGGTCACGGGAAAACTGAGGTGTTATTTGTCATTCATTATACATATATTTTAAAATTACCACAAAAGCTTTGTATACGAATTTTTCGGAAATACTTTGCCATATCATCACATGAGCACTCTTTTTTTTCATAGGACTTATATTCGAAAAGGATATAAAATAGGCTAATTTTTGCTCAATTTCCTAAAGTTTAAGACCTACTTTGATTGTGATTTAACTTCTTTTTTTTTTATCGATGTATTTCTATATTCTTTGAAATCATTATAATGTGAAGTTTCGATTATATTTCTCATTTACGTTTGAGTTTTTGATAATTAATAATATCGTTATGACTTCGATAGTTATCTTTGCCAAATGCAAAATTATAGTGGCCTTCACTTAGGTAATGAATTAACAAAGTAAAACATATTAATTTTATCAATCATAAAATGAATATAAAATAAGCAGCTCAGCTACTTAGTTGTTCCGTTGCCACTAGTTTAAAATGTTGCATTGACGAATTGAAAATGCCCTTTCTAAGAAATTCAAAAATCTTGCAGGCTTAATTATAAAAAGTAGTAGGTGAATGTGACAAAGTTAACCATTATATCCAAAATTTATATTGTGAGGGACGTCCTGTATTAACACTGTATTAACGGGTTTTTACTTAATACAATAGCTTTAAAAAGTATGATTGTTGATTTTATACCGACGGAAAAACTGACAACTTACAAACTTTCCCATGACTACTTGGAAACTAGGGGAGGATTAAAATAAAAACGAATCTGCCACGTTGAATTAAAAATCAGTGACAAAGCCAATTGTTTACCTTATTGAACTAAAAATTGCATGCCTGCAAAAGGTAAAACATGTTGATCTTTTCTATGTTATAAAAACTTATTGTACCATGTTATAAGGGCAAATAAAGATTACTATTCTATGAATGTTTGCTTATCAAAACAATCACTGAGACATATTATGTAATTAGAATAAAATACGAGGCCAAATTTACAAAATATTAATATACTAAACTAATAATAAACTAACTCTAATTGCCTCGCAGCTCGCATTCCCAACTCAAATTGTCTAGCACACATGCGCAGTTCACAAATATACTAATTATAAGAATAAGATAAATATAATAAGATAATATAAATATATGATACACGCGCATTAAATCTTTGTTCTCGCCAGTAATTAGTGATTTGACGATCTATAATATGTCGGTATTAAGATTATACATATCATTGTAAGTGTATTGTTTGAAATAGTAGGTTGGGTATGTGATCGAGTGAGAGATAAATAAGAGTACTTTGAAGCAAAACTAAGAGCTACTTGCTTGTTCAGCAAACTCCAATGTTTCCAGCACTTCGTTTTAATTTCTTATCTGACAATTTAATCAATGACTTGTTTATGTATATTTTAGTTGATACAGGGTATTGTTTTTTACATCAATGATAAGATGGATTGGCGTCGTCAGAGCTCTGTGCAGGAGGTTTCCGGGCTAACACAAACATTGTAGTTGACTTAAAAAGATGTGTGATGATACTGATGATCACAGGTATTGGGTGAGTTTTCTTTCGGGCTCCCCTCCCAACTAAAGACCCTCCGAATTTATATATAAAAGTATATTTTAACACAAAATTTAAAATTTAATGTCACGTCCAATAACAAAGCTCTATCCGTTTACTTTGAAATAAATGATTATTTTATTCATATTCTTCCTTACTGCATACTTACGACCTTTTGTTTATGTGTGTATTTCATATACTCAAAATTCACAGTATCCCTGATAATATAGTTATTGATATATAATAGTTATATTTATTGGTTATATTTTATTACATGATATAAATAGAACTATCGGTATGGTATACAGTGTCTGTGATTTCACTTATAGAGTACTGACTGAAAATCTGTGTTGTGGGATAGCACTAAGTGCTGAGCCAGATGCCCTCTTATTGCTGATGCAAGCATATGACAAGGAAACTCTGAATGCTGTTCTTGATATATTGATATTGTCTCATTTGTTTGTTGCTATTAATATTGTATTTACTTTGTTTCGTTCTTTTTCGTTAAAATTATTCAGGCATTTGTTTTTGACATTGTAAAAATATAAACAGAAAGTTTAATTTTAAGATGGTTTGGTTACAGCATATATAATATGGGAAATAATGACGTGAATATAAATTTATGTATTATTTAACTAATTAACTAAAAATAAGTAACCTGTACATTATAGAAGATCCAGCGATTACACAGCCGATTCTGTTATAGGCGATACGTCACTATCACACATTCGACTCATCAGGTTCAATCACTAGCGCTAGGGCGCCGAGATCGGCAATGGATGAGGCCTCGGCCGCGGTTGCGACCGTCATAACGACGGCTCTGGCTAAGATGGCTCCAGCTACGACGACACCGTTGACCACGATGCCGTCCCACGCGTGAGCCCCTGCTACAGCTTAGACTGCGGTGGTCAGGCCTAGGCTTGATCTTTGGAACAAGGCCTTGCGATGACGTGACGTCCTAGGAACTGACGTCTGCACTTGCTTTGTCTCATTAACTGTTGACGCCATGCCTCGACCGAGAATGCAGAAATACATGATGATTAGACAAGTTTTTGTTCGTATCTCAGAAACTGACTGAAATTTTACCCCCCTTTTACAAACCCCAATCATAGTAGGGCCTATACAATGGATGTACAAATACGTGCATAATGTAATATATGTGCATATAGGTATTATATATAAGAATGTAAATTTTAATATTTTCGTCTACGTAAAAGACTACCGGACATTATTACACAAAATAGAGGCATTTAAGTAAGCAATGGCATATGGCTATACGAACGATTAGGCACGTGTGCAGAAATAAAATTGTGGTATTTCTATTATCGGGGAGCAACCCTGACCAAGTGTAGGGCGGCATGAAACAAAATCTACTTCCACTTTACACGTATTTTGGATAGTGAAGCAATGAGCCGTCCACAAACAGAGTAGCTGGCTATATTTATAGAGCTTGTGCCCCGCTATAACCCTAATACAATACGAAACCATGAATCATGGTTCATTGGTGAACTTTATTTATACAATAATATAAATATTAAGGAATAATAATACGGTACTCGCGTTCAGCTCCGTTTTGCGTAAATAGTTCCACTTCTGAATTGTTATAATACTCAGTAACGAGATCTTCAATAAAACTCAGGTTCAGGAGATAGATTATTTATTTCACCAACGCAATAAAGTATCCATTTTAATTCCATTTTTTATTAAGTGGCTTCAATCGTGTTTGCCACAATTATTTCGCCAATGTCGAGTCAAAGTAAAATATTGCACAAGTTAACTCTTTAAATTTATCAAGACAACTGTCACTAGTCAGTGGGACGAGTGTATTTATTCTAGAAGTCAACCCCTTTCCTTATTTCCGTTTATTCATAGATGGCGCCCTAATACATTTTTCTTTTTAAAATTAATATAATAAACATTAATACAAAAGTAATTTATCAGAAAACCTTGTAAATAAAATAAACCTAACATATCATTGTTAGGATCGTACAAAGTGACGGTAGTCTCTGCCTAACCCGATGGGAACTTATGGTGAGAATAAATATATGTATGTTGCAATTTTTGGGATTTCTACATTGATATTGCAATTTTAAGTTATGTTGGTAAAAACAAGTTATTCCAGTTAAGATTTACATTCATTTCAAACAGACACAAACAAACATATAAACATTTTATGGAAAACAACAATTAATATTGATATTTGTCAACACACATCTATTCAATTCCTAAGCCACCCCCAGTACAACAAGGGGTTAGTGAGAGGAAAAACTGAACGGAAGTTTCACAGCTAATGATGCTGATAATGTGAATAGCTTTTATAATAATAATAAGCATAATAAGCATAAACGTTCACGCCAAATATCCCCGAAGGGGTTGGCAGAGGTACTAATACTTCTGAACATCACGTGACTTTGTCACCTGGTGTTCAGAGTACCCACGTTTTGCATGGACAGTATACTCACGTGATAGGGGGCAAGCCTATCGCCGTTTTGTACGAATACACTGTCACATGACTAAGTCCAACTCAGCCATGTGGGTTTCCTCACGATGTTTTCCCTCACCGTTAACAACCATGATAAATTAACCACACATATGTCTTTAGAAAAGACAAATTGGTGTAGGCCCGACCCAGGATTTGAACACTAGTCGTTTGCACGATAACCCAGTGTTCTACCCACTGGGCTATCACGGTTGCTTTTATCTAGTTAATATACTATTAAATTTATAAAATTTGTGTAAGGCTCATCAAAGCAACTGACCCAGGTAACATACATACATATACTCACGGCCATAAATCCTAATAAGGGGACCCAGAGCTTCAGAGCTGGCAACTCCTCAGCCACATTTGGATGTTGGTATGGAACAAGATGATAGAAATAAACTATGGTTGGTGATGGGTCTCCAACCTCATCGCCCAATAACCTTTTTTTCACCATCCTTTCCCCAAGCAACTTCCAAAAGTGGCTGAGGAATTTCTAATTTACTAACTCTGACTAACCCTTCAAGGGATTTATAGCCGTGAGTATGTATGTATGTATATGTATGTATATTTCTTACTATATAATTCAACGAATACAAAATCTAAACCACGATAATAAATTTGAAATTAATTTGAAGTTGGAATTCCAAATCAAACCAAAAATATTTGAGTTTGGCGGCCAGTTCGATGAACGCTAATCTTCTCATATATAAAATTTACGTGTCACAGTGTAGTGTTAGTCACCAAACTTCTCGGAAACGGCTAAACAAATTTAAATGAAATTTTGCATACAAATTCGGTGGGTCTGAGAATAGGTTTATAACTATTTTAGATACTTTTAAGTGATAAGGGTTGTACAACCCTAACCTTTTATTTTTTATTTTATTGACTGGAAATTTTCTAGAATCAATTTATATGGCAAAACAACGTTTCCCGGTTCAGTTAAGTAAAACTTATATTAAATAATCAAGTATTGCATTGTTTATATAAAAATATACACACTAAAAGTGGATAGCCTGGGAATAAGGTAAAAAAATACTTAATCACTTTTAAAATTGAGTGGGGAGAAGACCCACATCACTGGAAAGCCCCAAAAGCCTAAATTGCCTAACAACCACCGCGGAAAAAATAAAAAAGGCTGTTTATTTACTAACCCATTTTGCTTGCCGCGGCGTTATGAATCTCAGTTTAAATAGCAATTCCCTATATCCTTGCCGAGGGTGTCAAAGGATATTACTATAGGGGTAAGGGCCTAGTAAGTTATTGTCAGAGAATGTTTCTGGAAACTTGTAACCAAGAATACATTATTTTACTAAACCATAACATAACATAACATAACATAAACGTTCACGCCGAATATCCCCGATTCTATTCTATTCTAAACCAAAACAGTATAAAAAACCAGAGCCGAATATAACAAGTCATACTTCTTTTATTGATAATTTGCATGGATCTAAATTATTTAGTTTTTATATTCGAAAAACCTATTCATGTCTGGAAGCTAGTGACATACAGAAATGCATAAGGCTATTTTAAAATTTCTCACCGGCAGTATGGCACAAAGCATTAGAATTCGTTTTACCAATTCAATCGATACTACCTGCCTACCCCAATGATATATAATGCCGAGATTAAATGTCAAATGGACCTAAACAACTGTTTCTATTCAATTCATGATTAACTAGATTTAGAATTAATATTGGCTGCAGGCTAATATTATTAACCACTTTGCCTTCAATTGCTTTGGAAATTAATATTGTAAGAAAATGGTTGACACAGGTAATTTAAATGTTGAAACGACGAAAATTACAGTAACTATGTTTTTAATCGTTTACTTCGTATCATACCATATTAGAAAAAAGTAATTGAATTTAACTTGTCAAGGGCGGTGCTATATGGAATTGAAAGTTGTTGTAAAGTAATAGAATGACTTTATATGACACTAGCGATTTGTCTCTTCTTTGGAATAGAGAGATGAAATATATACATACATACATATACTCACGGCTATAAATCCCTAGAAGGGGTAGCCAGAACTAAGGAATTATAAATTCCTCAGCCACTTTTGGAAGTTAAGTGGGGAAAAGATTGTAAAATAAAGGTTGTTGGTGATGGGTCTCTAACCGCATCGCCCAAAAATCCATTAAAAAACCCCAATACCCTTAGTCGCCTCTTAAGTACACCCATGGGAAGAAACGGGGTAGTGCTATTCTAAGCCGAAACTACACAGCACATGAAATATATCTTTACGAATAGATGAAAGTAAAGTCAGTTGGCGTCAGGAAAGTTCCAAATGACAGTGTATGATGATTGTCTAATTTTGACGCTTGTATTATATCGGATTTGGCATCAGAAGGTGTATCTCACGGATATTGTTCATATTCAATTAAGTTATGGGTCTTTTGTATGGGTAATGAGGGCAGGAGTTAGCATATCGGTACTGTTAGGCGCTTTAATGAGAGACTAATGGTTTTATGCTTGCAAGCTCTTCAGCAGAAACGGTAGTGTGTTGTTTATGTGGATCTCGGTATATCGATCTAAATTATTTAACGATTAGATGGCGTTGTCGGCGTTTTGTACATCGCGGTATGATTTCTTCTAAAGTTTGGTATAAATACCTCGGTCTCACTTGTGCGATTCATGACGCTCTGCTACCAAGAAAAGAAGAAATCACTTACGTGAGGCCCGCCCGTATTTAACCTCATAAGATGTTAAGATGGGTGTAATTTTTAGAAATGCCTTGAGCATTTGATAATTCTTTAATGTAATGCAGTGACAGAAAGGTGTATGTAAAGGTTATGTGAGATAGTAGGGAACGGAACATTGTGACTCGTGAACTGAACTGTGTGATGTGGATATTTTTGTATTGTAAAGTTGGAGCGCATTGATAGAATGGAAAGTTTGTCAAAAAGATAAATAGATGCGGATGGCAATGTCAGTACAGGTCACGACATTTAAATCAAATTGAAAATGTGTTCAAAAGCTTAAAATATTAATAATTGAAAAAAAGTGCTACAGGTTTGCCAGGACTTATAGTCTCTGACTAACAATGTGAGGACAAACGACGTTAGCACAGTTTTATGTATGCAATACGTGGATATACTAAACTCACTATAGGGATAATCAAGTTGGCTTCAAAACACTATCCCAACTTTACTTGAATTATCATATTCCCAGCTTTGCATCACATCACCGCATAATGACTGAGGGTCTTGTCAAAGTGAATGTCATGTTATCATCAGTGAGTACAATTAAAAAAGTTATAAAAATTTTGAATACCGAAAAACACATATATTATACAGCTACTTATACAGCTATAATGACACTAAGTAAATTTTATTTGGAATCGACTATCGCGAAGAAAAATGGGTTATACTCTTGTCATCATGAATTAGATAATTATAATATATATCGGGACCAACAATCGTCCAGAATTAAAATTATTTATTTAAACATATAATTTACCATATCGCTAAGATGTAAGAATATGGAATAAAATATATATAACAGTGATGGCTCATTGGGTAGAACACTGCCTGTTATAACATAACAGGCGTGGCTTCAAATCCTGGGTCGGCCTTCACCAATTTGTCTTCTCTAAAGACATATCTGTGGTTGATTTGTCATGGTTGTTAATAGCGAGGGAAAAGATCGTGAGGAAACACGACTAATTTGTACGTAAGCAAAACGTGGGTACTCTGAACACCGGGTGTCAATGTCACGTGATGTTCAGAAGTATTAGTGCCTCTGTCAGTCCCTAAAGTGATATACGGCTTGAGCGTTTGAGTTTGAGGAATTAAATAGAAACCTATCTTTATTGAGAATCAGAATTGAATCAGTTTGCCGCAGAAATTTGCTTATCTCTTAAACGATCTCTTCCAGACAACAGTTGGATTGTAAGGACAGCGAATAAATGGTAATGATAGGTTGATCAAAAACAGACAAATTGATACAAAATGGTTAGTTTACTCTTCAATGTATATTATATTACATATTTATCTCTAGTTTACAGCTTATTTACAAAAATACTAAATAGCTATAATTTAAGTACATGAACACAGAATATAGAGAAGACTACTTTTAATAGAATACGATACGGCTAGAAGTATCACTTCCCAGAAAAAATAAAACCAGATTATTAAAATGAATTTTTCGCTTTTACCAACTATATCTTTTACTATAATCTCATTATTCCAAAGGTTTAAAAGACCGAAGTAACTTTATCTATAGTCTTACAAATCGTTAATCTCTTTAACTAGATATTATTTATGTTAGAAAAATTGTATAAATAAAACGCGGATGCATGCCCCCTGCAGACAAAGAAAAGTTTCGTCACATTTAGTTAGGTTAGGTTAGGTTAGATTATGTATAAACCCCCACACGGTGCAGCCTTGTCGTGGCGTGGGGGCTCAGTAGCCCCGGACTAGCCATCCGGGGTGAAGCTAATGCACCGAGGTGGCGTCGCTCCCAGTATCCCTCTCATTAGGAGAGGGGACAGGGGAAGCGACGCAAATCGTAACCCTAGCAACAGTTGTAGCCGCTGTTGCTGGGACCGAGGGCCTTGCCGTCACTGGCAGGTCGCGAGGAGTCAACCTCTATAAAAAATCGGAGGAGAAAACCTCGTTAAAAATCATGGGGTGGGTTGCTCCCGTTTTCCTTTCGAGGTGTAGAGAGGGAACGGGAGCAAGAGGGGAACTCGTAACCCTGGCAGTATTGCACTACCAGGGCCGAGGGTCTTGCCGAGGTGTAGGCTTGACCGCGAGGAGTAAACCTCTATAAAAAATCGGAAGAGGAGTAAACCTTCCGCAAAAATCCGAGGACAAAACCTCGTTAAAAAATCCGTGAGGTGGTGGGCTGCGACCGGCGGGTTGCAGTCTGCTACTCCGCAAGGAGAACCTCGAGGGGGCGGGCGTTTGGAACTTGTGGCCCAAACGTCTGCGGTGCTGAGGAAGCACAGAGGGGAGTGGGGGACTTCATGTCCCCCGAGATGGACGCCGAGAGGCGCGGTGCGCGGGATTGGAGGTAGACTGCCACGGGCGTTCCCACCAATCCCGCATCAAAGCACCGAAGATGGCCACCGTGGGGTTTTAGTCGGTAAGAGTCCGACATACCTTCGTCACCCCGCCGGGTGACGTCGGATCCATGAGGATTTCCCCACGACAAAAAAAAAAAAAAAAAAAAAAAAAAAAGATTATGTATAAACCCCCACACGGTGCAGCCTTGTCGTGGCGTGGGGGCTCAGTAGCCCCGGACTAGCCACCCGGGGTGAAGCTAATGCACCGAGGTGGCGTCGCTCCCAGTATCCCTCTTAGTAGGAGAGGGGACAGGGGAAGCGACGCAAATCGTAACCCTAGCAACAGTTGTAGCCGCTGTTGCTGGGACCGAGGGCCTTGCCGTCACTGGCAGGTCGCGAGGAGTCAACCTCTATAAAAAATCGGAGGAGAAAACCTCGTTAAAAATCATGGGGTGGGTTGCTCCCGTTTTCCTTTCGAGGTGTACAGAGGGAACGGGAGCAAGAGGGGAACTCGTAACCCTGGCAGTATTGCACTACCAGGGTCTTGTCGAGGTGTAGGCTTGACCGCGAGGAGTAAACCTCTATAAAAAATCGGAAGAGGAGTAAACCTTCCGCAAAAATCCGAGGACAAAACCTCGTTAAAAAATCCGTGAGGTGGTGGGCTGCGACCGGCGGGTTGCAGTCTGCAACTCCGCAAGGAGAACCTCGAGGGGGCGGGCGTTTGGAACTTGTGGCCCAAACGTCTGCGGTGCTGAGGAAGCACAGAGGGGAGTGGGGGACTTCATGTCCCCCGAGATGGACGCCGAGAGGCGTGGTGCGCGGGATTGGAGGTAGACTGCCACGGGCGTTCCCACCAATCCCGCATCAAAGCACCGAAGATGGCCACCGTAGGGTTTTAATCGGTAAGAGTCCGACATACCTTCGTCACCCCGCCGGGTGACGTCGGATCCATGAGGATTTCCCCACGACAAAAAAAAAAAAAAGATTATGTATAAAACGAGCGAGCGTAGCGCAGCGGAGCGAGCACCTAAATGCCTGATGCATGCCTATATGCATACTTGCTTGCTTACAGCTTGCTTGCATGCTTGCTACATATAGGGGACGGGGGGCGGGGTATACTACTTACATAAAATATGCCTGCAAAATTATTCATAGCAGTAGGTATCATTCAATACATCTGTATTTCAAATGTATGGAAAATGATTTTTTGGAATAGTGATTATTCGGAAAAGCAATATTGCGGAATTAAGGTATATCTGGTTTTTGATCCTGTGGGAATTCGTTCTAGTGGTTAATCAAAATGATAGTAAAGAAAAAAAAGGCAATCGATAATCTGGAATGTAAGAACATGGTATTTGAAATTTCGGTGAAACAATATTATGGCAACTAAAAAAAGTCGATTAGTTTTCGGTAAAATAATCTTCGGTTTTAAAAGTTTCGGATATACAGTATGTAACCCCATAAAATACGTATAATCAACATATTCAAGTCCCTGATCGTTGACTCCTTATTGCAATTAGAACTTAACGAAACAGACAGTAACTAAATGATTATGTTTTTCTGTCTAATACTCTCTGTTGATAAATACTTCATTGTAATTAAAAATCACATAGACAAAAAGTAATTTTCCTTAGTTTTCTGATTAGTAAAAAGTTTTAGTTTGCAAGCTCTTTCCTGTCCTTTTACACAATGCTTAGTAGATAACAAACAAAAAGAATCCGAAATGATTACGTTAGTGATCGTTGTAGGCGACTAACTTTTCCTTTTGCCTCCGAAAGTTGTGAAATACACATTATTTATTAGTACAGCCCCGTATCATTGTTATTTATTCGCAACAAGAGAGTTCGATGTTCACTTTAGTTGTTTCTTGTCATGAAGTACACAAGCCATTGAATGTAGAAAAAAAGATTCCTAAATTGTTGCTGATTCCATATCAATAAATCCCAAGTAAATAAACTGTCCAAAAGAAACAAATAGTTCAAAAAAAGCAATGAATCCATGTTATAGATATAATGCTTTGAATATATTCGCTGTGTAGTGTCGGCTAAGAATACCACTTCTTTCTTCCCGTGGGTATTCATAGGAGGCGATTTAGGGAATTGGGGCTTTTAATTTGATTTTTGGGCTATTCGTTTGAAAAACCTATCTCCAATTCGTTTATTTTACAATATTTTCCTTACTCAACTGCCGAAAGTGCCAGTGAAATTTCTAATTCAGAATTTCTGGCTACCTCTTCTAAGGATTCATAGCCTTGAGAGAGAGAATTTGTATGTGTGTATTTTTTATTTAAAAAATGTTCATCAATTGATAATCAAAAGCAAAGAAAGGGAGCAATGCAGCCAGTATGGAATAAAGTATTTTTCCAATACATATACTCACGGCTGTAAATCCTTAGAAGCCAGTTAGCCAGAGCAAAGGTTTTAGAAATTCCTCAGCCACTTTTGGAAATGTGAGTGGGGAAAAGATGGTAAAAATAAAGGTTGTCGGTGATGGGTCTCCAACCGCATCGCCCAAAAATCCCTTAAAAGCCCCAATACCGTTAGTCGCCTCTTACGCACACCCACCGGAAGATATGGGGTAGTGCTATTCTAAGCCGACACTACACAGCATAAATATCATATTTTTCTAAATATTTATAGTTTTCTTTTTGTAAACAGTACAGTTCTAAATTTTAGGTACGAGTGCGAAATTGATAAATTCACTTTTTATTCCTTAAGGAAAGTAGTATGAATAACCATATTCAGCTTAACATTTTAATTGAAAGCGACAACTCCAATATCCGAGGCAGTAATATTCCTTAGATCTCAACCGAAAATAGCTTATTGAATGAAAGTGATTATTATGAATACAATATTTTTACATTTTCCTCAATTTATCTATTCACTGGCTTTTTCAATTTATTTTCCCTATAATTATTACTTGACTGTTTGTGGTGTGTGCGAATTGAATCTAATTTCTTTTTAATTTTGCGAATGCTATAGCTTTGAATAGCACTAGTCCATTTCCTTTAATGGGTGTCGTATCAGGCCACCTAGGGTTTTTAGGATTTGTAAGTGATTTTATTGTAATTAGACTGGAGATTTATTTTTAAACATCTTTTATTTTATAATCTAGTTTCTTAAAAGTGGCAAAGGATTTATTTATTCTGAATCTCTGGGTGCCCCTTTTTTGCCATTAATAGATATGTATGCGTACAATGAAAATAATATCGTGGCCAAATATGTCAGTAAGTTTTTTTCTTTTTTATCAGAATATAAAAAACTGGTCATATGTAAAAGTAAAAAACATATGTAGTTGTAAACACATATTACATATTGTGTTACATACATATACTCACGGCTATAAATCCCTAGAAGGGGAAGCCAGAGCTAAGGAATTAGAAATTCCTCAGCCACTTTTGGAAAGTTGCGTGACGAAAAGATGGTAAATAAAGGTTGTTGGTGATGGATCTCCCCAATACCGTAAGTCCTATAAGGTACACCCACCGGAAGAAATGGGGTAGTGCTATTCTAAGCACTACACAGCCTATTGTGTTCTAAAACTTTTTTTACTTACTGAGTGGCTGATATACTTAACACAATCTATTACCAACAGAATGTACCGACCTAAAATTGCGAATGTAGGATCCTTTGAGAGGTATAGGAAAATGGGAGGACATAACAACACAACAGCTTAGTAGAAGCTTTAAGATCGGTTACATTTATGAGGAGCTCTCCATAAAAGATTTTATTTTTAATATTGTGAGGGTAAACTCAAGCGGTATACAGAAAACATCTGCCTATTAGTTTGTCTTCCTGTATTTAAAACCTCTGTGATTTTTACACTTACATGTGTACACCAACCATGAATAGGTTATATGATCATATTTTATTTATTACATTGTTTTTTTTTTATAAAATACATCTACTTATCTAATTCTAGAAACTAATTGTTGTAACGTAAAAACAGACCATAATAGACATGAAAAATCCGCAAGTTTTCACTCGATTTGGCTACCAATTCCTTAAAGTAAATATCTCATTGAAGAGAATATAACATTTACCATCAAGCGGAGACATGTCAGAAGCTATAGGAACATAAACTCAGGTTATGGCTATGTTATGTTGTTTATGAAGAAAAAAATACATAAAAAATGGTTAAGTCGGTCAATATACTTATTGACCGACTTAACCATTTTTTATCGGTTTGCGACTTGTTTTCTAGCAAAATCGTCGAATGAAACATCATTTTCATCAATCCCGTAAGAATTGACCTCCTTTTAGACTAATAAAACAAGTGCGTTTATTACATAGTATAGTAATATAAACCTTAGTCGGGATAATCACATGACTTGGTTATTGATCAGGAATATAATACAACGAATTTATTTGGGCTCGTGTAGTTTTAATAGTGTTGTCATAATTTGTTGTTTGATAGATGAAGCTGAAGTATCAATATCAAAAGTTTTTAATGTTACAATTCGCTGAAATCCGCTTTGATACGAGTCCAATGTAGAACAACACCTATAAAATACAGATAGAAAAACATATAACATGTTTGTGAGAATAGTAGTAACTCACTTGGAAGAGGCGACTAAAACTACATATTTTCAGCTGCTGAAGTTGAAGACCACAAACCAGTGATGTGATGAAAAATCCATAACAATATTAACTCTTCTCTGAAATTTCAATAGTCTGTCAGTGGCTCAACAAGACCCTTTTGGAGATTAGAGCCTCGTATTATATTAGTGGACTATTTGTGACTTATAAATTTAAACTACAAGATGAAAACCAAGAAAGATTTTTTCAGCTAACTAGATAAATTGTATTACACTACCGGCTAAGTGTATTCACATAAAACACCTTTTTTGCTCGTGTATTAACGTCCTTACCATTTTTTTTTATTATATTCAGGGAAATCCATTTTTAAACATTAAATACTTTTCGGAAGGAAGTCTTTGGTCATCAAATCGAATTTTTAATTAAGGATTCAGAATACCAACCTTCATTTAAAAGATTTCATTTGAAGCCAATGGTTTAAAGACGTAGATATTAAATTTTATGCCAATCAAGTCAATGAATATGAATAGAAAAAAAGCGATTATATTTTGGTTCAAGATATACTCAGTGTTATTTTTACATTATATTTTTGATGACAAAAATAATACAATGCATGCCTCAAGTACTAAAATTTCGTTAAAACTCTAAACTTTCAGAGGTTTTCTAAAACTGATCGCTTCTAGCAATGGCATCGTTCTGCTCTATTTCTTTTACTATTTTAGAATTTTATTTTCTTTAGGTTACTTTACGTTTGTACTCATAATGAGCTAACCGCAGGCAGAACATAACGTCAAAGTGAGTGTCTCCTGCCAAAAAAATATAGTTGTAAAAGAAATATGGACCCCATGTGGATGGTTTTGTCAGTAGAGAATGGACCCGCAAGTAGTTTTTAGACCAGATTAATACAGAATACCGAAGTGACAAGAATAAATCGATAATCTCTGTCTAATTTGAATGTTTTTGTTCATGAACACCTCATGTGGGGAGGTAGGGAACACAAACACTACTTAAAAGTGTAAAAGAAACAAAGGATAGAAGAATTTCGTGCTGGCAGCCATTGCCACGGTAGCTCAATTGGCAGAGCGATGGGGGCGTATACCCGAGGTCGCGGGTTCGATTCCCGCATGTGTCAAAATTTTTCTTTCCTTTATTTATTCTTTATTTATTAGTAATCTCTGTCTACCCTAATAGGAAATATGGCGTGAGTATATGTATGTGTGTATTTATCTATTTATGTAGGAGCAAAAGAAGGATACTTCCGAACTTGCACTTGCACTTTCATTTCAAACTTTTAGCAGATTTTTTTTTTCTATTTTTTTTGCGTATTATTACTATCTAAATAGTTGTATTCTCACTTCCCTGCAGCTTATTCAAAAGTTTTGCGCCCAGCCGATATCCTTGTAATCCAAGCTAGGAAATATGAGCTCTATTATCATGTTTCAAAATCTCTTGAAACTATTTCGGGAAAATAAAAACGAATAATTAACTTGTGTCGTTAAAGAGTTGAAAACTCTCTTCCTTTCTCATATCAATAATAATATTGGATTCTGTACCTTTTCCAAACGAATGTTAATAGAATAACATTCTCAGACGGATTACAAGACAAATAATATTTAAAAAAAATTAATAATAATTAGTAATCGGCGCTTTTGTCAATTTATGTGACAATAGCAAAATACCGAGCCAGGTACCTGTTCGCCAAATGAGGGCACATTGTGTAAATTGTAAGTTTTGTGTTTTATGAATTATTATTATTTAGTTTTTTTCTAGTATATAGGTTTTTTTTGTTGTTGTATAAGTTGTTTAAGTCTATTTTTATTGTTTTTTTATATTGTTTGTGTCCTCAAGAGGAGAATAAAGATTTTTCTTTCTTTTTTTTGTAATGACAACGACAACCGCGGTTTAGTGAGTACAGAGGTCATGACTAGAGAGTTGAAATACCTTAATTTTTTATTTGATATGTTCAATATTGTTTAATAGATTATTAATCAAATCGTGGGTTATCGTAAGAGGCGACTAAGAGTATAGGAATAAAGGCATTTTAAGATATTTTTGGGCGATGTGGTTGGAGACCCATCGCTTTCTTTTCCGCACTCAACTTCCAAAAGTGGCTACGGTATTTCCTATTCTAAAGCTCTGGCTACCCTATTTAGGGATTTATAGCCGTGAGTAAAGGTATGTACGTATGTAGCATGGTAGTAAAATGTCATCCTAATCAAACCCACATGACTGAGACATGTAACTGAGTTTTTGTACAAAACGGCGATAGATCTGCCTCAGTAACGTAAAAATACAGACCCAGCTAAATCTTGGTCTAGGTTTCTCGTGTTATTCAGAAGTGCTCATATAACCAGAGGATCTTATGACACAGGCAGTCCTCAGACTAGTCATCAGATCTCAATCAACGAAAGTTTTATACTCAGATTATATATATTTCTACTCAGAGGCAATAATAACCTCTGCCATCGCCCGCATGATTTCAAAATTTATATTAATGATATATTGTATACAATATTAAATAGCACCATAACTCATTACGGTACTTCCCTTAATTAAATCTGTGTGCAATGTCCGATTATATATTATATTACCAATTAATTGAGATGGTATAAAAGAGCATCAAACACGTAATTCATATTTCAGTAAACCGTAGAAAATGTGTGGGTGTAAGGCGTGGGAGAAGATCAAATTATATACAACTTTATTGAGTACATAAAAACTTTCGGGAATTCTATTAATTCCTTATTATTTATTATTGTGATTGATTTGGTTAGATTATCTAACAGAACTGTTTTGATATCATCATTATGGATGCGGACCGTCAACGTTTACGAAAACAGAAAGTTATTTATGTTATATTCTGTGGAGTATATTTTTGTCACAACACAAATATAATTTCACTAATATGGATCTTAATTTAGCTACTGACTTATTTAATGGAACTTGTTTAATCTTAAATATTGAAAGTTTTCGATAAAAAGTCACAAACAACGAAACAAACTCAGTTAGCTGCTGAGCTTTACTTACCTGTTTTTACGTTACGTACCATTTTGAAGAATAGAGAAGGAATTAAAGAAAGATTTAGATTGGTAGGTGTGCAGAGTAAAAAGCCAATGGTAGAAAAGTTTAATAGATTAGAAAAAAATTTGGTGGAATGGCTTCATCAAGCACGAGCTTCAAAACTGCCCATAAGTGGCCCCATGATATGCGAGAAAACGTCTAAGGCATTATCAGCTAGATTTAAAAATATATACCCACCAAAAACATTAAATGTAAAAAAATGCCAAGTCTCTCGATGCAGTCTTTCCATCGTAAAAAGTTTTGAGATCTCATAGAAGCCAAGTCCTATTTAAAATATTTCGTAGTTATAAATCAACATTTAGTAATTGTATCAATAGTTTTCTTTATATTATAATTATAGTGACTTGGCAATGAGCACAAGAAGAAACAAATAAAACGGAATATTTGGAGGAGTTGAAAGTTACACACACCGCATGCGTAAACATTAATATCACAAAATTAATTTTCTTTTGGTTTATCCGTGTCGTCCCAACCGAATTTCGGCAACGGCAGTCAGTCTTAGTGCACTCTCGATTCATTTACTTTCATAAAGCAATGGCCCGTAAGGTATTCTTAATTATTGTATTTGAGCATGTAGTCGGTAGTGACCATCATGATTCACACATAACAAATAATCTGATCACTGGTCTCGTCAGTAACATTTGCACATAATTCCAGGCAGTAAGCAGCTTTTAATTTGTGCTCATTGCCAAGTCACTATAATTATAATATAAAGAAAACTATTGATACAATTACTAAATGTTGATTTATAACTACGAAATATTTTAAATAGGACTTGGCTTCTATGAGATCTCAAAACTTTTTACGATGGAAAGACTGCATCGAGAGACTTGGCATTTTTTTACATTTAATGTTTTTGGTGGGATCTCATTTATTTTTTGTAAGTGTATTTCTTTCTTTTACTTTTAGGTGACCTCACAATTTCTTGGACGTCAGCTACTGCTTTGCTTAGAACACATTCTCTATCTCTATCTCTTTTGTTTCTTCTCTGAGGCTTCGTTACTTCTAAGGTAGACAAGTCTGGGCGATATATACTTCGGAGTCGATTATATTCAGCTATTGCTGTCTCCTGAGCTTTGATACTACTAAAATTCCCTAATATCGTTTGACGACTGAAAACTCCCATACATGCTGTATGACAACGAATGAAATAAACACGACCCATCTCCAGGAATAGAGATGACTGTGTGGACAAAGGTCGCAATTTATGTACAATACTTCACGTTCCATTACACTATATTTACAATTACTTCTATAACAATAGGGCTTAAACTTATATATATATATGCAAACTAAATAGAACTAAACTAACTAACAAATAACTAACTAAATAAATATATATCTACTAACTTACAAACTATAACTAAACTAAACTACACGTAAAGTTCTCCGAAGATCAATTATCACTACAATATTTTTTAGTTTCGAAATGGGTTTTCATAGACAGATGGCGCTATCAAATGAAAATTATCGAATTATTTTGAAGTACTACTTACACTGCGCTTTGTAACGAAACCATAGCGCGATTCAGACAGGTACAACGCCATCTATCGAGCGCGCATACAATATTTATCGCAATACAATGGAGTTTTAGCTTTATTAATTTAATGAACTTTATGTATTAATTTGTATTAATGATAGTCTATGTATCACCGAAAACCTAAACTCCTAGCTTTGTCCACGTCGAAGATATAGGGGGGGGGCGAAACAGCCGCGAACCGCTTCGAGAAAAGATGGTACGGCCGTGCCCGTTTCGCTCGAGACTTGGCAGGGGCACTGCCGTGCCCCCAGATACTTCAAAAAAGCAGCTATGTTGCTTTTTTGACGCACTGCAAATGTTTTGTTATGTTGAAATTCTTTAATTGCTAATGCATTAAAATCTTTCTGTCGAACCAAAATAAGTGATTATTTTAAATAATGTATTGAATGTAAAAAATGTTACGTTCGTTTTATTTTCCCTATCCCGCATAATACGATTTCTCGCTTAAGTCGTGTTTTTGATGGGGTCCCTGGGAAATGGTCTTAAGTGGGTTATACTGTAGTATGTTTACTTTCTAATAAACTTTAACATGTTCTGATGAAATTCTCTCGGATCTTCCTCACGCATTCTATACCTTAATTGTATTATTGACCCGTGTTTATTTATGTGATGCAGTACTTGAAACCTACTACTCTTGTAGTATTTTAGTAAGCATTTAAATAGTAGCAATTATTTATTAAAGTACATATCATATATTATTAGAATGCATAACGCGATAAACAAGTTACTTGTGTTTGGGGTATATATTCAACCATAAATATTATGTTTATGATATGCACACATGAGGAGCATGAAAAATGCAATCCAATTTTCCTCAAACATATTGTTTACAAACATTCAGTTTTTTGGGGCATTTTTGCAGTGTTCCAGATTTGTGACAGCGAGCTTAGTTGGGCAGCCGAATTGACGAAGACGAATGATCCAATAGAATAAGAATTCCGTTGCGCTGAAATCACCGCTTGTGCATCGTTTCACATGAAGATTTATATTCACATGTATACACTCTATATCATAGGAGTAGTGTGAGTCGAAGTAAAGAAATAGTATTCGTATATGTTCTAATACCGTTCAGAACTAACAACACCTTTTAGTTTCTTAACTTTGATTTAATTTAAACTTTTGCCGAACCAACAAACAATTTGAGATAAGATACGTTATATAACATAACAATAAGACAACCTATATATAAGGACAATTCTTTATTTGAGAAAAGAAAATAGATTTAAAAAATCATATATTTTTATGGCACTGCATATTTTACTACGTAATATATAATTCAGATCAGTGTTTAACATTTTCATGTAACAAAAATCTTCAGTTTCATCATCACCCAAAACATAATTTTAGAACACTTTTTTTATATATTCACAACCAGCTTTAAATATAAGTATGCCCAATTGAAAGATTATTATTTTACTATAAAACCGTTGCAAATATGGATTTGATTAATTGAAAACAGTTATAAGCTTTCAACGTTTAATTAAAGAATTGCATGAAAATTTCAACAACATCGACAGAACGTTTTTGGGATAAACACAAGGCAAGTGAAGTGCGGTAGCTCTGTTTGGTTTGGTTCGGAATTTCATTTGATAAGTCAGAGCGGCAGGCGGAGGACGCTCCGGCCTGTTCTCTTGTTTCCGAAACGCGCCGAAACTCTTTCTAGTACGCGAGGAACTAAAACAATTTTTCATAAAAAGTTACATGTTACATATGAAAATATTTAATATCGACTGGTGACGGATTCTTGTTATCGTTTTTTGGATGCGTTGTGTTTATTTCTGATTTGGATTTAACTCTGTTTAGTGTAAATAACTGTATTGGTGACACAAGACACAATTATTAAGGTAAGTTTTTGCTATTATTAGATTCATGGAACCTTAAACTAGATACATTTTAAATTATTCGGATAATAAGGCTTCCACAATTACAATTTAATTGAATTTATTTTGTTATCTCTTAGAGGAACGATGGCAGTAGTCTTAGTTTTAAAACAAAAAAGTATACAGTCTTACTTATCTTTAATTATAATAGTACGACATTAATGTGACATATTTAATTAAATTAAGGGATGGCTGAATAAAATCTTCACGAGTGGAGTGTCTCTTAAATTCACAACAAAATTAAATTTTCAAGATCATTATGACGAGAGTTAGCACATGTTTTTTCAGAATGTCCTATCAGGCATGTTCTTACATATTAAAATAGTGAATTAAATTAATCTTCGCTAAAATAAATATAATAAAAAAAAACTATATAAAAAAAAGTTTAAGTTCATTAGTTACTAAGTTTTGTACATACATACATACATATTCTCACGCTCTTAGTTCCCATTGGGGTAGGCAGAGACTATCGATCGCCACTTCGTACGAGCCTGGCAAACCTCTCTGGCTTCGTTTACATCCATCAATCTTTTCATACATGCTCTTTTATTCTTCATACTGCGGACACCTGCATTTTTGAGCACATTTTCTATTTGTTCCAAATGCGTTTTGTGAGTGCTAAAAAACTCATATCGTATAAACACATCACACTATCTTTGTAAAATTAATACTAGACAGTTTTGGTATAGGACAAATAGAAATCGTAAAATAGTAATGGTACGATCGTATACCAATTACGGCGTGCCCGGTGCGGTTCTAAAATGTTAGTGACGTACGGGTAATCATACGAAAGAATTAAGATTCATTAAACTCTTCTGTTGTATAACATAATTAAAAAGAGCCGTGATTAGAATTAAATGGAAATATAGATGGATTCAACGGGATAATTCACAAAGAACAAATTACCGCAATAACTACTCGATGAATAATAATTTGGTAAAATATTCTTAATACATACAAATAATTCAATAAAACGGCAATTGCCTAAAAGTCCACCATAATTCTAAAAAAGTCTTTAAGAAATATATTAAAATTGTTCTTTCTTTGTTTAAGGGCTTTTTAATGTTTTTTAAACTACATATGTACATACAAACATACGGCCATAATCCAGATCGCGGATCAAAGTCAGATATTCATTATTGAATATTACTCAGCCATTATGAGAAATTTGGTGAAGAACCACATCGCCGAATAATAATTGCAAAGCTTTTTATGTATTAACTTCATGGAAAGTAATAGGTTGGTGCTATTCCAAGCCGACAATGCACATCATCATTATCTATCTGCTGTAACAAACTTATAAAAATGCATTTATTAATCCAAAAAAACTTCACTACAGTCAGGTTTTCATAGACTGACTCAATAATATATTTATTAAGTAATTTAATGAACTTTTAGTTACAAACTATATTAGAACGGATATATACCAACGCTCCAGGATATATTGCTGTCTCTAGATCCTCAAATATTTGATTGCAAGTTCAATTAGTTTGTTACAAGCCTGTTTGAAGACTTATTGAGAGGTGTCTGGGTTTAATCAACATAAGTAAATTTTGAGAAACCGTGATAACTCAGTAGTGGGTAGAACACCGCTCATCATGTATTCGATCAGAGTTCTATCCCGGGTAAGGCCTGCACAAATTTGTCTTTTCGATTTCGATATATGGGTGGTTAATTTATCATGCGCAAGGAAAAAGAGGTTTCACAACTTGGCCCATTTACTGCTATCTGGTCGGGAGTTGCCGAGAGTGACAGAGCTTGCCAAGGCGTGGGACTTCTAATATCTGAAAGGATGGCTAAGTGCATGAAAGATTATGCATGTGTGAGTCCAAGGCTCCTATGGATAAAGGTGAAGGTAGGGCTTGTCCGGATGCGCATAATTTGCGTGTATGCTCCGGACATGTCCAAACCATTATCCGAGAGGGAGGAGTTTTGGAATTTGTTAGACGATGTTGCGAATGGGTGTGATCAGAATGAGAGAATTGTTATGTTAGGAGATTTTAATGGTTGGGTTGGGGTGTCACGCAACGGTTGTGAAAGAGTTTTAGGAAAGTTTGGTGATAAAAGAGTGAACGAGAATGGGGAGAAAGTGATTGATGTATGTTTGGGGAGGAATCTTTGTGTTACGAACACGTTGTTTGAACACAAAGATATCCATATGTATACTAGACAGAGGGGAAGCGAGAGAAGTATGATAGATTTTGTGATAGTGGATGAAAGGCTAAGAGCAAAGGTTGTTGACACCAGAGTCTATAGGGGCATTAACGTTGGCACAGATCACTTCCTCGTGATATCACGATTGAGGGGACTGTGCACGCGTTGGCGTCACAGGGCCAAAGTGTCAACAACTGAATTTGCGAGAATAAAAGTGGAGAAATTGGAAGAGGATGTAAACATTAGAGATGAATACATGAAGAAACTGGACGAGAGACTACGTTGCGTGGAGATGAAGGATGAATTGGAAATAGAAGAAGCATGGGATATGCTCAAATCGTCAATGGTTGAATGTGCGACGGAAGTGTGTGGATTGAGTAAGAGGACAAATAGACCACCTACAAGTTGGTGGGATAAAGATGTGAATGAGGCAGTTGGAGATAAGAAGAAAGCTTGGTTGGATTTACTAGCGATTAAAGCTAGTAAACGAATGGATGCGAGTGTAACTGACGATGTAGTGCAGAAAAGTGAAGATGAATATAAGAGAGTTAAGAATGTGGTAAAGAAGAAAATAGAAAAGAAAAAGCGAGATCTGCAAGAGTGGTGTGAGAGGAAACTTTCTGATAATTTCCGGGATAACCAAAAGTTATTCTGGAATTATATCCGGAAAGAAAAGGGAGTTTCCCAAAACACGAGAGTGAATGTAGTGAGAGATGAACAGGGTGAATTGGCGACGGATGAAAGTAGCATAAGACGAGTATGGAAGAACTATTTTGAGGGACTGTTTGAAAAAGAGGATTCACCTATTTCTTCGCCAATGGGCAGCAATGTTGACTGGAATGAGGCAATGGGTGACAGTAGTGACAGTGAGATTAGTATGGAAGAAGTAATAAAAGCATTGAAAAGTATGAAAGTAGGGAAAGCGGCAGGGTATGATAGGATAAGTATCGAAATGCTGAGGGCTGGTAAAGGGTTGGTGGCTTCCTGGCTGTACTACCTTTATCAAAAGTGTTGGTCGAGTGGTAAAGTACCACGAGATTGGTGCAGGGCAGTAATTGTGCCCTTATATAAAGGAAAAGGGTCACACCAGGAAGCTAAAAACTACCGCGGAATCAGCCTACTCAGTGTTGTCGGTAAATTGTATGCAAAGGTATTGATTGAAAGAGTGATGAATGAAACAGATGACAAAATTTGGGATGTGCAAGCAGGATTTAGAAAGGGAATGGGATGTATGGATCAAATCTTCTCTTTAAGGAGCATCACTGAAAAGTTCTTAGCCAAGAATCGAAAGGTGTATTGCTCCTTCATAGATTTAGAGAAGGCGTATGATAGGGTGGTAAGGAAGTATTTGTGGGAGGTGTTATCCAAGTTCGGCTTGGGGAGCCAACTTATACGTGCATTGGTATCACTCTATGAGGATTCTAGTGCATGTGTAAGAATAAATGGGGAAAACACAGACTGGTTCGACATCTCTAGAGGTGTCCGACAGGGATGTGTAGCTTCTCCGTGGCTCTTCAATTTGTTCATGGATGACTGTCTGATAGAGTTGCGTGAAAGTGAGTATGGACTGAGAATGGGTGGATTCGTGATCAAATGCCTCTTATATGCTGATGATCAAGTGTTACTTGCATCGTCGGTTGAAGAGTTGCAAGAGATGATGAATATTGCATGTACGTCGTTTGAAAGAAAAGGAATGAGAGTGAATGTAGATAAAACCAAAACCATGGTTTTTGAGAGAGAGGAGAATATGACTGAATGCGTGATTGAGATCGATGGTAAGAAAGTGGAACAAGTGAAAGAGTTCGTATATCTGGGAAGTTTGTTCACTAGGGATGGAAAGTGTGATGAAGACATTGAAAGAAGAGTAAAAAAGGGTAATGCGGTAAATGGAGCATTGGATAGTCTCATGTCTAGTCAATCGGTGTCCGAAAAGGCTCGAATGGCTGTGCATGATGCTGTCCTCGTTCCTACGCTTATGTATGGTAGTGAATGTTGGGTGTGGCAGAAGAAGCATGAAAGCAGAGTGAATGCAGTAGAAATGAGGTCCCTCAGAAAAGTTTGTAATGTGAGGTTATGTGATCGTGTAAGGAATGACGTGATTCGTGAAAGATGTGGTGTAAAAGATGATATTGTAAGAAAGATAGAGAAAGGAATGTTGAGATGGTTTGGGCATATAGAGAGGATGGATGACAGTAAATTGGTAAAAGAGATCTATAGAGCCAACGTAGAAGGTAATGTTAGTAGAGGACGACCTCGGAGGACACATTTGGATCAAATAGAAAATGTACTCAAAAAGGCAGGTGTCCGTAGTACGAAGAATAAAAGAGCATGTATGAAAAGACTGATGGATGTGAATGAAGCTAGAGAGGTTTGCCAGGATCGTACAAAGTGGCGATCGATAGTCTCTGCCTACCCCAATGGGAACTAACGGCGTGAGAATATGTATGTATGTATGTATGTAATTTATCATGGTTTTTACGGTGAGGAAAAACATCGTGAGCAAACCCGCATGGCTGAATTTTACTTAGTCATGTGACAGTGTATTAGTACACTGTCCAAACAAAACATGGGTACTCTGAACACCATGACACGTGATATTTAGAAGTATTAGTACCTCTGCCAACCCGTTCGGGGATATATGGCGTGAACGTTTGAGTTTAAGAAATAAATATAATTATATACTTACAACTATAGCACTCAGAAAAATTAACCCCTTTCAGAACACTGTGGTCGGGGATATTAGTTGACGATGTTTTTAATATTATCAATGTAGTTTAGAGTATGTATGTATGTACAACACATAAATAATTAACATCCAAGCATGGCCGTCAGCGGGAATCGACCTGTGACCTGATGTTTAAATCTGGTTTTAAAAATAATATTCTATTTTATATTTTGAAAGGAAAGATTGTATGATAATATTCATATATTTTTCAGTGTTAGATACGATTGAAGCCAAACGAAAGTAAACCTGCGACAATACTGTTTAAGTGTGAAGGGATCAGATACCTATTGGCTCTCATAAAATTGTTACTCTATTCCTAATTCACCTACCAATATATATGTTCATTATAATCACTCTTAACTAGTTTTTCATCATTCATAATTACTTTCTATAGAAATCATACCAGCCAGTTATATATTTTTTGCTCTAACTCTTTTTAGTAAGAAATATGTGTAGTTGTCACAGACAGTTGTGTATTCTTTTTTCATATATTTGAAAATGACTCGATCTGTTTCGCTTAGCTCGGCTCTGCGTTGAATACATATGCACAAACCTAACCTAATCTATAGTTTTTTAATGAGGGTTTATATTATAGCCGTGTAGTGCCGGCTTAGAATGTCGCTACCCCTTTCTACCCACGGGTGTCGTAAGAGGCGGCTCAGGGTATTGGGGCTTTTATTGGATTTTAGGGCGATGCGGTTGGAGACCCATCACCAAAATCCTTTATTTTTACCATATTTTCCCCACTCAACTTCCAAAAGTGGCTGGGAATTTATAATTCCTTAGCTCTGGCTACCCCTTCTAGGGAAATATAACCGTGAGTATATGTATGTATATGTATGTTATATAATCTATGTTTGCACTTACAATTAAATGATAATAATTTTCGATCGCCAGTGTAAACGAATATATGAAAACAAATATCACAAATCAGTTGCCTAAAGGTATATTGTGATTTCTGAGTTGTCGATAGTTTAAATATTTTGTCTCGAGAAATATTTGTGGGAATAGCAAAGGTATGCTGGCCAGTACACCCTGCTTTCTAGGATTTTTATAGTGTGCGAGTGAGTCCACCATCTAAAAGTAGGCACAGTTTTTAACTAATATGATATAAAATGATATAACAAATATTTTCAGACTCCCTAAGGACTTGAAAAGTTACGCCAACAATTGCGTACCTCAAATTTTAACCATGTGCTGGATGATTAGGCGCGTGACCCAAAACTTTACGCCGCAAAGTCTAGAAAGTATCCCTTATTTACGTAAACTACTTTGTAGAAGTGAAATTAAAGGGGTCGGATTTTGGAATTTTGTTTGTATGAAAATATTTGCACAACTAAACTTTTTCCATCATTATACCTATTCGCTTGCTGCTTAACCCTCGTAGTTGACACTAAACGCTAAATTAAACGTAAAATACCAATTAGAAAACTGTGTTTAATGTTTTTATCACTTCGTCATTTTACTCTGACTCAACAATATTTTTGTATAAGATACTTGAAAAGATCAATCTTTTTGACACCTTGTTAATAAAACGACAAGAGTATGGTCTAATGTCTTGTATTGAATTGAACTTAAAAAGTGAATATAACAAAGCTGTTTATAAATATGTATTGCGGCGTAAATTGCTGACTCTTAATTTCTATATAAGAATTATGTATGCTTGTACATATGAATTTTTTTCTCCATGTGGTAACTTAAAGTATAAAATTGTAGGAGATGAACTTGCTAAATCGGTTTAATTAAATGACGACAGCTTCGGGTGCGTGTCTGCTTCAAACGTATAAACGATGATTCGTGAAAGATTTCTCCTCAGAGAGGGTGGCGGGGTTAAATTAAATGAACGCTTATTTCCGATCTAATTCTCAGATTCGGTTTATCTTAGTATGTGATTTGCGTGATGCTTAAATCGAATTTTAAGGGCTGTCGTTTTCTTTAACATCTACTACAACAACACAATTTTATTTATCAAACCTAAAGTTCACGTGGTTTTATGAAGATTTAGTAACGTTTCGTATGTTTAACAATAAAAAGGATATTAAAAAAGTCATAACACATAAACCTGTGCTTGTTGCTAGAGAACGCGCAGGTGAAATTTATTGCAGGTTAAATTAAAATTGGTCAAAACGACTTTTTCATGTTTGAACAAAGACTTCGTGAAATGAATTGTAACTGACCAGTGACCATATTAATATTTTTTTGGACATATCGTATAAAAATGCGTACATATTGCTTTTACTTACACACCTTTTATATTTTGTAATACATTAATAAATTTTTGGAGATTACACAATAATAAAAACTATGTCCATTTAAATAAAAAATTTATGTTAAACCGTTTTTTCAAATAATATGATATAGGACTAAGAAAATTAATAGTAGATAAATATGTCTTTACCCTTGTTTTTTACTGGAGTAGGCAGAGATAAAAGTGTGCCTTTTTGTTGGAACTTTTAAACATCAAAACTTTCAAATTGAAATATATTAATTTCCTGATTCGTCAAACAAAGATGTTTGAATCGCACTAAACAGACCACAGAGGACACATTGATGTCAAGATGGTGCTATAAACTGGAGCAAACCAAAACACGTAGAAAATAAATAAAATAACAAAATAGATTTGCCAGAATTGTATAAATAGGCAATCAATAGTCAGGAAAATATGATATAGAATAAATCAATGATACAAGGAAAGTTAATCATAATGTTCAATACATTGTTCAAAGTGACTTATTCCAACGCTTTCGTAGTCAAGATGTAATGAATACAATCTCAACGGAATAGTTTAACAAAGACTTGTTTCTAAATTGAATTCACGTTCAATTATTTTCCTTCCATGCTCAGAAATGAACTGCTATCGGAAAACGGTAAGCGAATGAAGTTACCTTTTTGCAAAAAACGTGTATTGCGGAACTTCTTATCTATTAAGATTACGTAAACTATTAAAACGAAAGAAAAGAAATAGGAAGAAAATATGAAAGGATCTTTATCGTGTTATGCAGATGACAGCTAATTAGCTTTGAAGAGGACCTAACACCGAAGGCACATTTACAGTGCGTTCTGAGACGGCCTGAAATCGCTGGTAGCGCTGGGACTTGGGGATGATTTACGTTCTAATTTAAAAATCGCGTTATAAGTGATTACAGAAATACCAGCAACCTAAACGTTTTGGAACCACTTGGTTTTTGGCTTTTTATTTTTAGGTGTGGAAACTTAGGTATTTATTTGTAAGAGCTGTATATTTTCTTCTTCAGTTTGATTGAAGTTTAAAACAAATTTGTTACAGCAAAACAAACATAACCATTAATATATTAACGTCGTGTTTGTCATAGAAAGTACTTGTTTGACATTTCATTTACAGTCCAATCGTTAGCGTGCTCACAGACATTCAAAATGTGTCTGAGAGCACTGACAGCGATTATTATCGATCATCGTGAATCGGAACGCACTGTTAAATCAAATAAAGAATGTGTTTAAAATGCATGCGCCCGAAACATAAACTAAAAAATTACTTTAATAAAATAATACTGCTAAAAAATTAAAAGGTCAATCAAATGTTTATATGCCACAAAAAATATATAAACTCTTCACCTACTTTTTGAATTTGTATAAGAAAATTGTAAAAAAAAGGATTGTTGGTGATAATTCCCCCGCCATATTTCATAACAATCACTTAAAACTTTATATATACGTTGCTGTGATAATTTAAATTGGGTTATATTATAACTTTCCAATTGAAGTTATTCTGTTACTTCCTTTTATTAATTGCCTGGCATATACTCTTTACTATTTTGGTATACATACATAAGTTTAAGAACTAAGATACGAATATAATTATTTTTTTTAAACATTTCTGTTTTTTGTAGTTTTTTATTATAAATACAATTTAAAGCTAACTTTCATCTAAATCTTCTGCCCTTAGTGATGAGTTTTACTTTATATGTTTATGTGAATATCGTTAGAATCTCTTATTTTTTAAATAAAAATTTTAATGTTTGGTTAATATGAATTCGTTGTTTTACTTGACAATCAGCAAGCAGCATTCAGCTATTATTCCTATTTGAAAATCACTGAACTATTTCCTGATTTTCTGCCCCGAGACTTATTTTTTTTTCCAAATCAAATGCAATCTACAAACTTATGCATGATTATATGAAAAACATTTTATAATATAAAAGTGTTGAAGTGACTATGGTAAACGTTTTTCGTTGGTTAATAACATAAACATAAACGTTCAAGCCGTTTATCCCCGAAGGGGTTGGCAGAGGTCCCAATACTTCTGAACTCACATGGCAGCGCCATCTAGTATCCAGAGAAGGTACCCACGTCGTTGGTTAATAAAAGTCCAAAAACTAAAACTGACTACGTGAAGTTGGTAATATATAAAGGATAAATAAATAATCCCTACATGAGGTTTTAATGAACAAAACCATTTTAATTGTTATATATGAAATTGGGTCTAATTAATAGCCAAAATAATCATACACATGATGTACAAAGGTTTGACCTTCGGTTCCGTAGCATTTTTAGTGTTTTTCGAACCATAAAAATATAACGTAACCCGTTTAATAAAGATTCACCATTTGTCTGTAAATTTACGTTTGTGATTTATTTCGGTTCCTTACTGATGTTGTGACAAATAAAAACGCAAGACTCATTTAGTTGCAAAACAGAAATTTGAGGTTCAAAGTGCTTAACTATGCTTCGAAAATATGAAAAAAAGTGTATGATTTATGAGGATGGTCGAATCTTGAGAAATTTACAAGGATCGTATGAACAGCTGTCGATAGTCTCTGTCTACATTAATGCGGCCTAATGACGTAACTACATGTATGTAGGTGCTCTTATCCCTAAGAGCCGTTACAACCCACGAATTGTTGTTGTGCCGTCGATGTGCATTAGTTGAAAGAGTCTTTGCAAAAAGCATCAATTTTTTTTTATTGGATAATGGCTGTATGTTTTTTTTAAGCTATTGTAGGTTATGTGAAAAGCTCAAAGGATTTTATAAAAATAATTTGTGTGCATTTTTATTTGAAAAAAACTGATGTAACATGATTTTGGTACTGTAGGTAATTGCAAGTTTTTTTTTGGCATACCAATTTAATTTTAATAATCACGCATTTCTTATTACACCCTGTTAAAATCGATGTATTATAAACAAGATTATTACAAACAAAAAATATTACAGAATATGTCACCAACCAAGGACATGACACCAACAGAGATCAATAAATGTTCACTCAAGACCGACTCACATGGTCTGTGAAGTGTAGGATGTGACCTCAATGAAGATTACTCCAATTATTCTGACCGCAACCAAGTAATTTCCAATCAAACTTACTAATAACTTAAGTCGACTTGGCCTGATATTCGGCAAACAAATTTTGGTATACTGTTTATGGCTATCAAGCTTACTTAATAATATTCAGACACCTAATTCGATCTCAATTTGAATCGAAACCGATATATTATAATAATTAGTTTTTGAGTAATCAGTAGTTGGTGTGGTTAGCAACTGATAAGTTCAACTTATTGACTTTAAATATATATTAAATTAAATCTTAAGTGTGATGGATTTTGTATGATTATGGACGTTACTCACTACATACATACATACATATACTCACAGCCATAAATCCCTAGAAGGGGTAGCCAGAGCTAAGGAATCTGAAATTCCTCAGCCACTTTTGGAAGGTTGAATGGGGAAAGAATGGTAAAATAAAGGTTGTTAGGTATGGGACTCCAACCGCATCGCCCAAAAATCCCTTAAAAGCCCTAATACTGTTAGTCGCCTCTTACGTACACCCACCGGAAGAAATAGGGTAGTGTTATTCTAAGCCGACACTACTAACTACATTATAAAAAAAATTGATTGGGCTTGGAATAGCGCTAACCCATTTCTCCCCTTGTGTGACGTAAGAGTCATGTTGTGTGGTATCTGGAAAAATAAACTAGAGTAGCAAAATATTTGGTTTTAGATTTTAAATTAATACAATATTAACTATGGGGTATGTATTTGTTATATTATTATAGTACAGAATAACCTTAATCTATGAGTTTTAAATATATATACAAAAGATAGAAATAATAATTCAACAATATAAAAAATATTTTCAAAATCACTGCCGCTAGGGGGAAGGGTTCCCAAAAGGCTACCTGCTTCGTCAAGAAAGCCATACTTACGTTTCTTAAGACCCTCGGCTTCATGAGCCGCAGCTCCAGCCCGAGCCGCAGACCCTGACAAATGGGAAGGCGCCAGCGTATCAACACAAGTTGCGTCCCACACAAGCGTCTTCCCATTACTCCAAGGTATGAATTGATATCCCGTCAGGCCTCTTACCATCATCACGTAGCAAACCTGAAGGTTCTAAGATAGCTGGCACGCTGATGGTGGTAAGGGCCCGTCTGATGATGTCATTGAGGGCAGCATACGTCTATGGTGTCCTAGCTGTTCCACTAAAGCACAGCAGCGGCAGTGATGTTGTTCATTCAATTTTGCGCCCAACCTTAGACCTATGGCAATAGAAAAAGTGCCCCTGTCTAGCAATCTTCCTAGATTACTAGAAGGCAACGCTTTCAACCAATGTCCCGATTCTGGCTAACAGCAAGCTAGGAGACGAGCTCGCTGATCCAAGTTTTAGATTTGAACTGTAAACACTTACTTTATTGGAAGTTAAAACTTTTATTTCGGTTCCAAGAAGACCTTTAAAGTTTGATGATCGATCAGTGAGTGAGAGTTAACATTAGGAACTTACGCCGGATTTCTGAATAGAGTATTCAAGCTGAGAACGACTTAAGTATCGTTTTTTCTCATTCAGTTGTTAAGATTTCAATGCAACAGAACTCAGAACGATACTTAAGTTTTTCTCAGCTGGAATACTCAATTAATAAATCGGGCGTTAGACTAGTTATAATTCATAAGTGTAAGGTTGAAACTAAATGTATTTTTGTATATACCGCGTTTGAGGTACACGCTAATTGTAATTAAAAAGTATTCCTGTTTTATACATTACTTTGTTGCAGGGGGTCAAAAACAAAAAAAAGTCATTTGAACTGTTTAGAGAAGAATAGACCGACCTTAGCGTTTTCGACTTGGTGAGGAAGATATAAAATGGATTTATTTCGATAACATACTTAAAATGGTAAAAAGATGTTATAATTTTGATATTTATATCTGCGTGTCAAGTACAATTTTACTCAAGTAAAATAAATATTTTAAAACATTATAACAAAGATATAGCGAACGCATCGTATATTCTGGTTCTATGTTACACCTTATGTTCAGAGCACATATTTTTACCAGCGAAGTTTATCTTCTTGTTTGGTATATCCTTTTAGCGGTATGATTTTTGAGTGTTCGTGTAAATTTAAAATATAGCTGAGGAATTTTCAAGGCTGACGCTTTGTCCTTTTGGAATTAATAACCATGAATATAGGAATAAGTGTGTTGTTCCATCTCAAACAGACCTAAACATTAAGTGTTTTTATTTCTGACTCCAATTTTATATTTGTATGAAATGGGTTATTTAACTTTAGAAACGACAGGAGCTTTTACCAATAGTTTTCTGCCTTATCTCTTAGAAAATCAAACCAAAATTTAGCTAATTAGGATACATATTATTTATGTTGGTCAAATTGAGTTGAATAATGGGCTGATAACAGCTTCTACTGTAAAGTTCACTGTAAATTACTTCTGTTTTAAATGATCTTTGAAGATGATCTATTATCTTGTTCGGAGGGACTAGTCTTCATAACAATGGTAAGGGTTAAACTATAGCCATTTCGTTAACTGGGAGTGTTAGCAATTCCCTTGATAATGGTAAGTTAACAGTGTGACTGTGATTTAGCAAAGTGTAGTAGAAATGAATACCTTTTAAAATATTTGGCCTCATCATTCTTGCCTTATTCGCCTTATAATTTTGTTATGAAGCGTTTTGTTGCAAATACAGTTTACTAATTGTGTGTTAAAAAATTGACGCCACTCTCACTGTCTAGTTATAATATTAAATACGATTAGCGTTGCCAGCTGGAACAGTAAAATTCTGTTAGAAGTGTTTTTTAACCAAATTAGGGCAAAATAGGTGTAAGCTGCTGGCGTATAAACATATTATGCGGGCAAGATAGGTTGAAAAACGAATAAAGCATGAGTGAAAGTGTACTTTTATGATGCTCATAAAAATATTTTAAATGTAAGGCATTTTCATAACTTTAGATATTGAATTACTTATTAATACTGGGACTTCAATGCAAATTGCGATTGAAATGAATTGCGCTGATTGAGTTAGGCAAACCTCAATTTTTTTACTATCTTTGCAGTCGATCTTAAGCTCTAAATAAGAAACCATAAACATTTTTTATTAGAATAGAATAGAATAACTCTTTATTGCACATCAAATTCAAATTTACAAAAGAAATTATCATACAGTTTACAGTGAGGTACAATTGGCATATTACTTCAATGAGAAAATATTTTTTCAGTGATGATTCCTCAATGGTAGGTTCGATCACGACATGCGACACGTAGTCCACTTGATCACTGTGCCAAATTTGGTTTAAAACCGTCAAGCTGTTCCTGAGAAGTTCAAAGCTTTACTATGTAATCACTACTAATCACCAGCTGCAAATATATTTAAAAAACAAGTAGTACATTCGGTTTCTTAATAGGCACTTAAAAGATGTAAATGTCTCATAGTAAATGTCCAGCCGTTAGCTATCAATTAGGTAATCAGTGACTTAAGATTGCAATTAAGAACGATGTTGGCGATCCTTTTTAGAATCCTTTGCATTTATCTTGTTGATTTTTCTCATTTTATGCTGTTCAAATTTAAATTAATATTACTTTTTTATCGATAGCACCAGCAAACATCCAAGTTGGCTTAGTTGATTAAAGTTGAATAAGACTTACGGTAATTTGTATCCCGGTCCTTGGGTAAGTAAGTAAGGACTTATGACGTAGACTCTCTTCGTATACGTTGTTCTTAAAGCTTCTTAAGCGACTTAAAACTTTAAGCTTAATTTAAAATGTCTTTGTATTTTTCATCGTCTTATCATTGGCACATCACTTATATCACATAACTATATTTACATACATTACGATACTCCTATTTATTTAGATTTACCAATCTTTACATTTAGTTAGGGATACTAGGGTCATCTTTTTGGATGAGGTGAAATATAATTCTAAGCCCAAGTCGTACATCTCCGAAGGGGTTGGCAGTGGAACTAATAAATTTGAATATAACGTGACATTGTCACCTGTTTTTCAGAGTACCCACGTTTTGCTTATATAGTGCACTTACGTAATAGGGGCTGGCCTATCACCATTTCTTTACGAAAACATTGTCACATGGCTAAGTACAACTTATATCTTATGTTATATCACAATCAGACACGGTGCTGCCACTAAGCTATCAAGGTTATTGTATAAATACTATTAATTGACAGTTTGACATAAACTCTTTCAATTAATCGCTTCGCTTTTAAATCTGTGATTACATCCCTGATTTGGTATTTTTTGCAATCGAGATTAAAGTTCCAATGTTATTTTTTTATGAGTTTTGTTGAATTGAATTGGATTGAAAGTCGCAAAGATTCGTTATACAACATACCTGTACCTAAAAAAGGTAACTTTATTGATACATACATACTCTCACAGCTAGCAATCCCAAAAAAGGTAGCCAGGGCTTCAGAATTAGATTTTTTTACTACTCTTGGTACTTTGGGAAAACATTATTAAATAAATGGTGATGATCTCCTGTCGCATTGCTCACAATCACCTAAAACGTCTTCCTATTCAAGACGATATTATATGAGAATTTTATATAGAATAAAAATTAACAAAAGTATAAATGAAACTTTGGGAACGAAGATTTTAACCCACGTGCAGCGCGATCGTCTCACTTTTGGCACTTTTTTAAATATTTTTATCATAACTGTCTTAGTAATATCTATTAGTTACGAATTTTAATAACAAATTTACATTTAATTAAAATCACAAGCAAGATTTGGTGAACAAGAATAAATTATAAAGTAAAATTAAATTGCAACATCAAAACTTTTCTAAAAGGAATTGAATGTTTGTCATCTACTGCTAGCAATCAAATGCAGAAGATGCTGAGATATATTGTTACTTTGTGTTTTCAAGTATTTCATGCATTCATGCAAATTTCTACGATTTACTAAGAGAAAATAGTTTAATATTTGTCCATGTAAAAATAATGAAAATATAACTTGTAACAATAAACAGAATTATTCATTGTTTAAATTTTTCTAGAGCAACACTTTAGTGGTTTACTGAACGAACATACTACAAATAGTGCTAATTATGTATCGTACTTAAAATAGTAATTTATCGGCACACACGACGAACGTGCTCCCATTGAATAATTATGTTAAAAGACATTGGATAATAATACGCCAAGCTCATTTATCGGTATCGCCGACATGTAATACGATAAAAGTGAATTGGAAAATTATCCAATTTAGTTACCATTTGGTCTGGACAAAACGGTTTGCCATTTTATCATAATCGTGTTGGGCGGTAAACGCATTTTCTATTTGACATTCGAAATGTTCCGATTTGCAAAATAGTTGTTGCTGATTATGAGTAAGTTAAAGTTATTAAACTAAAAACACATTTGATACAAAATATAATAAAAAGATATGAAAGTATGTTACATGACTCACAATCTGACTTTTATATTTCTTTTTCAAATTTGTTTTGGTATTATTGCCTGCTTTTATTTACTCTTTCTATCAATTGAACCTCAAAAAATGGTGAATCATAACTTTAATAACAATAATATAAGTGAACACATAAGTCAATATTTAATATCCGATGTTACCGCTGGATTCCAAAACAAAATTGTACTCTTACAAACATTAGTTAGTTTTTTTCTTTAGGGCTTCAAATGTCGGAATGAAACCTTTACGTAACGTTACATATTTTAATATTCTTTGTATTGTTTCCTTTCTTATAGATTTGTTATGTCAGTCTATCTCTCCGCCTGTCTGTCCGTTATTCAGTCACTTTATTTTACAAATATTAACTCTATGTATACAACTAAAAGTTGATGATAATAATATGAAATACTTGCTTTAAATGTATTTTTTATTTACAATAGGAAATATTTAGTATAACAATATAAAACTTAAAAGAAAAAATATATGTTATGAGGACCACTAAATATATATATTCACTTGATTTCGAAAGGTGGTAAAGAAATTTGTGATTCTGGTCCTTTTGCTTTTCGCTTTGAG
This sequence comes from Bedellia somnulentella, assembly GCA_963576735.1. NCBI lineage: Eukaryota > Metazoa > Arthropoda > Insecta > Lepidoptera > Bedelliidae > Bedellia > Bedellia somnulentella. Next base: position 8,220,080 of record OY755176.1, read on the forward strand.
GATATTAATTCTTAAGAGCAGTTAATAGAATAAGAATAGCATATAAAAAGTTTCTCTAAAGATTTTACTAAACAAAACCGAGAATGTAAACGAAGCTCGAGAGGCTCCCCGGGATCATACAAAGCGGCGATCGATTGTCTCTGCCTACCCCAATTATTACAATATGTATATAAAACCGTATATGACGCGCAATACAGGTTTTACCTAGTGCAGGGGCCATTGGAAAAATCGCTATGTAATTCAAAATGCGCAATAAACAATTTTTTATTTTTATTTTATTTTTTATTTTTTAATGAATGTTATGAAAATTATAATCTTAGATTACATAAAGATTAATGGGAGCCGTCTTAATACGAACCCAACCTTTATTTCAAAAGCAAATTACATTATTGTTAGTCTGTAGCCTCGTGTAGACGAGCTAGATTTATAAGCCCAGTGATTTAGAGATTGTACAATACCTTTACAATTCAGTGAACGTGTGAACATAATTAAACTGTCCGTGACGATCGTAACTTTGACGTGTGGGATTTTGGTTCGAGTGACACTGACCTATTAGCTGATGACTACATCAGATGAATGATTTTAACTTTATACATCTATAAAAGAACACTTAACGGATTTTTTTTGTATATAATCGACAAACTTTAGAATTTCAATAATTGTATTTTTTTTAAAGTGATGCAATTTATTGCTTTATTGATTCTAAATCAAACAGTATACATACGAGTAGTTAAAGCTTCTTCGAAAGCTATGCTCATACCTTATTTATAAATAATACATCATTTATTTATAAAGTAATGCTATTGGTTCCTATTGGAATGGGCAGTAAGTATTGATTTGCACAATACAATAAATGTAACATCCGAATCCATTGAAAGTTTTAAAGTTCGTTGATACGATGTTTTTAGGAAAATTGAATATAGTTATCCTGTTGGACCTCTTTTTTCACAACTAAGATGCGCTGCACAAATTAAACCTTGCAGGTTGTATCGTAGTAACAATGAATAAATTTTTAAAGTGCAACTTAATCACCATCATCACAATTGATGCCCAGAGCTTTAAGTCAAAATTATTTCAATTAATAAAAAGATCTATTGTTTTAACCAATAATGCATGCCAATAATGAAATTTTATTCTAAGTCTAGCCATTGGTGTGGTCAGTGAGATTTTGTTAACAATGCTTATTTACGACTAGGTACAGTCAGAAAATTTAAAAAAGCCTTCAAGTACTTAGTAATCTGTCTGAGAGTCTGAATTGTGGTTGCTGTTTTTCGGTGGTTAATTAAATGCCATTTTAATTGCAGCATGAAATAAATCACCATATTTAATTTCATAATGTTAAAAGATATTTTTATGTGGTACTAGTGGATCGGCCCAGCTTCGCATGGGTAGCGTTGTTTTTTAAACATCTGAGGTTTCTTTCTTCAGTCACTGCTCAAGCATTGTGAAATTAAGCGCAATGTTTTCAATTTATTAAATTTATAGCACTCCAGGAGTGCCAGTCCTGAGAAGTGTAGTTTGGTGATTTAGAATGCGCTTTAACAAACGGTTCAGTATTTCCGTAATTTTGGAATAAAAAGCTATGAAGAATTTATACCAATCTAAAAAAGAAATAATTACGTGATGTAGGATGTAATTACTGGCGCCATCTAGTATTTAATATGTAAATTAGTAACGATCTGGTTTTGGTCACGGGCGCGATGGCTTATTTAATGTATTATTTCGGTGTTTTTGTACCGATTTCTATGTTTTTTTTTTATTTAATAGCTAATAATGTTACCTTTTTTAAATTAGGTATGGGTGAGAGTATTATAAACGTAAGAGTAAACAAATATTATCAGAATACACCGAACTGCTAAGCTATCAGGAGTTACATGTGTTATTGTGAGTCAACCATAAAAGATAGACATATACTGTTCCTGCAAATTTTTTAGACAATTTTATGAAGAATATTTCCGCCAAACATGATTTTTATATAACTTTAACCATTAAGGCTGCACACGCGACAGAAGCTTAAAAATGGAGTAATTTCTCCCGTTTTCCCAAAATTTCCCGAAATTCCCCTTCACTACCTGTGCTGAAAAGTATTCTATTACTTGTATAAATAATTGTGCCAAGTTTCGTTAAAATCCGTCGAGTAGTTTTTGTTTTCATAAGGAACATACGAACCGACAAACAGACAGACAGACAAAAATTTTACTGATTGCATTTTTGGCATCAGTATCGATCACTAATCACCCCCTGATAGTTATTTTGAAAATATGTTTCATGTACAGAATTGACCTCTCTACAGATTTATTATAAACTAGTGGATCGTCCCAGCTTCGCACGGGTAGCGTTGTTTTTTTAAATATCTGAGGTTTCTTTCTTCAGTCCCTGCTTAAGCATTGTGAAATTTAGCGCAATGTTTTCAATTTATTAAATGTATAGCACTCCCTGAACAGTGTAGTGGTGATATTGAATGCGCTTTTATGAACGATTCAGTATTTCCGTTTAATAGAAAATTTTAGAATAAAACGCTATGAAGTATTCATAACAATCTAAAAAAAAATCATTACATGAATTAGGATGCAAATACTGGCGCCATCTAGTATGTTAGATATAAATTAGTAAAGATTTGGTTTTGGTCACGGACGCGCTGGCTTATTTTATGTATATTTTCGGTGTTTGTCTACCGATTTCTATGATTCTTTTTTTATTGAATAGGTAATAATGTTACCTTTTTTAAATTAGGGATGAATGAGAGGTTTACAAACGTAAGAGTAACGAGAACTGCTAAGCTATCAGGAATTACACGTGTTATTGTGAGTCAACCGTAAAAGATAGACATACACTGTTAAGGATTTTTTTTTAGATAATTTTATGCAGAATTTTTCCGTCATACATGATTTCTATGTAAGTTTAACCATTAAGGCTGCACACGCGACAGAAGCTTAAAAAATGGAGTAACTTCTCCCGTTTTCCCAAAATTTCCCAAAATTCCCCTTTATTACTCTGCTTGAAAGTATACAAAAACCTGCGCAGGAGTATGAAAAATAATTGTACCAAGTTTCGTTAGAATCCGTCGAGTAGTTTTTGTTTCCATAAGGAACATACAAACCGACAGACAGACAGACAGACAGACAGACAGACAGACAAAAATTTTACTGATTGCATTTTTGGCATCAGTATCGATCCCTTATCACCACCTGATAGTTATTTTGAAAATATATTTCATGTACAGAATTGACCTGTCTACAGATTTATTATAAGTATAGATAGATATAGAAGATTTTTGATCAATATAGACGAGGCAATTTGGACCTTAATGTACATGCATCTAGATTGTCAGTGACGGACTCATAAGGCGGCTTAAAGCCACTCCAAAGTAATGAAAGGGCTATGTTAGGAAATTAATTACGCTAGTATCGAATCCACAACGACACAGTAGAACCTACCGAGAACCAGGATCCGTAGAAGAAGCAGGATAATTGACATTGCCCAAAGAGATGCAAATTGCACAGCTGTTGGGGCTCGAAAGTTCTGGAGTGACTGCCGCTTATCGAAAACCGATGTGGTATGAGTACGCTTCCTAAAATAAATTAATAAAAATAAATAAAATCACTTTATTTGCCTTTCTTATATGAAAACATAATCTTTATATATTATTTCTGTAAGCCTCTTTCTTGCCCGGAAGCCTGTGACGCGATGAGTTAATCTAGAAATTTGGTTCAGGTATCGTTTTGTACAGTGGCCGTGGTGTGCACAAAATTCAGACATCTGATGTAACTGGATTAAGTTAATTGTTACAGAATTTCAAAGTTTCGATTTTGGCCCATAGACTTTGCTTGAGTGTCATAAGCGCGCGCAAACTTGAGTCGATCAGAGATGCGCTGTAATTGGTCGGATTTTTTTCAAACCGGCCAATGAGAAAAATTCACTAGGAATTCAAAAGACCTGCGCTGTGATTGGTCGGAAAATTTCAAAATAAACTCATTTTATTGGACGCGATGTAGTCGCGCCAGGGTTACCCACTAGTATACATTAATGATAAAGGTGGACCTTTACCAACAACCTTTATTTTCCCATCTTTTCCCCACTTAACTTTCCAAAAGTGGCTATGGAATGTCTAATTCCTTAGCTCTGGCTACCCCATCTAGGGATTTATAGCCGTGGGTATATATATGTATGTATACGATAAAGGTAGATTGGCGATGAAAGCCGGTAGACGACCGCGACCCAGGACCAGTCGTTGTGCGATAGTGGACATTCTTTGGTGATGATGATGAACAACTGCATTATGTTTTCACCTAAGTTTTAAATCCATGCCAGTAATAGTTTATTCAAACTTGCACTTGCAAAGAGAAATAAGAGGAAGATACACGTGAAAAAATCAATACAAGGTTACTTCGATAGAAAAGTATTTGCATGAATTGAGGAAATATAATTTAACATATTTTTGTGTTGAAAGTACGACACACGAGTACACTCCGTTATCCATGTTATGTCGTATAACCTTCTATCCGCTCGAGTGATGATGAATATAAAATTATATGTGAATGTAGAAAAGAAAAATAATTAGAATTGAACAAATGTTTCCATAGGGATTAAAAAAATACAGTAATTTGCAATAAATTGTCTCATAAAGTGACCTGTGTTACCAAAGCTATGGATTATTGTACTAGTGCGATGATAGAGTTTTTTCTTAATGCAATTACTTCTTTACCATCAAAAACATATTGTGATTGTGAACATAAAGAATTCATAGTTACTCGTATTTCTTCGTTGTGTATAAATGAGTTTTCTGAATTGATCAATTCAAGCGTTTTTGAACATAAATTAACTTACATACGTACACATTTATTTTTATGTAAACGGCTGTAAATTCTATAAATTAAAGCCAGTGCTTCAACATTTGAAATAAGCAGGAAAAATATCATAAGATAGATATTTAATTAACTACTCTTATTTTTTGATCTTAATATTAATGTAATCGCATCATTAATATTAAGATTAAAAAGTAGAATAAATAAATTATTGTGTAAGCTGTGACTTACTAAAGTTGCTTTCATCGAGCATACAAAAGCTGTATACAAAAGATGCTGGGTCCGGATGTCACGAGCTCGAATCCGGACTGCAAAATTAATATAATGAATATCAATGATTGTATTTTGGTTATGGATATCATTAAATGCTTTTTGTATACTTTTAAAATATCTTTGTGTTGGTATGATATACTACGAGTCATTTGGTTTTAATTAATTTGCTACTAAATTGATCTATAATATTTATATAAAAGAAAAAAAACGTAATTTAACAAAAATAGACATCTTAGAATACAAATGGGTTCTTAACAAGATTGTGCCAAACAAATAAAACTTTTAGGATTCCATTACTTTGTCATTTCTATTTATTAAACTTTTCGAGTAATAACAGTATTGTATTGTATTTTCGTTAAAAAAATCAAAGCAAAGTTAAAGTTGTTCAATAGAAAATAATTGGTCAATCTGTTTATTTTACCTTTTATTTGTAAAACATGCGATCCAATAAAATACGTGAGTACATGTTCAAAATGTCGATCGTGAAGAAAAGGATAATTTAATTCTTTATCTTCTTCGACATTTTGTAAAAAACGTTATATGCCTTTTGCCCCGCGTTGACCGTTTCAACTTTATTATAGACGTTCATATTTCTTTTATTCATTTTATATTACACAGCGAGTGTTATTAATATCAAAAATATAGATGCGAAAATATGCTAGAGAAAAGTAACAAGAATATATTGCATTTACGTAACAAATATTGATTCTCACATTTTAAAAAGATCTGGAGGTTCTTTTAAACTTCAATCCATACATAAATGGACCTCATACAGTGACCACTAGTAGTGACCACTAGTCACTCAATGGGCAATTGAGAGGTCCTGGTAAGGAGTTTAGCCACGCTATCTAATCTACAACAAGGAGATCCTGAATATTGCAAAACTCAAGTGGCAATAGATAGGGCATTATACTGTGGAGTCTTGCATGTTCTGGAGTGGCAGCCACATACCGAATGACTCAGTGTGGGTTCGGGGTCTTGGGACCTACTTAGTTTATCACAATGGATGACTATTGGCCGATGACGATGGTCATGGAGCTTCCTGAGTAATTTTTAGGCGATATGATGGGAAACTAACCATCAAGTATATTTCATTTCACCATTATTATTTCTCTTAAAGTGATTAAAATCAAACCAATGATCTTCTTGAACAAAAATATCTTCCATAAATATGTATCTTCTTGTTTTTTTAAGTTTAATATTTACTATTGTTTTAAACAATGAAATTTTTAACGTAAATGACTCTGCCATTGTTTTATTAGGTTTTGTACAGAGCAAAATACACGAGGAACTCTTCACATTCACAGAAGCCCAGAAGCGAGTTTACTCATCACTTGACCACGGACATTATCACGGGACCGTTGAATTGGTTATTATTAACGAGATAAAAATACTTCCATCAAATTGATGGATCGCATATCCCATACAGGGCTTACAAGCATTAATGCACATCCAAATTTACTGTCTACATAATCATTTAACATATACTTCAAAGACCGACCTTCATAAAATGTTTTATATCAACGTTGAAACTGTGGATCTTTATAACCAAGCCACTAAGAAAGCGTTTTCGTGATTTTGACTTGATAATTCCAGAGACCAATATAGGTTATGACTGTTAGATCGTATAAAGCATATAAAATTATATATATTTTACATACATAGTTGGTTCTTTAAATAATACTGAGAAGTATTTACTTAGACGGATAATATTATGTTTTTAGTGATATTATTGTTAGTAGAGGATGGTTACGACCATTCAAGACAAGGCAGAAAACAACTACTCTTAAATGGTAGTAATTCGAAGTGGAAAGAACATAAAAGTACGAAAAAATAAGAGCAATGCTGTCTGTCTTTTCCGCATTTTATTTTGTTTGAAGATTAGATAGCAAATATTTCAACAAAGCTGAAGTAGAAATAATGACAGCACGTATACGAGTATGAGCATAAAAATAGATTTAAAATTCTGAAATGCACTAAAATATAAGCAATAGAGTCTCTGAATACTCAAATAGAATTTACTCATTATAATTCTGAAGAAGGTAAAATTTTATTCTGAAGTTTCTGGAGTAGAAGTCATTTTTAATGTTTCTATAATGCAATTCTTTAGGCTTAGACTAAGCAAACTCTTAAGAGGAAGATTAGTCAACCTTCGTCTATATAACTTACATTAAAATTAATGCCACTTAAGTGTATCTCAGCACACACGCAATTCATCCATCAAATCCATGGTTTAAAAATAAAAAGTAATAGTAGTACAATAGTTCATTATCAAAGTTGCGTCATGTTCCTATTCCCAATGAAGATCTGAAGGACTGAAACATTTACTAAGCCTAAGTTTTTAGGTTTAACTACATAATATATCGTACTTGCTTCAGCAGTACATTTACTAAAATGGGAACGATACAGAGAAGATTAGCATGGCCCTGCGCAAGGATACATAATATAATTTTATACTTTACGCAAGCTTTTGTTTTCGTGGCCACACGACGATAATGTAGACTTAACAAAGTTCATCTTTCACTGTTATGATGAAGTTCGCTGTTCTTAAATTTTAAATCTTGTGAGTCATAACTTTTTAAGGACAGCATTTTAGCAATGAAGTATGTTAAATTATTGGATACCCTAGAGCCATTTTTTACGCATTCGAAACCATATAGTAAATTGTATCTGGAATGTATATAGTAAGTTGTAACCAACCGTGATAGCCCAGTGGGTAGAACACTCGGTTATCGTGCAAACGACTAGTGTTCAAATCCTTGGTCGGGCCTACACAAATTTGTCTTTTCTAAAAGACATATGTGTGGTTAATTTATCATGGTTGTTAACGGTGAGGGAAAACATCGTGAGGAAACCCACATGGCTGAGTTGTACTTAGTCATGTGACAGTGTATTCGTACAAAACGGCGATAGGCCTGCCCCCTATCACGTGAGTACACTGTCCATGCAAAACGTGGGTACTCTGAACACCAGGTGACAAAGTCACGTGATGTTCAGAAGTATTAGTACCTCTGCCAACCCCTTCGGGGATATTCGGCGTGAACGTTTATGTTATGTTATGTTATGTTATATCTGGAATGGTATTAAAATAATGTTGTATAGTGATTTTTTAAATATATTTTCATTTATTACAAAAAAAATGTTGTACATTATATTTCTGTGAGATAATTGAATAAAAAACGGACTTAGTAAGGATGCAGCCGCCATAATAACAAAGAAAAAAATACTTATAAGTATCACATTCTTTATTGACTATTTTAGCCCTGAACTCATATTCAACTCAACACAATCTATTACACCGTATATCCTCGAAGGGATTGGCAGAGTTACTAATACTTCTGAATATCACTATCAAAAACTGTGGGCACTATAAAGCCGAACCATGTTTTTACCACATCATTTCTAGTAAACATTCTAGTTCATATACTCGTACATATATTCAGCAAATCAGTGTCCAGCAGGGTAGGAAAAGACTTACGATCGCCACTTAGTAGAATCCTAGAAAACTTCTTATGTTCATCTATACTATCTATATCTATACTTCTATACTATAATATTATAAAGAGGAAAGGTTTGATTTTTTGTTTGTTTGTTTGAATTGAATAGGCTCCAAAACTACTGGACGGATTTGAAAAATTCTTTCACTGTTTTGATGCTACACTATTCCCGAGTGACATAGGCTATATTTCATTTTCAAAAAAATTAGGGATCCTTACGTAAACTTCAAAAATGTAACCCAAGGTGTTAAAGAAATACCAAAAAAAATCCTTACATCGCGTGCGCTGCGAAAACTATTGACAATAGAATAAAATTATGTACTACAATTTTATAGAACACATCATTATCTAAAAAAAAATGCCCCGACAGCATGTCTCTAACTATTATAGTTATCTCACAACAAGCGTCATTATATAAAATTATTTAAAAATTAAATTAAAATCCTGCTTTAGAAAAGGCTCTTTATTTGTACCTATCTAATCCTTATAAAAAATCGTATATATTATTTCAGACTACTTTAATACCCTTATATTACTTTTTGAATTATTCGATTCGAACATTCCATTCGAAAGTTATCTCGAATTAAAAAAATAGATAAAACTCCGCTCGATTAGCTATGCATAGTAAGTCGTTGCAGGCGTCACGAAGGGGTACGGGAGGCTGCTTATCAAAGAGTTAAAGCAAAATTTAATTGTAGCGACTATTATCACTGGCCCAGCAGCCGGTTAATTAGCTCATATACCGAGGATACCGATGATCCCAACTGATCTGCCAATTCCATTTAAACGGCTACAATTTCCGGTTAAAACATCTTTTGCTTTAACAATTAATAAGTCCCAAGGCCAAACCTTCAAATTAGTAGGGATTGACCTGCGAAAGAATTGTTTTACTCACGGTCAACTGTACGTTGGCCTGTCGCGGGCGGGAGCCCCTGAACATCAATTTATTTTGCTGCCCCAAAATACAACAACGTCAAATATTGTTTACAGGGAAGCTCTAACTCTATAAATTGAATGGCTTTTGATGGAATTACGCATTATGAAAAATAAAAAAATAAATCTAAATATATAACATACATACATACATATACTCACGGCTATAAATCCCTAGAAGGGGTAGCCAGAGCTAAGGAATTAGAAATTCCTCAGCCACATTTGGAAAATTGAGTGGGGAAAGGATGGTAATGTAAAGGTTGTTGGTGATAGGTCTCCAGCCGCATCGCCCAAAAATCCCTTAAAAGCCCCAAAACCGTTATTCGCCTCTTACGTACACCCACCGGAAGAAATGGGGTAGTGCTATTCTAAACCGACACTACACAGCAAAAAAATATAACATATATAACAACACAAAACTTAAAAAAAAAATATTAAAATAATATAATACATAGTATTTTCTAAGATTTTCACGATTGCACATTATAATTGAAACAACTATTGATTTTCGGATATTTTAATCCGAAAATCAATAGTTGTTTCAATTATAATAATACATGTAATAAAATAAAAAACAAAATGTTAATGATAATTTATGCCCGAGCGAAGCCGGGACGGGCTGCTAGTTTTCAATATTTTCCAACCATCAATCTTTTCACATATGCCTTTTTATTCTTCATGCTTCGGATGGCTAACTTTTTGCTTCAGATGGCTGACTTTTTGAGATCACACTCTATATAAAGTTATTCTAGTCTAATCATTTGCAAAATAGGTTTAACCCAGACTGGGTAGATTCAACAGTTGCGTTGCAATATTTTTCAAAGAAAAAAATATTTTGAATTTTCTTACTACAGTTAAATAAACCACAATCAAAAAAGAAAATACTATTCAAGAAAAAAGCCAAGTTAGCCAATTAAGTGTAAATAAAATAAAAACGTTGAATACCTATTACTTATAATAATTTATCTCTGAGCAAATATTTTAATACAGAAGAACCAAATGATGAAAGAAGATTACGATCTGATAATAAATGCAAATCTTTAGACTTTCCCATCTCAGACTTTAAAACTCTTTTGAGAAGTACAAATGTTTACTAGTCATAATTTATTCTGGGTCTTAAATTAAAACACCAATATTATTTATTAATTGAACTTTCGAAAAAATACAAACAAAAACGTAGAAACCACTCAGCGCTTCTGAAGGAAAATAATATTATGAAGCTAAAAAGGGTTAGGAAGTCAATCTTAATACCTGCGAAAAAGGAAAGTTTTTTGTTCAGTTTCGGCAACTTTTTTAATATATTTGTCCGCAGACAAGCAAGATATGTTGGGAGAAGATTATTTCTTCCCAATTCATCAATTTACAGAAAATATTTTCAGGATCAGAAGATATAACATTGCCTTTTACAAGACAGTTTTGTTGTATAACTTATAAACCACCCCGTAATCCTAATTTGAAATTATTATACGAAGAATGGAAGAGATTTTGCAAAAGGTGAATATTTATAATGTAGGTATATAGACGTAGAGTAGACGACATGATAGCTCAATGGGTAGGACACCGGTTATCGTGCAAACGACTAGTGTTTAAATCCCGGGTTGGGCCTACACCAATTAGTCTTTTCTAAAGACATATGTTTGGTTTATTTAAGAGCTTAATCCATTACACATTGTCGTTGCTGAATTCAGACGTCCTTCACAGTTACTGCCGCAGACGCTTGTTATTCCACTACAAAAATTTCAGTTGCTGAATCATTTGAGAGCGCGCGTTGATTGCGGACGTTCGTACGAAATTGCTACCGCCTTTTTATAATCGGAATCTCTTATGGACTGTGGCGACCCCTAGACGGCGAACTCACTCGCACACTAGCAGCGTCATAAAAAATCGTACATCGCGGTATCGAAATGTTTCTCTAGCTAAACATAAATACAAACTCTAAGTTGGTACACAGCAGGGGTGTACTGGCCAGTATATCTTTGCTGTTCCCACAGTGGTGACCCCGACGTGATGTACTTAGTTTGTGTGAATAGAATGAAAATGGTTGCCAATTTTCATTTTTGTTCTCTCGTTGCTGCAGCACGGCGCCTATTGCTAAGTCGAAAGCGTCCGTTACTATCGCGAGTTACGCGGTATAGCTCGGATGCGAGAGGAGAGATGCTTGGGCAAATGACGTTTGACATTCATTAAAAACCTTTAGATTGGCTGGTGAAAGTTCGATGGGTTGAGATCTTTTGATTTTAGGTCCAGCTAATAGCTCGTTGATACTGAAAACAGATACTTAAAAATTACAAAATTTATTCTTAATTACAAGTGTCGATCTTTTCAAAGTATTCACCCTGAGCACGTATTCACTTTTCCATACGTCTGAACCAATTGGAAAATACCTGTGACAACTCTTCTTTAGATACCTCAGAAATCTCGAAATTATAGGCGACCAGCGCATCTTCTTTGCTATCAAACCTCTTCCCCTTTAGTTTATCTTTGATTTTTGGAAACAAGTAAAAATAACAAGACGCTAGGTCAGGGGAATATGGCGGGTGAGGAAGAATTGACACATTTTTCGAGTTGAAAAAGTCTAGTGTTCTGGCAGACGTGTGCGGCGCCGCATTGTCGTGGTGCCAGAGAAGGTGACGGATTCCTGACTTCGGTCGCTTGTCACAACAAGCTGATATTACTGTTGGAGCACAAATTGTCACATACCATTCGGAGTTCACCGTTCTTTTATTCTCGAGCACAACAGTAGCAATATGACCCGTTTTGCAGAAAAACGAGGCGAACATTTGTTTCTGTATGCTTCGTGCACGGCGACATTTCGTTGGAGTTGGCTCGTCTTCAAAGCACAGTTTCGTCACCAGTCAGAATATCATATGCGTTTTTCCTCACCTCCGTTGAATTTATCTATCATGAATAGGCACCAATCCACCCGACGGTCTTTCTGCTCATCGGTAAGTTTGTGCGGCACCCATCTTGAACAACGTTTACAGAGAGAAAGGTGGCCATGAATTATGGTTTGCATTGCTACTGATCCAATTCCTAGTTCTCGCTCTAACTCTACATATGTAATTCGTCGGTTTTCGCGAATAAGTTTTTCGACTGCACGAACGTTTTCTTGCGTGACCGCGGTTGGCGGTCGTCCTGTCTTCGCTTCATCTTCGAGACATCCCCGTCCTCTTTTAAATTCAGCAAACCAATTGAATACTGTTGCTTGGAAACAGTATTCAATTTGTTTGCTGAATGTGAATGTTGCACCAAAAGTAGAAGCCAAAAATTCAAAACATTCTTGAGGCTTTAAACCTTTTTTAAAGTCATAATAAATCATAGCGCGAAAATCACGTCGACTGAGCTCCATTTTTGCAAGTGAATTCCCGCCAGATTCTCGGAAAAATGATGCTCATTCAAATAAAAAGTGAATAAAAGAAGTGTGTTTTATATTCAAATATGTCAATAAAAAAACCAGCCTATAAGATGGTGTATAGCTTGCCAGTGTCAATTAAATGGGAAAAGAGTGTCTAACTTCTATTGGCATGCCCCTCGTATTTTATTTGTGATACATAAATACAAAACACTGTGTTTTTGTATTTTAATTTATTTCTATTAAAAAAGCATGATGTAGAGATTCAACACAAACAAAATTTAACTTTTGCAACATTCAAACCTGTGTAAGCACTTCCAGTGGTTGGTGGTGGTTTTTATGGTTGTCATTTTAAAATTATAAATATAAACATAACATTACATAAACGTTCACGCCGAAAATCCCCGAAGGGGTTGGCAGCGGTACTAATACTTCTGAACATCACGTGACATTGTCAGACAGTGTACTCACGTGATAGGGGGCAGGCCTATCGCCATTTTGTACGAATAAACTGTCACACGACTAAGTACAACTCAGCCATGTGGGTTTCCTCACGATGTTGAACGTAATAATGCAAATATAAAATAAATCATAAAAAAAAACATACGGACATATAATACATAGATAAAGTTAGCCCCAAAACTAAGTATTGTATCATGGGATACTAACTCTACGATATACTTAATACATACAAACATATTCTCACGCCGTTAGTTCCCATTGGAGTAGGCAGAGACTATCGATCGCCACTTTGTACGATCCTGGCAAACCCCTCTAGCTTCATTCACATCCATCAATCTTTTCATACATGCTCTTTTATTTTTTGTACTAAAGACACCTTCCTTTTTGAGTACATTTTCTATTTGATCCAAATGTGTCCTCCGTCGTGAAGTCGTCCTCTACTAACATTATCTTCCACATTGGATAGTGCTCCATTAAGCGCATTACCCTTTTTTACTCTTCTTTCAATGTCTTCATCACACTTTCCATCCCTAGTGAACAAACTCCCCAGATATACGAACTCTTTCACTTGTTCCACTTTCTTACCATTGATCTCAATCATGCATTCAGTCATATTCTCCTCTCTCTCAGAGATATACTTAATACATAAACATAACATAACATAAACATAAACGTTCACGCCGAATATCCCCGAAAGGGTTGGCAGAGGTACTAATACTTCTGAACATTACGTGACTTTGTCACATGGTGTTCAGAGTACCCACGTTTTGCATGGACAGTGTACTCGCGTGATAGGGGGCAGGCCTATCGCCGTTTTGAACGAACACACTGTCACATGACTAAGTACAACTCAGCCATGTGGGTTTCCTCACGATGTTTTCCCTCACCGTTAACAACCATGATAAATTAACCATACATATTTTAGAAAAGACAAATTGGTGTAGGCCCGACCCAGGACTTGAACACTAGTCGTTTGCACGATAACCGAGTGTTCTACCCATTGGGCTATCACGGCTATACTTAATACTATATTTAATATACATATAAATAACACCAAAGACTAATAAACAATCACTTATGCTCATCACATAAATGTTGCTCTCAGCGGGGATCGTACCCGCAACCTCCGGAGCGAGAAGCTAGTCAACCTATCCACTCGGCCACGGCTGTCGTAAACTTTTTTATTTCAGTCTATTTACACGTTAGGTTTTCCCTAAAGGCAATAAAAAAAATACTCATAAAATTCATTCTCATACTAGCGATACGTAGGATCGGCTGTCTGTCAAATATTGTAAAAGCTTCTCGGTAAAATCATCTTCAGGTTTTTCCGTTTTCCTTGTAAGATATATAAAACATTTGTAAATATTCAAACACATCACCTAGCACTTTAAGTATGAATATTTTGCTAGCTGCGTATTATTATTACAATTTATAAGTAATAAGAACTCGGGTAAACCCTGGCTGATATAGCTGTCGAGTGTGCCTGCGAGGCAACTAAGGGATTTAGGGCTTTTCATTTCATCATTCAGCGATGTGTTTGGAGACCTATCAACGAAAAACCTTCATTATGCAAACTTTTCCGCTCTCAAATTCTAAATTTGACTGGTGAATAAAAAAAATGATTCCGGCTATAAGATAATACAATATTATTTATCTTAAGATTTATTGCTTAGTATTAGATAGGTTAGTATTGATAAATGTCAATAATTCAGCCCTTACTCTTACTGGCACCAGTGAGATATGCATTAAAATTATGTACTGTATATTGTGTGTTGATAGGAAATGTTCTTTGTTGATCCAACCAACAATTTGTTAAATGTTAACATTCTAGGTTTCATTATATATATGCAAATATACTCACGCTATTATTTCCAATAGGAGCAAGCAGAAACAATCAATACCCACTTTGTCCGATCTTGGCAAACCCTTCGAGCGTCATTTACATTCGTCAATATTTTTGGTACATGCATGCCATTTTATTGTTCACACTTTGGAGCCCTGGTTTTTGAGTACATTCTCTGTTTGAACTCAATTTATATACATTAGAATAACTAAAGATTTTATTCATAGATATTTCTTAGTCTGTGACTGATGTAAGAAAGTTCTAGTAATTTAAACTTGATGTGACCGCAAATGTGGACGTGGGCGGAAAACAAATTCCACGCGAAAACCCCGCAGGTATATTTCAAGTTAAAAATAATTCTCTATCTTTTGAGAAAAAGAAAATAACGCAACTAAATCAACATCAATTAAACTTGTTACAGAAATCACAAACACAATTTTATTTATTACATATAGTTTTAAGAATTGTGATTGTTTTAGTAGCTGTAAAACAGTTTTAAATCAAACAGCTTTTTATTAGTAAAATATGCTTAAACTAAAATGATGCTGTTGTAAAATAATTTCTTTTAGTACTGCCCATGTACTGCCCTAAGTGATTGTGGACTTTTATATTTGTTAGTTAATGAAATATATTTTTTTGTGTTTGACATAAAATTTTAATAAAAACTTTGTTTTAGAAAATCTAGATTAAAAACAAATTCAACAGTTTAAAAATATATTCAGACTTTACCATAAGGTCAAGGCAAATCTGTAGCAAATACCAAGAAATAACCATAATCAACTAACTAAACCTTTCCCAAAGATAATTTACGAGTATATCAAACATTTTTCTTTGAGAGTTGTGAAAATATTTCAAATTTAATAGAAAACATTGCTTAAGATCAAAACTACGTTACATTGCACTGCATAGTTTCAACTTCAACTCGACTATATAGAGTTATAATTGCCACCAGAAACTTTTATACTAGTTTTATATAGCTGCCCAGCGGGAGGTGGAAAGTGGAACATGTCTCCAAAGAGAACCCTACTCGGGTTTCGATATCAATCCATGTTACCGTATAGGTTTAACTTTGATAAAGGTTTTCTCCATGGTAATAACATAGTTTGTATTAGTTTAACGTGTAAAATCGAACTCTATGTAGGATTATATTTAAAGAATTATAAACATACGCACACAGCATTAGTTTTAGTGAATTGCGTTCAAGTAAAGATATTTTGTGTAAGTAGTTTTCAATAGTATTTAAAAAATATATACATTGAATTTCAACAAAATGTTAAAATAGCTTTTGGTATGTTAAACTCGTTATTGATGTTTAAAAAGAACCAACGCTTGTAAATGTAGGTATCTAGTGATATTACTTAAGCCCATTATTCCCATTCGGTAGGCAGAGATTATCGATTAGTCATATCGAATTAGTCTATAAAAATTCGCATTCGCTATAATATGCTATGAAAATCAGACGATTGGCATTCAGATTCTCTATAACACTTAAATGTTTATTTGATCTAATGTATCCTCCATGTCATTTTACATACATATTCATATCATTTTATATATATATATATATATATATATATATATATATATATATTTCAATGTAATAGTAAAGTATAGGTATAATAAAACTAGGAAACTTCCTGTCTAAAATTACATTTCCAAATTCTAAGAAAAAATCAAAACATTCATCTTCAAAACTGTTATTAAATCGAATTTGAAACTCCCTTTTTTCCTGTTATTTATTTTAGACCCCCAATTAGAGACTGGGTGGCTCCTCAGTAATTCATTACGTTGGAGTTCAGGTCTTAAATTAATTTGTTGTGAACAAAAGAAATTCATTGCAAGTAATTATTTAGAGTCAGTTACCTAGACCTAGTTAGTGCCGTTTGTGAATGATGGGGCCATTATTGATACACAATGGTGTTACAAGACCTTTTAAGTATCTCGGAGAAATTGTAGCACTTAACCTTGTTATTGAGATTAGGGAAAATGAGGACTCATTAAAGCCAAGGTGAAATTTATCATTCACTTAATTATTCGTCCATGCGGAAATCAGATGAGTGCTTAGTTCAGAATTGTTTTACGTTGGGTAAAAAAAATGTTACATCGGATACAAACTATATGTTGGTTTAAACAATGATTGTTTGCTGGTAAGTATTATTAATAAAGTATTTTAGAAAATAAGAGATTTTATTTTTACTCAGGGCTTCAAATTCTCCAATAACAAAGGTCACAGAATTTGAAATTCCTCAGTCACTTTTGGAACTAGACTGCGGAAAAATTGTAGTAAAGCTAATTAGTGATGTAGATCTTAGAGATCAAGTCGCATTTTTTAAAAATAAAAAAAACTGAAATACCATAAATCACCTCTTACGACACCCGGGGTAAGTATAATACATAAGTGCAATTGATCAGTGTATAATATGTCCGTGTATATTTATTATTATTATTATTTATTGATTTATTAATTCTAAGACAACAAAACGGCTTTACGTAAGCAACCTGCTTATATAGGTATATTCAATACCTTTTTATTTCTAAGAGCGGGTTTGCACAGTCTGTCACCACACCTGTCAACTTGATGCCAATATTTGGTTTTCCATTACGTAAAGTAAAACATTAAAGCGATGAACGGGAAACGCTTCGAGGTACTTGTAATTCACTTAGATTACTTGTGTCTTCGGAAGTGATTGGAGCCCCTTATATATTTTGATTATGATTTCATAAAAATATGAGGGTGCTAAAAGTTGTGTAAGAAAATATGTTTTCATATAATTATAAACATATATTGTTAGTCACTTAATTGTCACTGTCATGATTTCAAAATGGGACGCTAGAGCTTCAATCCCAAAACATACTAAACCACTTTCAAAAGTTGGGAACGGAACATATAATTTAAAATAGATTACTAATAAATAGGTGCCCAACCACGTCGCCCTATTATGTTTTAAAAAGCTTAAGTAGCGTTACTCAGCTTATACGACACCCACCGAAAAAGGTTAGTTAGCGATATTCATCGAGTCATACAAATAATATACTACTCAAAACTGTAAAATAATTTCAAATTTTTGATTTTAATTATTACTATTAACATAACATTCCCATTTCAATATAAGTAATTTCAGTTACAAATAAAGTGAGTCTCTGATTAGATACCCATGAACCAACCACGATATTTAATGTTTGAATATCATCGAAGTGCAATACCTATTTGGAACTATTTGATACATAAATAACATTATCTAGTACCTTGACGGTTGGTGCCAAGACATGAAAAGAAATTGTCCTCTGTGGCCGATTCCACGTCAGTTTGTCATTTGTTATCAACCTAGTTAGGGACAATATAATATCGACCATTTATTTATTAATATTTACTACCTTTTTAATTTGAATGTTTTTTTTTGCTTATGAAAACCTCATGTGGGGATTAATACTAATAAATAAAGGATAAATAAAAGAAGAAACACTACTTAAAAGTGTAAAACAAACAAAGGATAGAAGAATTTCGCACTGGAAGCCATTGACACTGTAGCTCAATTGGCAGAGCGACGGGGGCTTATACCCGGGAGGTCGCGGGTTCGATCCCCGCCGGTGTCGAAATCTTTCTTTCCTTTATTTATTAGTACTATCCCAACATGAGATTTTCATGAACAAAAAATAACATTTAAAATATGTGATAGTTAGGCGTTCTCAACATTTGCATTCTACCTGCAAAAGAAGTGGACTTCCAAATTTGTCGAAAATTCGGAGGTGGGGAACGCAAACACTACTTAAAAGTGTAAAATAAACAAAGGATAGAAGAATTTCGCACTGGAAGCCATTGACACTGTAGCTCAATTGGTTCGATCGCCGCCGGTGTCGAAATTTTTCTTTCCTTTATATATCCCTTATTTTTTAGTACCTTTTAATATTGAATTGTACATATTATTTCTTATTCCGCAGCGATTATACTTCTATGCAAATTTTGATAATGCAAAACACAGCTTGTGAAGAAGATAAAATTGGTGCAAGAAATGTAAACTCTTTGGTCGTGCCCTTACTCAAGCTATACACTTTTGAAACTGCAAAATATTAAAACTACATGACTCTACCGTTGCTTCAAAAGGCGTTTCCCAATTTTTGAATAGAAATTTTGTACATCTTCGTGTTTAACATTATTAATGCGTTTACTTAAAAAAAAACTGTACAATGAAACCAACGCTAGTGTAAAATGATTTAATCATACTGTTCATTACAAGTACGAATCACATAAGTGGTCGTCACAATCCTCACCAGACAATTATTTCTAGGAATAAGGAGGAAAGACTCGTATGTTTACGAAAGTAACCCTTTTCGTAAATAACGCATATTTAACGCTGCCGTTATATTCTTTACAAGTGGCCCCTGGTGTTTAAAAGATCCCATGGGTATCTCGAAATGGTTACTTACTTGAAATAAAGTTACTTTTCTTTAATTCTTTAATAAAATACAAAAAAAAATTGAGTAAAATGTTTAACATTGTATCCGAAATCAATGTATTTTCTGACCTGAACCTTCCTATAGAGAATTGACGATACTATTAAGAAAGAAGGAAAAAAAGGAAGACAGGAATATTTATTCGCTTAATATGATTGATTTGATTTTATTCGTGGACTAAATAAATCAGTATTCAGTATGATTGAAAGAGGAAACAAATATCACTTTATTACACATATTTTTACAATCCCCTCAAAAAGCAATATATATATTTCATTAATTGAGTTAGACAATAAAGCGAACCAATTGAAAAAAAATAACTATTATCTACCACATTTAGTTTTTAATTTTAAATAGCAGCCAAATTTAATTCAATAAACACTAGACATCTCAGCATCAATAATTAAATAAGATTATATTGTATACAACGAAGGGATTTGATATATTTTTGCAAAAGCTTAATAACAGATTAAGCCCCCTGCAGACAAAAAAAAGTTAGGTTACATTCAGTTAGGTTAGGTTAGGTTAGATTATGTATAAAACGAGCGAGCGTAGCGCAGCGGAGCGAGCACCTAAATGTCTGATGCATGGTATACTACTAAACGGGGTATACTACTTACTTAAAATATGCCTGCAAAATTAAAAATAGTAGTAGGTATCATTCAGTATATCTGTATTTCAAATATATGGAAAATGATTTTTTGGAATAGTGATTATTCGGAAAAGCAATATTGCGGAATTAAGGTATATCTGGTTTTCGATTCTTCGGAAATCCGTTCTAGTGGTTAATCAAAATGATAGTAAACAAAAACAAAAACCAAACGATAATCTGGAATGTAAGAATATGGTATATGAAATTTCGATGAAACAATATTATGGCAATTAAACAAAAAGCGATTAGTTTTCGGTAAAATAATATTCGGGTTTAAAAGTTTCGGATATACAGTATGTAACCTTTATAAGTGTATCAAGTACAGCAATGAATTTATATTTAAATGTAGATTATATTGATATTAATTGTACATTAATGTTTTCTTATATATTGGTATTAATTAATTAAATTTTGTGACGACGATCGGGGTATTTTATCAGTCGGTAACATTTCGAAAATTCGAATATCTCAAATCCGAAATTCACTATTCAGAAAACTGTTCACATAATTTACGTATCACAGATGCTTTATTTTCCACAACTTCATTAGAACATAAATACATTTTCTAGAAGTATCACTTCCCAGAAAAACTAAAACCAGATTATTAAAATGAATTTTTTGCTTTTACCAACTACATCTTTTACTATAATCTCATTATTCCAAAGGTTTAAAAGACCGAAGTAACTTTATCTATAGTCTTACATATCGTAAATCTCTTTAACCAGATATTTTTTATGTTAGAAAAATTGTATAAATAGAACGCGGATGCATGCCTGTTTGTATGTATACTTGCTTGCTTGTTTGCATGCTTGGTTGCATGTAGGGGGGGTGCAGGGGGGCAGAGCCCCCCTGCTTGGGGGGGTCGGGGGGCGAAAGCCCCCTGCAGACAAAGAAAAGTTAGGTTACATTCAGTTAGGTTAGGTTAGGTTAGATTATGTATAAAACGAGCGAGCGTAGCGCAGCGGAGCGAGCACCTAAATGTCTGATGCATGGTATACTACTAAGCGGGGTATACTATTACTTAAAATATGCCTGCAAAATTATTCATAGCAGTAGGTATCATTCAATACATCTGTATTTCAAATATATGGAAAATGATTTTTTGGTATAGTGATTATTCGGAAAAGCAATATTGCGGAATTAAGGTATATCTGGTTTTCGATTCTTCGGAAATCCGTTCTAGTGGTTAATCAAAATGATAGTAAACAAAAACAAAAACCAAACAATAATCTGGAATGTCAGAATATGGTATATGAAATTTTGATGAAACAATATTATGGCAATTAAAAAAAAGGCGATTAGTTTTCGGTAAAACAATATTCGGGTTTAAAAGTTTCGGATATACAGTATGTAACCACTTCGACACAGGCGGCGATTAACGACGCCGTATTATCAATGGCACTTTTATAAAAACACATACATACATACATATATATTCTTTAATTATATACTTTCTTTAAATGTGTTTCAATAGAAGAATGAATTTATTTTTTCTCTGTAGTTATTCCATGTTACTATTTCTATGCACGTTCTATTTAATTTGATAAAGTACGTTTAGAATACAATAATTCAAACATGAAAAACATGTTGTGGTGTTCCCGTGTGGTTCTGTTGTTTCCACTCGTGTATATCACCTAAAAAAAATATGACGAAAGGGAGGTCACTACCAAAATTCCATACCTAATTATGTATAATCTAGGGAAAATAAATGTGATATATAAAATGTTCTTTTTAAATAAATAGACATGAAATGTCCATCAATAAGATAATAAAATCAAACTTGTGATATTGAATTTTCGGGTTAGATAACTTCCTGCTTAATAAACTACGCACACTTATAAAGAACATCCCTTTGAACCCAACCCATGTTATTTAAATAGAAAACGGACCGATATGTAAAAATCCGATCACAGATCCATTTTGTTTCGGAATGTTACTATTAAGCACAAACAAGATTAATAGAATTCCTTTTTATTGAAATAACTAAAAGATTCCAAGATCTTGTTGTTTACTTTTTTATGATATTGAATGTTTCTAGTTCTTCGACTATTTAGATATTTATAAAAAGCTCATGTGTTATATATTTTAATATCTGAAAAATATCACAATTTAATTATATTACATTTGTTACTTCTACTCCTGTAATGATTCGGTGTTTCGCAGGGTTTTATATTTGACCCACTTCCATTAATATTTATAATTAATGCTTTGCCGTTCTTGGTCAATAAAAAGTTCGAGATAATGTCATGAACTGATGACACTTCATTACTTTCTGACATTAAACGAATAAACATAACATTGACGACATTATTTATCTGCCGTATTTAATTTATTATATCACGGTTTTACGTATTGAATAATGGTTTACTTTAAAATAATCTTGTTCTTCTCAAACAACCAAATATGTCATATGAAATAAAAACTGTGTAGTGTCAGCTGAGAATAGCACTACCCCATTTCTTCCCGTAAAGTAAGAGGCGGCTAAGGGTATTTGAGCCTTTTAAGGGATTTTAGGGCGATGATTAGGGGTAACTCTTGACCAGAATTTCCATTGGGACACCATATTGTTGTATTAGCTGGGCTCAGATAAATAGAGAAGAAACGAAAATCAAAGAATGCCATTATCCGTAAGTGGTTCAGTGTATTTCCACTGTATCAGCAGCAAATGTCAGAACATTGAATCAACCAATCAGGGAATAGGAACAACGTATTTTGATAATTCATTTTTGCGGAATTTATTCAGCATTTTTTGCACTGAACTACGTTTGGTTTCCGCTCTATTTACGTAAGTCCTCAATGGTGCAGACGTAATAGTGCTGCTATGCTGATAGGAAATTAATTTTTTTTACAGATTATTAGACAGCTCGTTTAATTCATAATGTTTTTTTCTAGTATAGTATCTGTGGTATTACGGTATTTTAGTTGGGGGAGAGCAGGTGATGTTGGATCTATTTATATTCATCAATGAAGTCGGTCAAAATGTGAAAAGATTGCCATATTCAGTAAGTTTATAGTGGAATTTTCGCAATCAAAAAGTTATCACATCACTACTTAAACAATTTCCTATCAATTAACTAGTCCACTTTATAAACATTTGAATTTACAAACCTAGATTTTTAAAATAATATTAAAACTAAATTTCCTAGCTCGATCTTAAAATAACCGTTACCTCAAAAACAATAACATATTTAACAGTTAACCACAGACCTAATATCATTGGAAGCAAGAGGTAAACCCTTTACTCTTAATGTTAAAATGGAAGAGATTAAGGTCACCCCAGTATTCCTAATCCGCACAGAGATCTTGCTTCAAGCAACATTTCGAACTACCATATTACTCGAATTAAGAAAATTCAGACACATACCAGGATTTTTCAGATAAACAAGTAAGAATAGGATATACATTTCTCTTAAAAAGACACGAGGCTTTTAAAGAAATTAATGCAGTCGAAAACATAACAGCAATACTATTTCATTTCGCTGTCCTTTCTTTTCTTACTGTCAACAGTGACTAAAAATCTGTGGTGTATGTTTTTTATTATACAGAAATACATACCATATTATCACACCGTTAGTTCCCATTGGGATAGGAAGAGACTATTGATCGCCACTTTGTAAGATCCTGGCATACCTCTCTAGCTTCGCTTACATCCATCAATATTTTTATACATGCTCTTTAATTCGGTATGCAAAGTTTTTTTTGGTATTTATTAAATATTTTTATTCGATAGTAAACACGAAAATAAAAGATTAATTTGAATAATTTCCATTTAAAATGAGTAATTGTAAAGTTATGATTTTTAAAGATTGTTCAACTTTTGTACTTAATGACGTCATCGATTGATAAAATCACGTAGCGACATGCAAATGAAGCGAAATGTTTTATAAAAATGTTGCTGATTGCAAAACATAATACAAATTTGTGATGTCAAATGAAATTATTACGATATTATACTAAACAAGCCTATGATTTTCGATATTTTATTAATAAACTGCAAAACCGTATGTCTTTGAAACAACATTGAAGGTCAAACACTGTTACAGTTTTTTGATAAAATAACAGTCATCTTAGCTTCAATTGACAGAATTTCAAGAAAATATTGTTTATAACCATAATATCTCGAAATGGTTTTATAATCAGCATCACTTTAGTAAAACTTTGCATACCGAATTCTTCATACTTCGGACGCCGGCCTTTTTGAGCACACACTCTATTAGGTCCAGGTGTGTCCTCCGTGGTCGTCCTCTACTCACATTACCTTCCACATTGGCTCTATAGATCTCTTTCATCAATTTACTACATCCATCCTCTCTATGTGCCAAAACCATCTCAACATTGCTTTTTCTATCTTTTTTACCAGATCATCTTTCACGCCGCACTTTTAACGAATCACGTCATTTCTCACGTCATTTCACACACGATTAGCTTTTTAAAACAATACTTAAACTTAATTTCCTTGCTCGATTTTCAAATAACCTTTACATCTAACATTAACTGATAAACAATAACATGTTTAGCAGTTAACCACAGACCTAATCTCATTAGGAACAAGAGGTTAACCCTTTACTTTTAATGTTAAAATAGAAGGCTGAAAGCTGGACATATTGCGCCAGAGATTAAGGTCACCCCAGTATTCCTAATCCGCACAGAGATCTTGCTTCAAGCAACATTCCTAACTACCATATTACTCGAATTAAGAAAATCCAGACACATACCAGGATTCTTTAGATAAATAAGTAAGATTAAGATATAAATGTGCCTTAAAAAGGTCACAAGGCTTTTAAAGAGATTAATGCAGTCGAAAATATTCAGTCATTTAATTTTTTTCTGTCAACAGTGACTAAAAATCTGTGGTGTATGTTTTTTTATTATACAGAAATACATACCTACATATTCTCACGCCGTTAGTTCCTATTGGGGTAGGCAGAGACTATCGATTGTCACTTTTTACGACCCTGGCAAAACTCTCTGGCTTCGTTCACGTCCATCAATCTTTTCATACATGCTCTATTATTCTTCATTCTTTCCACAACTACCCAGCACATTCTCTATTTGGTCCAAATGTGGCCTTCAAGGTTGTCCTCTACAATAAATGCATGAGTATTCATGAAGGTATACGTGTATTTAATATAATCGTCGCTAGTTAATATTAAAATTGATGCAAATATCTTGACAAAACTAGAATCCGCTTTAACCAACCAAGCGACCAACTTGTTCGTTGTCTAGTATTTAAAGGACTTTGCTTTTCATCCAGCCTCGCGGAATTGTCCCCGCTGTCGGCAATCATATCATTAGTTGGATGAATTAAACACACACATACATATAATCACGCCATTATTTTCATTGGGGTACGCAGAGACTATCTATTGCCACTTTTTACGATTCTGACAAACCTCTTTAGCTTCGTTCCCATCCTTCAATCTTCTCATACATGTTCTTTTATTCTTCATACTTTGGACGCCTGCCTTTATCATCTGAAAAATTTCACTCAAAAATTAATTTAAAGAGAATTTTAAGATTTAGGTAGGTTGAACTGACGCGTGTGGAATAAAGAAATCCCTAAGGTGCTAATCACAGTACTCATATTTAATTAAAAAACTTATTTCTTACTTTTTAGTACTTGATTGTTTACTTTTGGTTGATTTTTCAACTATGAAGTCGGTTTGCTTTTTGTTAAAAATTATTTTATTTTACGAGTTTTAGAGATGGGTAGACCTAGCAAAGATGCCTCTCGGATGAGGAAACGACGGTTACTGTATTATTATTCGTATTTCCGGTATTTCTATTATTGTATGAGTGAAGATATAG
Source organism: Bedellia somnulentella (assembly GCA_963576735.1). Classification (NCBI taxonomy): domain Eukaryota; kingdom Metazoa; phylum Arthropoda; class Insecta; order Lepidoptera; family Bedelliidae; genus Bedellia; species Bedellia somnulentella. The sequence continues at coordinate 8,246,157 of OY755176.1, forward strand.
GCATATTGCACAGTATTAAATAGGCTCAACCATATGTAACTTTAAATTGTTCTTGAAATCCTTCGAAAGGCGATGGTCTACAATTCTACATCTTGACTCAAAAAGACTCAAACGTTCACGCCGAATATCCCTGAAGGGGTTAGCAGAGGTACTAATACTTCTGAACATCACGTGACATTGTCACCTGTTGTTCAGAGTACCCACGCTTTGCTTAGACAGTGTAATCACGTGATACAGGGCAGGCCTATCGGCGTTTTGAAAAAATACACTGTCACGTGATTGTGAGTTTCGACAGTCCCCTCGATTTCCTGGGATGCCATCATCAGATCCTGGTCTCATGGTACTTTTTCGGTAACAATAACATAACAAAAAAAATGTTTAGTGAACCTGTACTTCTCTTCATAAAAGCTACGAAGAGGAGTATAAATCTATATAGAATGTGGAAAGAACTGTTTTTAACCGACTTCAAAAAAGGAGGTTCTCAGTTCAATTGTTTGTATGTATGTATGTATGTATGTATGTATGTATGTATAATTGTCCGCGATTATCTCGAGTTTGGCTTAAGCTATTTGGATGCGGTTTTCAGGAAAGTATTCGTTACATTTAGGAGAAGGTTTTAGTGCCTTAACCGACCAAAAAAAAGGAGGGGTTGTGTTTGAACTGTATGTATGTCTGTTGGTCCGCGATTATCTCACGTTTGGCTTAAGCTATTTGGATGTGGTTTTCAGAAAAGTATTCGTTACATTTAGGAGAAGGTTTTAGTGCCTTAACCGACCAAAAAAACAAAGGAGGTTCTGTGTTTGAACTGTATGTATGTCTGTTGGTCCGCGATTATCTCACGTTTGGCTTAAGCTATTTGGATGCGGTTTTCAGAAAAGTATTCGTTACATTTAGGAGAAGGTTTTAGTGCCTTAACCGACCAAAAAAAAGGAGGGGTTGTGTTTGAACTGTATGTATGTCTGTTGGTCCGCGATTATCTCACGTTTGGCTTAAGCTATTTGGATGTGGTTTTCAGAAAAGTATTCGTTACATTTAGGAGAAGGTTTTAGTGCCTTAACCGACCAAAAAAACAAAGGAGGTTCTGTGTTTGAACTGTATGTATGTCTGTTGGTCCGCGATTATCTCACGTTTGGCTTAAGCTATTTGGATGCGGTTTTCAGAAAAGTATTCGTTACATTTAGGAGAAGGTTTTAGTGCCTTAACCGACCAAAAAAAAGGAGGGGTTGTGTTTGAACTGTATGTATGTCTGTTGGTCCGCGATTATCTCACGTTTGGCTTAAGCTATTTGGATGTGGTTTTCAGAAAAGTATTCGTTACATTTAGGAGAAGGTTTTAGTGCCTTAACCGACCAAAAAAACAAAGGAGGTTCTGTGTTTGACCGGTATGTATGTGTGTTGGTCCGCGATTATCTCACGTTTGGCTTAAGCTATTTGGATGCGGTTTTCAGAAAAGTATTCGTTACATTTAGAAGATGGGTTAAAGTTCTTTAACCGACTCGAAAAAAAGGAGGTTTCTTAGTTTGAAATATAAGTATGTATGTAAAGTTATCAATACTAGACAGAAATTTATCAATATATGTTAATAAAGTTTTTTTATTAGTAATAAACAGAGTTACTAAATTATTGAACAAAAAAGTATATAAAAACATGAATAAATTACTCTTAATTATAATAAACAAAAAAATATATATTGCAACATCATGTTTTTCATCCTGGTCATTTTAATCAAGGCGCTTTCGTCATGGGGAATTTCGCGCTTTCGGAATGGTCTTAACCATTTAAGTAATTTCTTTGAATCCATATCACTTAAAGCCATCTCATCAAGGGATTTTACTCGACTCAACGCTACATATATATAAGAGTGTTTCTTCGCATTTGTGATAGGTGAACTTCTCTTTGCTCATCTGTTTCGGCAGCAAGAGCAGCACGCTGACGATCTCTCTCATTCTGAAGGGCAAGCACGAGTTATCGACACGATAACGGTTAGAATGAGATGGCAGTATACGATACTAAGTAAGTGCGTAAAAGATGGCTGCTTTATCCCACGCGGTAACTTGTTTAAATACGGCTCGTGCTTGCCCTGCTGAAGTCTTTGTTTTTTTCCGATGGGTGTTTCGTTCTCCCTTACGCGACTTTTCCTTAAAGCATCCTTTGCTTTTCTATCTAGGCCCGCAGGTAAACAAAATAGTAACAAGTAGGCTAAAGTCATAATAACAAATATTATAACTACCTGTTAAAAAAACTATAAAATAAACGGACAGTAAAACTTATCTCTCAAAAACTATCACTAATTCACTAAAAAAACTCAGAGTGATTTAAGAACTTATCACTAAAAAGTATAAAATAAAAAAGAAAAACAAAAACTTCAAATTAAAAACTAAACAGAAAAATTAAATATTATTATTTTTTATTTAAAAAAGAACCGCCTTCAAAAATCCAACTGAAAAGTATAAAATAATTTTTATTTATTTTATTATGTACAACTCTATTCAACTTCTTCTTTTTGAAGTCGGTGCCAAACAGACAAATCCAAAATGAAAATTGCTACATAGAGAAAACCATACGAATAATAAATCAATCGATAGTGCCTCAACAACAGTAGGTAACACAATCGCGCTCAAAAATCAAGAAATTTCTTCCGCTCGCAACGACGTCGCTTTATATAGGATGGAATTGGGGGACAGTGAGCGGTGCTTAGCCTGGTGTGCATGCGTCGCACTCCGCAGAGAAATTATCATAATATACATGTCACCGTAAAACTGTAAATACTAGTAAATTATAATTTTAGATAGATAGCGAGATAGTAAACTAACGTTAGGTTAAGTTATGTAAGATTATCAGATTTCAAACTAACAGAATTAACAATACGACAGAGACATGCATGCACCGAGTTGGCACAACCAATACTTCTAACACTTTGTAAAAAGACGATCGAGAATCTAAATCACTACATAGTATAAGACAAAGTCGCTTTCTCTCTCCCTGTCTGGGATATACGGACATCCTTATGTATACTTTAATCTGTAAAACTACGAAATGAATTATGATGCGATTTTTTTTATTAATTGATTAAAAAGGAAGGTTTATAAGGATGACATACGCTGATGGGGTGGAAAACTCACTCAACTTGGGCGGGCGGGCCACTAATATTCGTTCTTCTTTGTCATGAAAATTGGTTTGGCACCGACTTCAAAAAGAAGAAGTTGAATAGAGTTGTACATAATAAAATAAATAAAAATTATTTTATACTTTTCAGTTGGATTTTTGAAGGCGGTTCTTTTTTAAATAAAAAATAATAATATTTAATTTTTCTGTTTAGTTTTTAATTTGAAGTTTTTGTTTTTCTTTTTTATTTTATACTTTTTAGTGATAAGTTCTTAAATCACTCTGAGTTTTTTTAGTGAATTAGTGATAGTTTTTGAGAGATAAGTTTTACTGTCCGTTTATTTTATAGTTTTTTTTCTAATACCTAGTGATTGAGGACCTAGACCATCTATCATCAGCCCAGCAGCATAATACTATGATTTCCAGAAGCAAATGCCAATATAACTTCAGAAAATATGTAAAACGCGGTACATGTGCCTATAAAATTTAAGGGTTCCCCTTGATTTCTCCAGGATTCCATCATTAGACCCTGATATTCTCATCATGTTACCATTCCGGGAGTATCTTCTTTCTATTAATAAAATAATAATCAAAATGGGTTCATAAATGGCGAAGTAATCGGCGAACAAACATAAAAAAAATATACGGTCGAATTGAGAACATTTCTTTTTTTGAAGTCGGTTAAAAAACACATTATGATTCATAAATTACCAAGACTTGTTAATTGTTTCAGGTCATGGCTGTACCAGGACAAACCTAAATATTCTACTTCCGGCTGAAGACTACTTAATCTACAAATTATCACTCGCAGAATTGTAAGTAGCTAATACTTTTCCTATTACAGTAGCCAAAACGGAAGAAATGAATTTACTTTTAGTAGGTAAGTTTCCAATTAAAATTTAGTAACACTTTTTTAAACTCTACTCAACTAAGGACAGATACTTAAACAGAGGACAAGTTCATATCAGAGAACTTAAAGAGGCAGATGGATAAAACGCCGCAGAGTGGTTATAACTTAGACGCTAAAATATGTATGTAGGTAAATGTCCGATATTTATGACCAGCCACTGGTATGTAACAAGTACGCACACCACAAAATCAGCTATACAGCAATGACGCACGAAAACTGTAGTTGTTATTAAATTAATCCACTTAGATAGCCACCATAAAAGCATTTACAGTACGTGAAATCATTTTATTAGCTTATCGCAAAAGCACTCGACGATGAACCAAAATTTCTGATACGTGAATTATGGTAGTAGACAATGTACGAATATTAATAATAAGTTTGTTATAAACTACAATAACTCGCGAATTGAAATAACTAAACAAAACTTTTGTTTATTGCTTTGAAGTGTCGGGTCAAAATAGCACTTACATATTTCTTTCTTTGTGGAATAAGGGCTTTTAAAGGATAATTCGGCAATGTGGTGGGTGGTCCATCACCATTTTTTTTTTATTTTAAAATAATTTTTTCACTCAAGTTTCAAAAGCCGTGTAGTGCCGGCTTAGAATGTCGCTACCCCTTTCTACCCACGGGTATCGTAAGAGGCGACTAAGGGTATTGGGGCTTTTTATTGGATTTTTGGGCGATGCGATTGGAGATCCATCACCAAAAACCTTTATTTTACCATCTTTTCCCTACTCAACTTCCAAAAGTGGCTGAGGAATTTATAATTCCTTGGCTCTGGCTACTCCTTCTAGGGAATTATAGTCGTGAGTATATGTATGTATGTATGTATGTTTCAAAAGCGGCTTAGCAATTTTCAATTCTGCTCGGACTTATTTTTTTTATATATAAACAACACACAACCTAAACAAAATATGTATGTAATCATTTTGTTAATAACTTTACCTGAAGCTCGCTGTTTTGTGCAAGCCCACCAAATGCCTGACGATGCAATTTATATTAAACTTTCGACGCATTCCGGCTTTGCCCGTTTAGCTGAGCATATCTCCTTGCGTTTTGTATCGTTCATTGTATTGTTACATTGTTCAGTGGGAGGATTGTGAGTTTCAAACGAAATAACGTTAATGTTCAGAATTACTGAAATTCTTACATAAGCAAGGAAACAGTATAAACTGTGTTTAGTTCCGTATTTATACATAACTAGTGGTCCGCCCCGGCTTCGCAACGGTTGGTGCTAAAATTTTTTTGGTACTTACCTCTTACGATATTTACCGTGGTGATATGTCCTTCTCCTGGTTCTAAGCTACCTCCCATCAATTGTCAGCTTAATTGGTTCAGTCGTTCGTTATAAATAGTGTTAAAACACGACTTTCTTTTATATACATGGATGTATAAATACGGGATTAAAAAGACGAAACAAGTATACATTTCAAAAAGAAATCCATTAGTGAATGGGCACATAAGTGGAGATGTAAAGGCCGTGGTCTTTACTCGGTCGGTACTTCATTTAAATAATGTCTATTCAATAGATCAGCTTCCTAACATAAAATTTGTTATGAGTCGTTATGACTATTAAAATTTGCCATTATGTTTTCATTTGTACATACATATACTCACGACTATAAATCCCGGAACGGGGTAGCCAAAGCTTTGGAATGATAAATTCCTCAGCCGCTTTTGGAAGTTGATTGGGGAATAGATGATAATAATAAACGTTTTTGGTGACGGGTCATTTCTACCCGTGGGTGATCGTAAGAGGCGCCTAAGAGTATAGGGTCTTTTTAAGTGTTTGGAGATGTGGTTGGCTCTTACGATCACCCACGGGTAGAAATGGGATAGTGCTATTCTAAGCCGACACTACACGGCATTTGTCTAATTGTGAAAAGTACAATAATCACATGGAGATGGACACATACACACATATCAATCACACTTGTCCTTCGGTTTAAGTTTAGTAATAAAACCACTTTCTAAACATTTTAAATATAAAAAAACACTTATTTTTCTCAGCCTAACTCCTTTTTTATTTATAAATCCTATTCGCATGAATATATTTATAAATATAAAAGCATAAAAATGTAAAACGTGCATCCTTTTTTACGCAAAAACAATTACATAACGTATTTTTCGATCACTTAATTTTTAGCTGAGAGTCTAAATATTGAACTTCTCACACCAGCAGTTTTTTTACGACCTCTAGAGAGCTACCATCACAGTTTGATCCATAGGATTCATTGAAAATATTAAGAGTTGGTGAATTTGGTTGTAATGTTCTTTTTCACAATGTATGGTAGGCAAATTTATTAGTATTTGAAACGTTTTTCCTACTGAATATTTGGATGAAATTAAGTGTGGTTACACTATGGGTGTGGCTTTTTGAGTATAAATGGGGCAATATGGTTGGTAAGCCTCTACCAATCCATATTTTACCATTTCCCCCTCTTGATTTCCACAACTACTCGTAGTTAAGGATCTTAATGGTATTTTATTTTTAAATGAAGCAGCAGTCGTAGAATCCACAATATATTATCTGGCTTTATTTTCCCCTCTAAACTACCATAAGAAGTTGAGGAATTTCTTACTGTAAGGCTCTTCTCTATTTTTGGGTTACATGGGTTATATAGAGTACTAGTGGTCCGCCCCGGCTTCGCACGGATGGTGTATTATTTTTTACTGCTTACTCCTTACGAAATTTAGTGTGATGATATATATCCTATATCCTTTTCCTGGTTCTAAGCTACCTCTCCAACACTTTTCAGCCAGATCGGTTCGTCCTTTCTCGAGTTATAAATACTGTAACACTTTCTTTTATATATATATAGTATAGATATGTAAATATCGATGTAGCAAGTATGCATTGTTGAAAATAACGAGTTGCTCTTTCGAATGAAAATCTACGTAAGAGTACAACCGCCCGAACGCTTCAGTCTACACTCGACCCAAATAAAACCCGGTAGAATAAAAAGATAATTGGCCATAGTTCACAGTGATTCAGGTCACACGTCGAGCTTTTTTGTGGAGACTAGAAATATATATGAAAACTATGAATCTACAATAAAAAAGCTTTTAGGAAAACAACGTACAATAAAGTTGAGGCGAGTTAAAGCATATTTACTGACATTGTCTAGGTGCATTTATGTTTCGTTGACATTAAAATTAACAAGTCCAATTTCCTTCATCCCAAGCACTATTTTTTTACTGACATTGTCTAGGTGCATTTATGTTTCGTTGACATTAAAATTAACATGTCCAATTTCCTTCATCCCAAGCACTATTTTTTACTGACATTGTCTAGGTGCATTTATGTTTCGTTGACATTAAAATTAACATGTCCAATTTCCTTCATCCCAAGCACTATTTTTTTTTAATATGATGTCATTATGGATTAAAGTATGAACAAATAAATTATTCCCATTCAAAAGTGTTAGTATAATTTAGTCTTTTTATTTGTATGACGTAAAATCAAGATACCATCGATTGATGAATCGGTTTAAAAACATTACCACCTAAATATAGTCAAAATATTATCAAGTGGCATTAACCAATATATTCGTAAATTACAGCGCAATATCATTAGTCTTCATATCTTTGTGAAGCCGGGCCAAACTAATAGAATTAAATTAGCAAATTACCTTGTCACTCAAAATTTAAATACCAAGGGAGCGCGACTCGAAAGCATGCATAATGCTTTCAGCATTCCCGCTCTGTATAACAATCGAAAGTCGCTATGCCAGGAAGAAAGCCGCTCGTTTGTCGTGCCTCCGCTCCCTCAGTCTCCTGCCTAAAGCCTATATAAATACTTCCTTTAAAATATATGTTTCTTTTAAAAAAATCTGCTGATTTTCTTCACATGTAATAATTACCATCAACAAGGGACTTGGTAGGTCCATAGGCCTAGTCTAGTCCTAGGCAATAATCCACCGTGCTGCCCAAATGCGGGACAAAAAACGACTTCTGTCGTGAGAATAGCCGGGGACGATGGTTTAACGTGCCCTCCGAAGTATGGAATCATATTAACTTTCAAATAATAAGGTGATCCAAGCCTGCAATATCCAATCGAATTGGGTTAATTAAATAGTAAATTGAATTTGTGAGTCAAGCGCCAGGAATCACTCATATTCAGTTATGTCGTCTCGGTGTGAAGTTGACTAGGTGTTTTATTTGTTTATCATTCACTTGAGCAGAGAATCAAATTGAGCTATAATAATAAAATACTTCTAAAAAGCAAAGTTTTTGTACCTCTGCCTTCCCCTTTGGGAATATTCGGCGGAAACGTTTGAGTCTTTGAGAGTCTTTTGAAGTCCTTTTCTGGCTAACCAAGAATCATAAAAATCTAATCTGTTAAAATTAAATCTGAAATTAACAGTATTTAGTAGAAAATAGCAGTGTTAAAACGTTTTATAACAAAATTCCAAAAAATCAAAAGAGACAAATTGCGGAATACGGCTGGTTATAATACAATACATTTACAAAAAACACATTAATATTGGGAGGATAAGGCATATCAGTCAGTCAGCGTGTGGGTAGTTTCAAAATCTTTTTCTTGGTATCTAGAAAATTGTATAGCATTTAAGTAACCTTTTTTCCACACAAAGAATACATTTAAGTACTACTAGAAATGTATATATTCTGTACAGGGACACGTTACGATTGCCAAACGACTCCTGCGTAAGTTTATGATACATTTATTTCAATTCACACACGTGGAAACAAAAAAGAGGGACAATATATTTTAGTCGTCAGGAAAGGGATAAAGGTATAGAGGACATAACTTGCTGTCAAGTGGTTACTTTTTTAAAGTAGACAAGAAAAGTAACTTTATCAATCAAATTATGCTAAAATCGATCCTGTAACTTTCACCACTAGGTCAAAAATAAGGTAAGGATTAAAATTCCTTGATGAATCATTTTTACCTACGCTTAAATATTATTTAAACATTGATTCAATATTTGCACAAAAATCTTAATGGAATGGGTAAAAAGGGACCGAATATTAATCTACTGCTGAAATGATGCGCATTCAACTTTAAGCTACCTATTTCGAATAAATACAAAAAATCTAGCAATCTTCATATATTTAGTGTTGCGAGGTTGTTACTAGAAATTATGAAGGTCCTTATATAATTTTTAAACTCTCGCAGTTTGTCGACATTATACATAATAGTCAGTATTAACCAACGTATATTATTTAAAATTTATTTAATAATGAGTACACCCTAAAACATTAGTTCATCAGCGAACTACATACCATGCCAGACTGAATCAAAAGCTGCCACCACCTCAAAGAGAATGTCACACTGTTTGTATTAAATATGCAATCTGAGCAAATGCATTTATACGAGTATATTGTGTCTTGGTAATGGCTGCTGAGTCCGATGGTTGGGGAGCTTTCAGTGATCGTAGATTGCATTAAGACACGACAAATTGCAAACGTTTTTAGACCAGATCAAAAAGGTTCTAAGTCCGAAGTGAGAAGAATAAAAGAGCATGTATGAGAAAAGTATTTCATGTAAGGGAAGCATGAGAGATTGGTCAAGATCTTGCAAAGTGGCGATCGATAGTCTCTGCCTACCATAATGGGAATAATGAGCGTGAGTATAATTTTAGGACTAATGTTTATAAAAAACCCATGTTGTTACGATTTAATTTATTATATTATAGTTTTAATTTAACTTTGTAATGGTAAGTTTAATTTTATTTAAATATACTAAACAAAAAGAGACCAATTTTTACTTTTTACTTAAAACTTAAGAAATTAAATATGAAAATCAATATACATATTTAACAAATATAAGGGTACAGTTACAATAACATCCTACATTACAAAAAGAACTTTTATTTAAAATAACGTTACGTTTGTTACCTAGTTCGTTATGTTTGTATTAACACATTTATTTTATTTATTTGCGAAAGTTTGACGTGTCCTCATACCATCTTATCCTACTGTTTGGGAAAAATGTTCGATCATTCGATAGAAGTTGTCACTTATCAAATATTACGTGTCTGAAATGACAGGTTGATATGGCGGTAGCTCGTAATATTTGAGTATTACCATTGCCAAATAATATTACTATTTGAATATTTATAGCTCATGTTTCTAACTTATTTTTGACAAATAAAATATTTGTATTAGTTTTCTCTTTCACCTATTATAGCCCAGATATTATTTCCACACCGAGGAGTACGAGCGAGTTACTTGACCTAGTGCAGATGGACAAGACGCCTTGAAGTTATTAAATCTATACTCCTAGTTGCATGCATATTATGTTTTCATACCCACTAAATAAATAGTTAACCCTGCCTCCTCTAAGTCTTGGAGAGCAATTTCTTCGTTCAAAAGGTTACGCACAGCGCTAAATGAAATTAGTAACAAAAATTTAATTAAATATTTAAAAAAGTTAATGTATTAATACATTGATATGAATGCAACGTGGACTGATAATGTAAATGAGAACGAACAATAAGGATACATTTATGACTTACCGAATGTGGTTAAAAGAGCAGGCTCTGACTTTTAAAAAATGAAAGAGCATGTAAGGAAATATTATGTTTATGTATAGTATAGTTTTTATCCCGGGAAAATTCTAGATATCATTATTATAAAAAGATACAAGAAATTTGTTAAACTCACAGAAAACTTAGTTATAAGTGTTATGGCAAACAGAAGAAGTAGCGCGAGTCAACTATCGTAAATATAAAATATAGGATTCAAATTCTTAGATCAAAAGAGTTCACTCATTCAGTCAGACAAGTAATAATGAATTCTTAATAATAGAAAGCTTCAATTATCTTCAAGATTAAAGAGATTTATATTAAAACGAATATAAATCAGTCCTATCGTTTAATGAGAATCTCCCGAGGAGAGGACAATATCTAATAAAATAGAAAAGTATCGTTTAGTCACTCCGAATCAATATCCGATTTCGTCGTTCTGATTTCAATACAATATTGAAAACTATGAATGAAACACACACATGAGTGCTGTGTAGTGCCGTCTTAGAATGTCACTACACTTTTCTACTCAAGGTTTTCGTAGGAGGCGACTAAGGGTATGGAGCTTTTTTGGGAGTGGTTTTTGGGAGATGCGGGTGGAGACCCATCACCAACGATACTTTATTTGTACCATCTTGTCCCCTATCAACATATAATGTGGCTATGGTGTTCCTAGCTAAAGCGTTGGCTACCCCTTTGTGGATTTATGGCCGTAAGTATATGTATGTATGTACGCAATCTAGCTGTATAGTGTTTAGTTGCTTAGAATAGCACCAACAGATTTTGTTCCGTTTGTGTCACAGAGGACATAATATTTTGGAGCTATTTGAGTGATTGTTTGGCTTTGTGAACTGAGACTAGAGATTTAACTGTTCGGAGTAAAATACATGCTAGATTTGAATTGCTTAGCTCTGACGCCCGATTTCTGAATTGAGTATTCAAGCTGAGAACGACTTAAGTATCGTTTTGTCTCATTCAGTTGTTATGATTTCAATGCGACAGAACGATACTTAAGTTGTTCTCAGCTGGAATACTCAATTCAGAAATCGGTCGTGAGTCTACTAAACGCTGAATTTTAGTTACAGTCCAATTTATTTTAATGAAACGGAACGGAACTAATAATTAATTTAATTTATTTTAATTTATTAGACAGGTATCACATATGCAGTCTTGCCTTTGTAATATATCCCGTATTCAATCTTAATTGATCCTATTTGGTCGTTTCTACTAACATTTACAATTGTTCTTTCTCTCGCCGTTTAATAAGATTATTCGTGTGACAATAAGTACAATAAAGTTCATCAACCGTGTACTATTAATATGTTAGGCAAAACAAAGTTAAATACCAAGTTAATAAAAATACTAAATATATTGCTTCTTCATCATTTCCTAGAAAGTCTACGATAAACGACGGAACTACAAAAAAAGAGAGAATATATCAAAACTTATGATTAAGGAAACTACCGAGGACAGCTTTTCGTGGAGTTTCATTATTTGTGCTTGGACGATTGGATTAATAACTTGTAACAATATTGGGAGTAAATATTGTTGTTATATCATTATTTTAGCATAAACATTCATACGGTGTATTTGGTAACTCGGCGAAATACAAATTTCACGTGAAATAATATTAATTTTTACTCATCCCAAATTATAATTAAAATACACTCGCCTCTGTGAACTCAGACAACATTATTTGAAGTTCTATCACAGATTTTTTTACTGAGATCCCACTCAGTAAATTTTACATACATAAATACATATACTCACGGCTATAAATCCCTAGAAAGGGTAGCCAGATCTAAGGAATTAGAAATTCCTCAGCCACTTTTGGAAAATTGAGTAGGGTAAAGATGGTAAAGTAAAGGTTCTTGGTGATGGGTCTCCAACTGCATAGCCCAAACATCCCTTAAAAGCCCCAACACCGTTAGTCGCCTGTTACGTACACCCATCGCTAGAGGCGGGGTAGTGTTATTTTAAGCCGACACTGCACGGCGCAAATTAGTAAATTTTCTATTGTGAAATTTAGCAATCTATAGTAAACAGATGCCTGTGGCGTGATGTAGATATTTGTCAAGGCAAGGTAACATATAACACGCATATAGCAGGTAATGTTCTCACGTCGACACAGGAATTTGAGATGTAGTAGATCAATAAGGCGTTATTTATGTGTTTAATAATCATTATTTACTAATATCATAAAGCAAAAACTAATCATTCCTATTGCTTTTAAATGAAATAACTAGGTTAATGTCATCTTACATATGTTTTCAATAAATGGCATCAGTCTACCCCGAATAGGTTGTTTTAATTTAAGTATTTTTTTTTAACAATTTATTTTGTTATTTAATTTTAAATTCCGATACATTACTTTAAATATAATTGTAATTAAAACAAACTTAATTAATTACAATAATAAACTAATACATTTTAATTACTTAAAAATTATATACTATATTATAAAAAAAATATATCATCTAAATCGCTGCCGCTTGGTGGTAAGGTACTAAGGAGGCTGGCGGCATTGCCCCTTTGTATAGCCAAACTAATACGTTGGGCAAAATACACACTAGCCCTTGGATATAGGTTGTTTTAGCCAATGAAGTAGAGAGTGGAATACTCCCAGGGGTCTTATGTGATTATTAATTAATGATGATAGTAGCCAGGATACTGTTTTGTAACGAAAACATCTTATTTTTGTAGTATTTTCTAAGATTTTCACGATTGCACATTAGAATTAAAACAACTATTGATTTTCGGATATTTGAACCCGATCATAAGCACAACTAAGCAAGGGAAGAACGCTAGCAAGACTCCAGATAACATTAGCTCTTTTTGTACTTAGTAAATATTAAACTCAAATGGAACTTATATTTTGTGAAGGTAGTTAGTATTAATAATTTTATAGTACTGTATAATGACAAATAACACCTCAGTCTTCCCGTGACCATGATAACTGAAAAGTTTTCGAAACGTCGGGACAACGACAACGTAGACAAAAGTCTTAATACAAAATAATGATTAAGGTAAAATTATAATAAAATACTCGACATAAAATATTAAAATAATTACATCATTGAATTTAATTACTTTTGCTAACAAGATAAATATGTGATCATGTAATATCTAGAGCGTTATTAATACCAAGGTTAACTGATATTACATTTTATAAGAGAACACATAAATTCGATATAATTTCTCTCGTGTTACTGGTGCATTTTATTGGCGCCTAGTTCAACCAATTACAGCAAAGATAAGTGTTTTATGAGAAGCAATAAAATCATTTTTAGTATTAATTGAGCGTATTTCTAATATGAAGATATTAGTTTGATCACCTAGTCACGTTTTATTTTATTCTTATTGCCCATAATGTTAAATTAAAAACAAAAAAAAACTTAAATATTTATTATCATAGCATACTCAACTTAACTCAAACGATTTAAATCTTTTTGTTCATGAAAACCTCATGTGGGAATTGTTACTAATAAATAAAGGAAAGAAAAATTTCGACACAGACGGGAATCGAACCCGCGACCTCTAATCCAATCGGCAGCCAATTGACACGGTGGCTCAGTTGGCAGAGCGTCGGGGCGTATACCCGAGGTCGCGGGTTCGATTCCCGTCTGTGTCGAATTTTTTTCTTTCCTTTATTTATTAGTAATAATCCCCACATGAGGTTTTCATGAACAAAAAGATTTAAATTATGTGATAGTTAGGCGTTTTCAACATTTGCATTCTATCTGAAAAGGTAGACAAATGGCCTTCCGAATGAGTTCAAATTCGGAGGTAGGAAACGCAAACACTACTTAAACGTGTAAAAGAAATAAAGGATAGAAGAATTTCGCACTGGCAGCCAATTGACACGGTGGCTCAGTTGGCAGAGCGTCGGGGCGTATACCCGAGGTCGCGGGTTCGATTCCCGTCTGTGTCGAAATTTTTCTTTCCTTTATTTATTAACTCAAACGTTTACGTAGTATATCCCCGAAGGGGTGGGGTTGGCTGATACTTCTGAACATCACGCGAGAACCTCACCTGGTGTTCAGAGTACCCGAGTTTGCTTGGACTGTGTACTCACGTAATAGGGGGCAGAGCTAATGCCGTTTGGAACAAATACTCTGTCACATGACTAAGTACAATTGAGTGAAGTTCGTTTTCCTCACTATGCTTTCCCACACCGTTAACAACCAAGATAAATTAACTAAACATCACAAATGACTTAAGAAAAGACACACTCTGCATGATAAGCGCATGTTCTATCCACTGAGCTATCTAGGTTGTTTACAAATCATAAGATATCATATAGTGAACAACGTACCTCTATTTAATTTGAAAGTTTTATGCCCATGTATAGGCAAATAGGAAACCAATCACACTTAGTTATTGTACCTTTTATTGTAAGCATATTCCAAGAAAATAAATTTTATCATTTGGATGTTGCAGAGATGTTAAATCGTTTTATTTATAGACGGTAAGTTTAACATAACTGCTATTTGTGTAACCTAATACCACTCCCTGCCAACCCTTCCTCTTTAAAGCCCTTTGGATTAAATATAAGAAATGAAAATGCATTAAACGTGCCCTATTGGGCCTATAAAGCCATCCATTATGCTAGTAATCCTTGCGCGTGCCAATACATTTATTATCAAATACTGTAATAGTTATGTGATAATTTTAAGTAGTTAAGTACACAGCTTAAGTTTCACATGTGCAATAGCAAGCGATGATAAATATAACCACAGATAATATAATAGTATACATATTCGAAATTCGGAAGAAAGGCAATGACGTTGTATATTTAAGCAATCAGAGATTTGAGAGAGAACAGAAATCAGTATACGAGATCGAAATTGAAAATAGCAAAGTGAAAGAAAGAAAGATAGCATTACGTGATAAATAAACAGTTTAAGTAAAATATAAAAAAAAGTGAAATTAAATAAAATACAGTAAAATGCAGTCAGCCTTGTCCAAAAAGGCCGAATGGCAGTGCATGTTGCTTTTCTAGATCTCACGTTAAAAGGCGTTAACGAATGTCGGTTGCATAGAGGACTTAAGTAAATAGAACGGAAACCAAACTTAATTCGTTCAAAAATTGCTGAATAAATTCCACTAAAAACGAATTTTTAAAATACGTTGTCCATTTTTTGCTCATGCGTTTGCTTCGCTTTTCTCGTAAGCTATCCTCTATAGTTGGTTGTGGCAAAAGAAGTATGCAAGCAGAGTGAAATGCAGTTGACAATTGTTAATTTGGAAACAAGTTTAATGTTAGGTTATTTGATATAGAGAGTAATTGTGTGGTACGGTGAGCAATGTGTTATGAACGATAATAGTTACTACTATAAATGGTGAAAGGGATATATAAATCCAATATTAATTTAGTTTGCTAATTTTATTGAATCATGTCAAGGTATTATTACCTACTCAAATTAAATTTCATAGACGTATGTAATCACTATAACTCTTTTTTGTTTAATGTTTTATATTACTTTAGATTTAGTTATAATTTTAATAGTTTTGTCTCTTTTGGAACTAATCTCTCTTTTTTACTTACTACAGTTGCACACAACTTCATTTACTTACACATCCTATACATACTCATTTTCTCAAATTACAAGTCAAACAAATACATACAAATATTTACATCCCGAAGAAAACACCACACTTATTATGATTCTTAAACACTACAACGTAGAATCCATCACCAACACATTATTAATAAAATTGTCATCTCCACACTTGTTACCCGTTCTATCAATTCAAATTCGATAACCATAAATTCGATGATCCGACGGTGGACAATTTATGCATATCACAATCAAGATATTGTGATCCTGAACAATGCTACTCTACAGTCTTGAAATTGCATAACCCACTTAAAATATTGTCTCAAAACATTCGCAGTATAGCTGCAAATTTTGCTAGTTTTGAAACTCTTCTAAAAAGGATTGACTCTGATGTTGACATTATCGTTCTATCAGAGTGCTGGTTAAAAGGCAGTCCCCAAATTCCTCACCTGCAAAGTTATAAATCGTATCAATCCTCAAATCCTTTTAACCAAAATGATGGTGTCGTTGTCTATGTTCATAGCAAATTAAAAGAAATTGTTGTTTATGAGCCCGAACTGGACGAAGCAAGCTGTATGGTTATCGAGCTTGGTGCTGACATCGCCATCTTGTCTTTTTATAGACCATGGTGTTTCCTAAACCCGCAAAAATTTATTGATTCACTAGACGTAGCTTTAAAAAAACTCAAAAGCTTCCAAACAATAATAATAGCCGGCGATATAAATATAAACATTACAGAGAACGTAATAGACATTAACAAGGACGAATACCTACATCTTTTGGCCAATCATAGTATACTACCGGCACATTATCTTCCCACACACAAGAAGGCTTGTTTGGATCATATTGCTTTGAAGACACAATACCCAGCAGTAACTCTTGTTGTTCAATCCACGGTCACGGATCACGATGCGGTTTTCTTGGCACTCTCTTCAATAAAACTACAAAAAACCCAAAAAACTCTGAAAAAGGTGGATAATAAAGAGCTTAATTTATTGCTTCATGCTATTGACCTAGAACCAATTTTTTCATCGGATGATCCAAATGTGGCCCTGACTTACCTGGTTGATGAGTTCCGTAGCGCTATTGCGAAAACCACCAAATTAGTCTCGCTTCCTCACCGAAAACAAATTATCAAACCATGGATAACTCCTGGTCTCCTCAGATGTTTACGAAACAGGGACAACTTACACAAAAAGTCTAAAAATGACCCTGACAACGCCATTCTTTCCTTGACTTTTAAACGATACCGTGGTTTTTGTAATTCGATACTTAAAAAGGTTAAAAACGACTATGAGAAATCCGAATTAAACAACGCCAAGACAAATAACAAGCGACTGTGGAAAGTGATTGGCGATGTGGCGGGACTGGCAAAGTCGAAAAGCACAGCGAGAGAGTTGCTCTCTAGTTGTAAGGAGCCGGCCCAATCAATCGAAAAGGTAAACGAATTCTTCGTTGGCGTAGGGCGCGAGATTGCAGAAGGTGTAACTCCATCTCAAATACAATATCCGATGCCACGATGTAAGCAGCCTTCTGAATCACTCGTCTTGCTTGATACCGACTACCATGAGGTAAAACAGGTCATTGACTCCCTGAAGATGGACTGTGCTGTGGGTTGGGATAATATATCATCGGCAATCATAAAACAATATAAAAATATTATGATTCCTTCCCTTACCCACATATTTAACGTCTGTCTGCGAAATGGTGTGTTTCCAGATTACCTGAAGAAGGCTGTAGTCCACCCCATCTTTAAGTCGGGTGATCGATGTAATGTCAACAATTACCGCCCCATCTCCGTCCTGCCTGCGCTGTCAAAAATATTTGAACGCCTTATAAACTCCCGTCTGACCAGCTTTCTTGAAGAGAAAAATATTCTATCCAAAAACCAATATGGATTCCGACGCGGGCGGTGCACAGCAGATGCAGTCCACAAACTTACCGATGATATTGTTATGGGTTTGGATAGAAGAAAGAAAATACTGGCAATATTTTTGGACTTAGCAAAGGCGTTTGACACTACATCGATTCCAAAACTCCTAACGAAGATGGAAGCTTTGGGTATTCGCGGTGTGCAGCTCGCCCTCTTCAGGAGCTATCTATCTAACCGTTCCCAGTATGTTGTTATAGACAGTGAAACCAGCTCTGAACAACCCATAAGTTATGGTGTGCCTCAGGGCAGCATTCTGGGCCAATTCTGTTTCTTCTGTACATAAATGATTTATGCAGCCTCGATGTGGTAAACGGCAAAATAACTTCTTTTGCAGACGACACTGTTCTTACATTCTCAGCTGACACATGGCACAGTGCGTATGCTCACGCTCAGCATGGTTTTAATATAGTGTCAGCTTGGTTAACAGATAACCAACTTTGCCTAAACCCGTCCAAAACCCAGTACATTACTTTTTCGATAACAAACAAAACCCAACCCCCAGCTAACACCTTTTCACTCCACACTAATTGTCCACATACCGAATTCCCCAAATCCTGCTCCTGTCCCACTATAGAAAACGTCAAGATAGTTAAGTACTTAGGAATTAAAATTGACTATAAACTTTCTTTCTCCGATCACTTAGCTAATCTTGCAACTAGACTCAGAAAACTAGTTTATATATTCAGCAAGCTTCGCCGCGTCTCAGACAAAGGACTATTATTAAGTGTATATTTGGCGCTTTGTCAGTCACTACTAATATACTGCATTTCTACTTGGGGGGGCGCAGCGAAAACTTTTATACTGCCCGTCGAACGTGCACAAAGAGCAATTATCAAAGTTATGCTCCACAAACCCCGGCTATTTCCAACTAAACAGCTTTACACGGAATGCAAGTTACTAACTGTACGCCAGCTTTTTATTTTGCATACATTACTGCGACAGCATTCTTTTACAATACACACGAGCTCCCTTTCATCTCGGTCTACCAGGAACCCACTTATTGCCCCGCCAGCCCGGCTTAAAACACAATTTACAAACCACTTTTTCTGTTTCTTAGGCCCATTTTTGTATAACAAATGTAATCAAATAATCCCCATATTAGACCTCTGCACCTACACTCTTAAGAAAAAAGTGACTGAATGGCTAAATACGCTTGATTATGACTCAACAGAACTTTTCCTAAAATATATAACGTAGTGTTTTAATTCTTCTTATGTATTTCACAACCACACTCATTCACCAACATCCACACACGCACATTCTCACTCACACACTTAAACACACACACATTAAACACATACACACACACACACACACACACACACTCAATCACACAACAAACGCATGTGTCAAAGAAGAGATTTTCTTTCACATATTTTCATTGTATAATTTTTCATTTTTTTATATATTTTTTTTTCCATTAGTCTTATATTCGTTTTTGTTTCCTGAGTAACAACTTGTTGATTTTGATTTTAATTTGTTCCAGTAAATGTTATAAATTTTCCTTTGGAAATTGGCGTCCATAGCACAGGCTCGACCTATTATGGCGTCAATGACCCTACTAAAATATGCCTAACCTGGAACTTTGCTCTTGTTGTAAATTTTAGCTATAAAATGTATTAGGTATTTTGGAGAAATAAATTATTATTATTATTATTATATATAGACTAATGTAAGATCAATATGATTGAATAATACCCATCAAATGGTTAAAGTAAGAATATTTTTATTAATAAAAGTGCTTGTCAAACAAATGTTTTTATTATTAAAAACTTAGCCTATGTAGTTCTATTGTATGAGTGATATAGAATTTACGTATTTAAGGGCGGAAATATTTTTTTCTTCCGCCTCGACGACCAGAACCACGACTAGACCAGAAGAGTGAGCTATGCCTTAAATATACCTACGGCCATAAATCCCAGAAAGGGGTAGTCAGAGCTTTGGAACTACGAGAAGAAACTCCTCAGCCACATTTGGAAGTTGATAGGGGACAAGATGGTAGAAATAAAGTATCATTGTTGATAGGTCTCCAACCGCATCGCCCAAAAACCACTTACAAAGCCATACTCTTAGTCGGCTCTTAGGACACCCGTGGATAGAAAGAGGTAGTGAGGTTCTAAGCCGGTAATACCCCCTTATTAAGGATAGGTGCTTTAGGCATATTGCATTTGGAACAACGAGTTTACAACTACGTATAACTGTTTAGGTTTCAAATAAAACTCAACCTCAACATTTGTTGCTTTCGCTGTTTCTTTTTTACTTAAAATAAAATGGCGAAATGTGGATGGAATATTCTATATCGAATTGATTTTCTTGAATGCGAGAGTATGGCCAATAAACGTCGACGTAGTTTTCCATTTTCTACGTTCGAGAAATCTTCGATAGAGTTTCTATTTTACCTCACAATTTTTGTGATATGCATGAGGTAGCTGGAATGTTATGCAATTTATAATGCAATTATTCAAATAAGTGATTCATGATATTGTATGAGTCGCGTATAATGTTTTTAGGATTAGATATGATATGATTATACATGAATAATTTGACGAAATCACCAAAAAAAATCTCTATCTCTATTATAGTTTATAAAATAACATAACATAAACATAAACGTTCACGCCGTTCATCCCCGAAGGGGTTGGCAAAGGTACAAATACCTCTGAACTCAAATGGCAGCGCCATCCAGTGTCCAGAGAAGGTACCCACGTATTGCTTGGACAGTGTACTCACGTGATAAGGGGCAGGCCTATCGCCGTTTTGTACGAATACACTGTCACATGGCTAAGTACAACTTAGCCATGTGGGGTTCCTCACGATGTTTTCCCTCACCGTTAACAACCATGATAAATTAACCACACATATGACTTTAAGAAAAAACAAATTGATGTAGACCCGACCCGGGATTTGATAACTCACGCACTTATGTTTACGGGCGGGTGTTTTACCCATTGGACTATCATGTCGTAAAATAATAACATAGTTATTGCTTGGGTTGGGTACGGCTCAGCGGGTTCCGCGGATAATAAAGCATTCAATCAAACCGTCTTTGTATATGCTCAAGTATGGCTTGAAATCAATTCAAAATATGATCGAAAGATGCGGTTGTTTGCCAAAATGTATCGTTCACACCCATGTCACCAAAGGGAGCCTATTTAGTGACATGAAACAAACAGACTTGAGAAAGATTAACTTTAGTAGTAGAGTTACTCTGTATTACGTACACGCTTCGTAGTTAACAAGGTCATTCCGTCTGTATGTGTAATATAAATGTTGATTTACTAGAATTTTACTAAAACATTAAAAAAATATTAGGATAAAAATATTTTCGTCTTATAATTTTTTTAATACCCTAAGGGCAAAAATGCGACACCTGTGTGATTTTTGTTGTGACACCAAAAGGTACTCTCTTTTGGCTGTTTCTCTTCCGGTGATGATCTGTGGAGTTACGGTCTATATGCTACAATCAACATAAGGAAAAAATACAGTACCAAAAATATAATTTTCCACTCAATACTATCAATATTATTTACACAGAAGGTTATTTGAAACTATCTACGGACCCACGCACGAAAAAAAGTAAAAAAAAAGTCAAAAAGTTTTTTTTCAAAATTAAGTTAAAAATTAACATTTTTTGAACGTCAAATTTTTTTAAATTTATCATTAGTCCGTTGCTTCGGAAGGTGTTCGTAAAGAGAAGAAGCAACAAAGAAACTCTTTACATTCACATTTTTTCATTTTTTCAAAACATGGTTTGTACAATTTCAGTTTATTAACATGTTTTTACTTTATAAAAGATTTTCTATGCGACAAAACCAAACGCTAGTTTGACATATTTAAAATAAATTGTCCATCACAAAAACCAATCACATAACGTGAGAAGAAAAATCCTCACCAGACAATTATTCCTAGGAATAACGAGGGAAGATTTATAGCTTTACGGACACGGTCATGTGCGCGTTGGGTCCTTGTCGTTTAAAAAATCTTGAACACTGTAGTAAGACTTCTTTAAAAGCATGGCTTTTATTGCCTTTTTAAAAGATGCCACAGGCAATTCCAATATGTCAGAAGGAAGTTTGTTGAACATTTTCAGGGATAGTCCCATAAAGGAGTTACTTACTTTATTAAGTCTCCACTTCGGTACGTTAAGTTTCTCCTTATTTCGAGTATTAACAGTATGCCTATCACTAACTTTACTAAATTGGCCTATATTCTTTTTGGCATACATTAAATTCTCAAATATGTATTGGCAAGGGACAGTTAAAATGCCAATATCTTTAAATTTTTCGCGCATCGAATACCTCGACCTCAACATGTAAATAGATTGGATAGCTCGCTTTTGTAAGACGAAAACTTTATGAAGGGTTCCGTATTATCATCTATAATAGAAAATTATGATTTGTATGGGAGCCCTCTTTGATATTTACTTTACTGTTATTTAATTATTTGTTTTGAAAGGTGATATACAAGTAAATATTTTATGAAAATCTGAGGCGTCTACTTATTACCGTTTTTAATATTGTGCAAAAAAGTACGAGAAAAACACGTTTATTGTATGAAGACGCCCCTTGATTTTTTTTTACGGATTTTTTTTTTACTTTTTTGTATTTTTTGTTGCAGCGGCAACAAAAATACATCATTTGTGAAAATGTAAGCTTTCTAGCTTTCATGGTTTATGAAATACAGCAGAAATATAAATTGAAGAAAAAAATACGAAAAAACACGTGTATTGTATGAGGACCCCCCTAAATATTATTTTTTTTATATTTTTTCGTATTTATTGTTATAGCGGCAACAGAAATACATCATTTGTGAAAATTTAAGCTTTCTAGCTTTCACGGTTTATGAGATACAGCCTGAAGACAGACAGAATGACAACGAAGTCTTAGTAATAGGGTCTTGGTACGGAACCTTAAAAAGACAAATTGGCGTAGGCCCGACCCGGGATTTGAACCCTCCATCCCTGTATGATACGCGTAGTCCTACCCACTGAGCTATCACGGTTGCAATTACAAATGTTTCCGAATATTAAACTAAACTAAAGATATTTAGAGCTTTGTCGTGTAGCGTCAGCATGAAATATCACCTTATCGCCTCTAAACGTGAGTCGCATACAAAGTGACCGATATGGTCTATTGAAGTGCCTTCGGGCAATGCGGTTGAAAACTGATATAATATTTTATTGGCCCATCTTGTTCTCTATCGATTGAAAGACAGTTTCTGAAGGCTTTCTTATTTCGAAATTATAGTTGTGAGCTTGGATAAGGAAGGATAAGTTTTTAACATATTTTTTTTACTTACTTGTTCTATGTAGAACACCGGTTAACGTGCAAGCGACTAGTGTTCAAATCCCGGGTCGGGCCTTCACCAATTTGTTTTTTCTAAAGACATATGTGTGGTTAATTTATCATGGTTGTTAACGGTGAGGGAAAACATCGTGAGGAAACCCACATGGCTGAATTGTACTTAGTCATGTGACAGTGTATTTGTACAAAACGGCGATAGGCCTGCCCCCTATCACGTGAGTAGTAGTGTTGCCCAAACGCAAGAACAAGACGAGACTTAGCCAGTCTTGGTCTTGGTCTTGCGCCAATACACCTGGTCTTGGTCTTGGTCTTGGTCTTGCGCTCCCAGTCTTGGTCTTGGTCTTGGTCTTGCAGCAAGAGTCTTGCAAGTCTTGCAATTACCTATTAGTCTATTACTATTTATTAAAGTTTACTTTAAATCCTACAAAAACGTATTAGAATTGGAACATTGTGAGCTTGAATGAATATAGCCATAGTAAAGATCAAGCAGATTAATAAATAACTGAAGATTTGATAAGAAATTCGAAAAATCAACTGACCTATATGTCGTTTTCCATGGAAGTAACTGGAATTAAAATAACTCCTTTATTTATAGTACGTTTCCTTGCTTTCTACCGCGCCGCCTCGCCACGTGCCGGCTCTATGATAAGGATGCCGCGCCGCGCCGCCGCAAATCAAACAATAACATAAAGCGTTTAAAAAATTCGAAATTATTTTGCATGAGTATACCTACGCTACGCCCTATGGCGGCAATCAAATAGTGTCAAATGTTATGATTTCGGCGTGGCGGCAACGATTGTTTTAGATTTCAAAAGAAGCCGCCGGCTCGTGTATCATAACCATGTACTTCCGAAAAGCGGCAAATTTCTTTGAGAAGTAAGTACAAAACCTTTGATGCCGCATTATCAAAGTGCCGATGTATAAACCATAACTATGCATGCACTCCGTTTGATTTTAATAATATTTTTATTCGCTATGTTTATGGTATTAGTCGTAATGCGCATAGGTCCAGTTTTTCATATTCTTTGATACAGTTTTTTGCGTCTCATAGAATTCCTAAGCGTACCTACCTATCCACCGAACTGTTGCACCTAACTACTCAGTGAAATAGCGCTAAGTCCTATCTGCAAGACGCAAGAGTCTTGCAGGCTATGTCTTGTTCTTGCTCAAGTCTTGCACGGTCAGTCTTGGTCTTGGTCTTGCTAAAAATAACCAAGACTGAATTTGGGCAACACTAGTGAGTAGACTGTCCATGCAAAACGTGGGTACTCTAAACATCACGTGACAAAGTCCTCAAAGTATTAGTACCTCTGCCAATCCCTTCGGGGATATTCGGTGTGAACGTTTATGTTATGTTATTATGTTGTTCTAACTAAAATGTTCAGTGATGCAACACATTAATGTTAATTACTTTGGTTACTTTTTGGTCCTTTGATAATTCAAAGTTCGCAATTTCAACCCTTACATAGTATACCCGAGAGCATGGCAGAGATACATGAAATTATTGTAACCTGGTGCTTAGACATTGTAATGATGCAATTAAGTGCATTATTACCATGGATTTGTATTGCATATCGTTTTTGCAGCGCATCAGGAATGTTTGCGGAGGCGAGAGTAAATGGGTTTCCCGCAATAGTGCGAAAACGCATTGCCTCTCTGATGTTATGAACAAGGAAAAGTCCCAACAGCACCATAAACACACTAGCGAATAGACTCGATGACCCAGTTTTAATACTTTGGGTACAGGCTTCCAGTTTTGATTAATTGTAATACATTTTTTAATTGTATATAGACATTAGATATTATTGGTGTGCATACTAACATATTGATTAAGATGTATTACTAACAAGAAATGGAACCACGTTCTGATAATAAAGATTTTATTTATTTATATTATTTATATTTATCGAAAACTATTAACCTTATATAAATATGCCCTTAACAGATACCAAAATGTGATTGTGAGATCACAATACCAATTTTCGCTTCTATAGCTACGTCTACTATTCTCGATTTCGACATGAAACACTTAATGTGAAAATGTAATTTACTTAGGGCCAGTTTCACCACTTACAGATAAAGTTTCAGATAGTTATCTGACACATCACGGTATCTGATAGATAAAAGTGGCTGATATATTTTGTAGGTTTCACCGTCTATCTATTAGATAAATTACCCGCTAGTTAAATTCACCTGCCAGATAACAATAAACAAGACGGCAACATCGCTTTTATGCGTTTAGGTTTAACATTTGTGAATTCTTATTAAAAACATTTTGAATTGTCATAAAACCAACAGTTTTATTAAAAATACAATCAGAAACAATGTTTTTTATTTAGAAAAATGCTTTCAAATGTTTGTAACCGTGTATATGTCACACAATTATGAATTACGATTTAAGAGCTTTCGTGAGCAATGGAATCTCGAAACGCAACGCAAATGGTGTTTGGCAACCGAGTGAAGTGTTTGTTTGTTCAACTTTGTTTTCTTTTTTGCTGTGTTGAGTTTCGTTTTTATAATTCACTATGGAAAAAAACGTGAAAGGAAGAAACGGACTTGTTGGTGTCGCTTGCAGAGGCCAAAAAATATATATTAAAAAATATTCCAAAAATTCAAATAGGTCCATATTAGAACACTTCTTATTACAATTTGAACATTGGTAAAGCAGTTTCATAATTTACCGTCTACAAGTGGCGGCAAATTATGAAAAAAGTTTCTTATCTGCCGGATAAGAATTTAACAGCCACTTGATGTGACTGATAAGATACCAGGGAGTTTATCTGCAAGATATTACTATCTGAAACCTGTGAAACCGAAACTTGTTGTCTATCCGGCAGATAAGTGCCGAATAGACTATCAGAGAGTTTATCTGTGAGTGGTGAAACTGGTCCTTAGTGTTTAAATATATAAGAGTCATCATCAGCCCACACTCGTCCACTGCTGGACATAGGCATCTCCCATGGCGCGCCACCTCTTCCTATCCTCGGCCAGCCTCATCCAACCACTCCCGGCCACCTGCTTTAGGTCGTCGGTCCAGCGGGCTGGAGGGCGCCCCACACTGCGTCTGCCAGTGCGTGGTCTCCACTCAAGAACTCGTCTTCCCCAGCGGTTATCGGTTCTTCGGCAAATGTGACCAGCCCACTGCCACTTCAACTTGCTGATCCGATGAGCTACGTCGGCCACTTTAGTTCTCTGTCGGATCACGTCATTTCTGATGCGATCCAACAGAGTGATGCCGAGCATAGCTCGCTCCATCGCTCTTTGAGTGACTTTGAATTGGTGGACTAGTCCAGCCGTGAGTGTCCACGTTTCCGTTAAATATATAAGAGTAAAATAACTATTTTCGAAAGTTTATTCCCAGTGGGTGTGGAACCTTCTAGTTCTGTATTTATTGGGTTATGTAAAAAATATTTAAGTAGATTATTATTATTTAGTATGCTTCAAGTAAAAATGCTTTGTTTGTATCATCAATTTGAAATAGGTTGCAGGTGATTGAAAATAATGAAACTGTTATCTCATAATGACTCAGTTTATTATATTTTTTTGTGTACACCTTGTAATAATAGTAATCTTTACTCTTATTATAATATTTTTTTTAACATAGATACACCAAGAAGTATTTATGTAGCCATATTAGAACATAAAATAAAGTAAATCACTTATTTTTTTATGACAAATTTCAATCAATTAAGGACTAAGTGATCGGTCTTAATTTAATATGTTTTCGGCTTTTACCAATAAAACTTTTTACAGAGTGGATTTCTTTGTTTTCTGGCCTTCGTTGACAAAAAGCCTATTAAGAGTTAATTGTATGCATTAAGAGCTAATGCTATCTGGAGAATATCAAGAAATCTTGAGGTCAGACAGCGATCTAGTTAATTTGGGAACGTGTAATGAATAATAATACACACTTACCTAAACAGGTTCTTAGCTCATTACTCAGCTTACTGATTGGACATTTTAGCTGTTGCTGATCTAAAAAAAGCCTATCTAGTTCACTAAAATAAAAATAAAAACTAGCCATGAAACTATGAAAATATGTGTTATGTTATGTGTTTGTATCCATAGTATTAAGTTAATTTGCAGCAGCGAATAAAGATTTTCTTTTCTTTCTTTTGTTACTAGTTGACCCGCGCAACTTCGTCTGCAAGACATTTCATCCTAATAACCTTTTCGGTAGTTCAGACTTGATTGAGTACCGAATATTTAATCATTTAAAAAATATATCTCCTTTTTTACCTCCTTAGGGAATAATTTTGTCCCTCTAATTTAAATAGTGTAGTAGTAGTAATAGTGTAGTGTAGCGTAGCCGTGTAGTGCCGGCTTAGAATGTCGCTACCCCTTTCTACGTGTCGTGTGTCGTAAGAGGCGACTAAGGGAATTGGGGCTTTTTATTGGATTTTTGGGCGATGCGGTTGGAGACCCATCATCAAAAACCTTTATTTTTACCATCTTTTCCCCACTTAACTTCCAAAACTCTGGCTACCCCTTCTAGGGAAATATAGCCGTGAGCATATGTATGTATGTATGTAATTTAAATAGCTTAAACATATAAATTTTCATACGACTATTATGTCCAGAATTGGGAAATTATAAACACGCTGCCGCCTGCCGCTGCCCCTACGGTCGGTGCAAACACTCAGTTCCGCATTTTTAAATTTGTAACATCTTCGAAAATATACATTTAAATCATATTTAATGAAAGGACATATGTAGATTAATATTAAATCAACAATGTATTTGAGGTATATAATATATAGATAATTAATAAAGATGGACATATAAATTTCAGAGTTTGTAACTTAGTACATTATTTGAATAAATCTCGTATAGTGCAGCCTGCGTTTGCAATGCAAGCAGAAAAAAATAAATTATTTACGAAATCCCATTAGAAAGCAATTTTTTTACAGTATTTAATGAATTTATTATACATATAAACTTCCTCTTTAATTACTCTATTTATTTAAAAAAACGCATCAATATATTGTGGGCAGAGAAAGCGACTTTCCTTTATACTATGTAGTGAAGATTTTTTTTATGGATTCTTATCATGACATAGCACTTTCGATCTCGTATAAGTGATAAAAAAAAATAGGTAATTTATTTGCAATGATAAATTTATCAAACATCTGTATAAATAAATGTCTTAAATCTAATCCTATCTAGTATTTTACGTGAATTCAATGTCTAATTAGCTCTGTTCAATTTAACAGAAAAGATTTACTTGAAAAAAACTGCTACTACATTTTGATTCAATGATAGGACGTTTATTAATTCACAGAAGGGTTCTGATCAATGAAGGGACTGAAAAGAATCGCCAAATATAAAAAATAGACTGGTTTCTGATATTACTTATTCTATGAAAGGGTGACGATTTTAATATACTACTTCTTAAGAAATTCTTGAAGAATTATTGAGTTATAAATGTTATAATAAATTGTCGATGTCACAATTTACTAAGGAAATAGTGATTAGCGCATAGAAAGCTATACAATTTTCAAGTCACATTAGGTACATTTCATGATTGATTGATTTGACAAAAGTCTGCGGCGATCGATGATACTATCTCTGTTTTGTTTTTTTCCAGCTATATTTTGATTATTTATTCTACGTTATCAATTATCAGAATTTAGCTGGAACTGACGACTTCACGTGCTCTATGAAGCGTCTATAGCATAAAAATCAATGTAGAGCATATTATCTAAGAGATAGAGAAAAGATGACTTAAAAGTTCCTGCTTGCATGTCCGAAAATTTTTCTTCCAGAAAATTACAAAAATTATATAGCAATAAATTACTAATAAATAAAGAATAACTAAAGGCAAGAAAAATTTTCAACACAGGTGGGATTCGAACCCGCGACCGCGACTAATTGAGCTACCGTGTCAATTGGCAAGAGCGACGCACAGTGATTCGCGTAGAACAAGCTAGGTGGACAAAAGTCATTGTCCAATTTCCTGGAATTGATCGTTTTATGTTGTCAAGAACAACCCTATTATCTCATTTCCAAGAATTGATTGTGCAAAGTCCCGTTATGGCTTGCTAATGAGGTGTTAAAGGGTAAGTAATGACGATTATTACTAATTTGTAATCGTCTCAGTTGCAATTTTGCCACACATTCGACAACACCTCATGACTTGTGCAGTAAACGAATCAGTGTTTTGTGCTATGGATCCTATTAGTACAGGTAAGAACATTATATTTTTATAGAAATCTTACTCCTAGGTAACTAAATCCAATAAAATTTTACGGTGTAAAGGATAGTGGGAAAAACACAAAAAAATATATATTTTTTAAATGTTTTATAGACTGCAACTTTTTGTCTCCACATGTCTCCGGGTTAGATTTTATATATGTCGTAGATCTAAGCCTAAACTTAATATTAAACATCACTTTCCATGCTCCTTTTTTGCTCTAACATTTTTTTTATT
Source organism: Bedellia somnulentella (assembly GCA_963576735.1). Taxonomy (NCBI): domain Eukaryota; kingdom Metazoa; phylum Arthropoda; class Insecta; order Lepidoptera; family Bedelliidae; genus Bedellia; species Bedellia somnulentella. The sequence goes on from OY755176.1 coordinate 8,275,889, forward strand.
TTTTTTACAGAGCAAGTGCTTAGTGTTTCGAAAATCGAATTTTTCGAAGAGTGGATCAAACACGATAAAGAAAACAGAAATTCACGCATTTTTGATTTTCTTTCGGTTAAATTTGATCTCTCAAATATAACCGAAGTATCCTTGCGTGAAATCACCAAGAGCATCGCTGCTAGTAGCACGAAAATAGCCCAGAAATGGAATAGTGCTAGTCGCATTAGGGAAAGGTTTCTCTCTATGAATAAAACATGGCTGGAAGGCACAGACTTTCATTTCAAGGTGTCTGTTAACCCTTTAATTCTAAAATTAGTTCTTTTTTGTATAGATGTAATAACGCTACCTGATTGCTTAATTAATCATTTATTATCCTGTTCTTTCCATTACAGTTGTAAGATTTGAGAAATTTACCGAAATTTAAACAGTTATATATGTGATGTGCAATGATGAGCAATTGCCACCACTTCTACTGAGGGTGCTCAGCGACCGGGAAGACCTCAAAAGAGCTTTGAGGAGTCATCATATAAAACAAAAAAACGACGTGTGGACGGCATCGTTTCTGAATGGAGTGCAAAAGAGTTGGCAATTGCTGCAGAAGTAGCTAGTAGATCGGAAGGCAAGCGGAACGTTGCCCAAGCTATAAAACGAGCGAGTGATGGTACAAGTTTTGAGCAAAATGTATCCTGCCCTAATGGAAGACTTCACACCAATATTGGAACGTGTGCCTATTATATGGACGCTAAGTGTACAAGTCACACGTACAAAGCTACGAGGAAGTGGGAAATGAAGGCGGGACATAAAGTGTTACCATCATACTATAGTATACGTAAGTGTTTTTTATCCTGTTATCCCCCTTCGGAGCACATTTCTGTAACGGAAACACGCGCAGAAATTAAGCTACAATCGATTTTAGACAAAACTGCTGAGAGATTAGTAAAAACACAGGAAGAAGTTATAAGAAGTGTGCTTCCACAAAATTCTTCATTCACTTTAATAAGTAAGTGGGGCTGTGACGGTAGTTCCGGCCACAGTACCTACAAACAGAAATTAGAAGATCATGAGGCGGATTCTTCAGATGATGATAGTGATAGGGAATGATTGTAACATATATACGACCGATTTCTGAATTGAGTATTCCAGCTGACAACAACTTAAGTATCTTTCTGTCGCATTGAAATCTTAACAACTGAATGAGACAAAACGATACTTAAGTCGTTCTCATCTTGAATACTCAATTCAGAAATCGGGCGATAGAATATTATTTTTTGAGTAACTGACTTGTAAACATTTGTTTTTCATATTAGTTTTAAGTTTAGAAAATTGTTTAATGTGGAAGAAATCATGATTTTTGCATTCAATATATATTTTTTTTTTCATTTTTTGAATTTTTATTTACACTACCCCCCTCCCATTTACCTTAAGTCATGAAATGTAAAAAAAAGTACAGAATACGTATGATTAAGCACATATAGAGCCATTCGAGTCGAAAAATAATTTTGTCCATCTAGCTTGTTCTACGCGAATCACTGTGCGACGGGGGCGTATACCCGTGGTCGCGGGTTCGAATCCCGCCTGTGTCGAAAATTTTTCTTTCCTTTATTTATTCTTTATTTATTAGCAATAATTCCCACATGAGCTTTTCATGAACAAAAAGATTTAAATAATAAATTACTAGCCATGAGAGCCAATGTGACAAGAATAAGAAACAAGAAAACATTAATGAAGGTTCAAAGAGCAAGAAATTTCTGTCAGGATTGACTTAAGATTAATATTACTCGTCCATTCGTATTGTAGTTAATGGAGTTAGTATAATTAAAAAACAAATACGCAGAAAAATTGGCAATGCCATAAAATTCAAGAAATTTGTTTATCAGCCTTATATTTTATTGTAATTCAAATCCAAGTAAATCCTATTAGATAGTAAGAGCGAACGACTTTTCAGTGAGTTGTCGACGCTGACTAAACAAAGCATTCATTTGGGATGAGGCTATCGCTACTGATTAACTCGTAAAATTAACTCGACTTGATTGAGATTCCTGTAAGCGTCTCCTATTGTTAAGTCTCGAGAGGATATTTAGCTCTGTTTTTATTTTATTAGTAACATTTGATTAAAATGTTTCAGCCAAAGTTCAAGTGCTTATAGCATCGAGTTGGAACAACAAAATATAGGTATCATCTCCTTTTCTTGCAATGTGGGATTAGCAATTAAATTACAAACCATAACGTTTGTCATAATAGAAATGAATGTCTTTGCTTGCAACACCTGTTAATTGGTTTTCCTTTTCTGTTCAAATCAGTTATAAATGTTGGTATTTACGTTAATATCGTAAAAAGCGGATTACACTAAGTTCGCTTTGAAAAAGTAATGTATTTTGAAGAAGAAGTTATTTTATTTCGTCTAACACATTTTCAAATACTATGTTGGATTGAGTAACGTTTAGTACTTTAACACATTGAGTGAATACGAAAATATGTAATACATTTATTATTTCTATCTCTTAGACATTAGTTTCGGTTAGTTAAACCGAAAATAACTTTATTGCTGCTATATCAGAAATAGAGTACTAAAATTATGCTAATAAATTCAACAAGGGTTTAGAATACGTATTGTGAAATGTCTGCCAAGTACTTAATTTGATAACGATTATTAATAACAGGAGGCCTACCACGAGTGTTATTTTGTCGTGACTGACGATGGTAAGATGAGATAAATATATGATACTATACTTTGTTATGTTTGATGAAACATTCTACAGGGTTGTTAAACCAAAACTGAATTTAACTCACAAAGATTAATAAGTTAATTAGTGATATTTTTCACATTGACTAATTGCGAATCGTTTTTGTACAGTCAAAACATCGTCATTTTAATCTTGATTATAGTTTATTCACCTGAATGTTATTAAGGTTGTTAACTTGTTTGTTGTCAATTTAATTTGAAAACTTTGTAGTATATTGTTCATGTGGAAACAACATCATCAGTTAACTATTGGATGTATGTCTCCATAAAAGATCTCCGCATCGAGTCAATTTTATTTAAAAGCTCATTTTAATAATCTCGCCAGGATGGATGGATACATGCATGAAAACATATAATTTTGCCATTAATTCCTAATAGGGTTGACAAGGAGAAATTATCGTTACTTTGACAAAACACTTCATTAGTTTAAAAATAAAATAGAATGTTTAGATTCAATGTTTTACAATGATTCAATGTTTTACGGTGAGAAATCTATATATCATCACCTGTACAAAATATCTTAAAGATATTCACAATTTTTTTCTGAAAGTACAAGTTTCTGAAATAAATAATTATTACGAACAGATGGCCAGACATACAAAACGAATCGGTTCTGTTCGAAAACCGAGCCCGAAAATGGGCTTTTAAAACAAATAATATTTTTATGAATAAAGTGTTTAAAACTTTGAGTGTACTCTTCGTTACATAATTTCTTTGTTCAAGCTCAACAAAGCCTACTGACTGATAATATAAATGAAATAACTTTCCATCAAGTTGTCATTTTGATAGAGTCTATATAACTTAGATGTTCAATCATAAAAGTTTGCATTTGTTTAGAAGAACTTATTGGACTGTACAACTAATTACTAAACTTTTGTGTTTATTCAATAAATTGTCTCGATGTTTCTATAACTTGTATAGGGATAGGGACGAATAAATTGTAGTAATTGGATTCCGAAAGAGGAACGCATGTGATGTTATTTACAGAGACACAGTCTTATTCACAGTCAGATTGCTTTTCGGATTGGAACAGAACAGCTTAAGGAAAAAAGAAACTTTTAGTTGATTTAAAGTTAGCTCAAAATCAGAGGTTTTAAATAAGATCAAGTGTGATCATTATTGGTTTTACATCACAATTAAATGACTGACTAACCATTATGTCAAAAATAACTATCAGATAGAACCCTAAAAATAGAACCAGAGTCTCGGTATCAATTACATTATATACATTATAGACGTTAAATAAAAAAAAGAGAAAATTACGACTTAAAATCCGCAGGTGTTGGTCAATTCACATTCTAATTTGCAAGACTTAGTTTAGATGGATATTGTGGGATTGAACCATCATATTATTAGAATTATTCTGCGCTCCGGAAGGCAAGTTGAGCCGTCGGCCCTGACTACTGATACTAACATCGTAAGAAAGAAACAATATTTTTATTTCTCATATAAATACATAACTACAATCGTATTTATAACACCCTTTCTGCCCGGCTAGTACGAGCCGTGATTAAACTAGTTATCGCGCGGGATAAAGCGGAATACAGCGCTCGTGCGAAGGGCTATTTTATCGACACGATAACGGTTAAAATGAGCTGGCAGTATACGAAACTAAGTAAGTGCGTAAGAGATGGCTGCTTTATCCCACGCGATAACTAGTTTAAACACGGCTCGTACTAGCCGGGCAGAAGCGCAAGCACGAGCGCTATTTTATCGACACGATAACGCTTAGAATGAGATAGCAGTATGCGATACTAAGTAAGTGCGTTAGAGATGGCTGCTTTATCCCACGCGATAACTAGTTTAAACACCGCTCGTACTAGCCGGGCAGCAGTGAAAGCACGAGCCGTGTTTAAACTAGTTATCGCGTGAGATAAAGCAGCCATCTCTTACGCACTTACTTAGTATCGTATACTGCCATCTCATTCTAACCGTTATCGTTTCGATAAAATAGCGCTCGTGCTTGCTCTTCAGAAGGGCAAGCACGAGCGGTGTTTAAACTAGTTATCGCGTGCGATAAAGCAGCCATCTCTTACGCACTTACTTAGTATCGTATGCTGCCATCTTATTCTTACCGTTATCGAGTCGATAAAATAGCGCTCGTGCTTGCCCTACAGGTGTGGTTAATTTATCATGGTTGTTAACGGCGAGAGTTTTACTTAGTCATGTGACAGTGTATTTGTACAAAAAAGTCCTGCCCCCTTTCACATGAGTACACTGTCCAAGCAAAACGTGGGTACTCTGAACACAGGTGACACTATCACGTGAAGTTCAGAAGTATTTACGTTTGAGTTTAAGTTGAAGACCCCTTGGTATAGACTAAAATTTTAAACTTCCCATAAAATAAAGTCGAAATTTTGCAGTTGTCTTAGAAAGAAAGTCACGAGTCTTGCTGTCTTTTCAAAACGACACTTTAATACCAAAATACTGAATATAAACTGAGAATCCGAATGAGAGCTGTCTGGGATTAGTCAAATGTATGAAGATATCAGTGAAATAAAGTACTTGAATATTTACACCTTTCCATAAGCTTTTGTTGAAAATTTGTAAGCCTTTTAATTGCGACAAAGTTTCAAGTATTCTAATAGGCTATAATTAAGTTTCTTCAAATTATGAAATGTGTCAGTCTCGGGAATTATAAAATTATCACAGAGCTTAAAATACGTCTACTGATTATTTTGACAAAATATAATACGTTATTTTTTATTTAGGAAAAAGCAAATATTTTTATTGGTCCCGTATTAAATAATAAAAAGATATGAAGAATTATATATAGCATTGATCTAGGTTTATCATCATTATCATCAGGCAATAGAAGTCCACTGCCGAACATAGGCCTCCCCTAAAGATTTTCACAACGACCAGTATCAACGTCGATTTCAACAACAATCATCAGACTATTCTACTATTTTAATTTCAACCAAACTGCACACACGACTTTATAAAAGGAAATCCATTTAAAAAGATAAAAGTGAATCCAATCCAGTAAATAAGAGAAGCACAAGTGATGTTATGTTTGAAAACTCCCTAAGTTATTGACAATCTAATTCATAGTAACTTTTAGACGGTCTCTGAAAACTTAATGATTTGATTAGATCACCAGGCAAAGTTCTAAATTGATGAGAATGCGACCGAGAATTATTTAGACCCTTTGCGTGTTCCACTGATTTGTCTAAATGCGGGATTCGTGTTCCTTTACGAGTTGTATAAAATTTTAAAACAATAGGACCGAATTTTTAAATAAGTTATGAATAAAAGGCAAAATTGTCCATCAAAAGCAAATGGTGATTTTTTTCTCAAATGAGAATCTTAACTGTAGTAGAAGACTAAAATAAAACTGAATAAAGGACTGGAATAGCAAATCTGTTTATTGAGAATCGCAATGAGAAATATAAATCCCACCAAAATCATTTTCATGTAAAATGAAGCCAAGACGAGCCCATACGACTTGCACTGTCAAAAAGTTATCAGATCTCATGTAGGGCCAAGCTTCTAACACTACACGCCCTAACTCTACAAGGCCTAACCGCACAAACTCTACACCTTAGTCAAAATATGTGGCTTGGCCATTTCACTACATTTACATCGGCGTAAGGTGAAAAATTTATTCACTGTTCATTACTTTTATGTTATACAATAGTTCTTGTAGTAAATCAACGGCTAAGCCGTTCCCCCAGATATATAAACAATTTACTAAGAAAAGCAATTCGCGCTCATTTCAATAAAATATAAATAATTTGTTTTATAGCTTTGTAAAGCGTGTTACAATGTACTCGTTATTTTTTCATTTAGTGTTTTTCCCAATGTAATGTAATTAATAATTAAATTCAGAAATGTGTACACTGTCTTAGCAAAACTTGGGTTCTCTGAACACCAGGTGACAATGTCACGTGATTTTCAAAACTAATAAATAAAATAAATAAAAAGTTTTTTTTTGTCTTTTTACGCATACAACAAAAAATCTATATAATAATACAGTGAAAAGAAGTTAAAAAAGAAGAACTAATTAAATCACAATAAAAAAAGCCAAAATGAACTCGAAAATGAACTCTGTTACGAGCTCGGCCTAACCACTTGAAGCGGATAGCTCCGGTTTTCAGCTCTAACCAATACTTATAACTAAATTAAACTTAAAAACTAACTTAGAACTCAACACACAAAATAACATACACACAAGCCAACAGCTAATATACAATATGTGGGTATTAGTACCTCTGCCAACCCCTTTAGGGATATAAGGCGTGAGCGTTTGAGCTGACTTGAGTTTTATTTACTTATAAATGCCTTTTTCATCCATAATCAGTGGAAAAAGTTTATCTTTAAAGTAATTTTAGTTTTTTTCGCCAATATTGTTTTATCATGCAAGTAGGTTTCATTACTTTATTTATATTAAGTTGCATAGAGCAAAGACCTGGTACATTACGCTACGCTAAAAGTTCCCGTAAATATTAATCAAAGTCTTTTAAGACTTGCATGTGTGGACATTTCAAACTTCTCCAATTGGGAAAATATACTTTGTTTCTCATGTTTAGAACAATTCGCATCGATTTGATTCAAGTCTTATATATAATTTCAATACCTACTTCTAGCTACCTACATTTCATATCATCAAAACTAAGTTCTTGCCCTGTTTGTAACATTTACTTGAAAGATATACATACATAGTGTTTTCACGGCTATAAACCCCAAAAGTGTTAGTCAGAGATTCAGAATCAGAAGTTCCTCACCCACTTTTGGGAGTGAGTGTGGAAAATATTAAAGATTTTGATCATGAATCTCCTAACGCTCGCTGGGCAAAAAACTTACTAAAAAGCCCCAATCTCACAAATATTTTCTTAGCATTACCGCGGGAAGAAATCGGTTACTGCTTTTTTAAACCGACACTTTACACTAGAAAGATTATAGAAACTTCACACTGAAGAAGGCTAGAAAAACCATTAACCAATATAAAGAATCATTCCGGTCTCAGAAGATACTGTGTTCTACATATCAACACGTGCCTCATAAAACGAATAGTTTATTTGGTAATAAAACTACAAATAATAAACTTTCATGTTCAAAATGAGAATGTGTAACCTTGGCGTTGTTTGGTGCAAAACTCAGGTTGCTTTTACAAGCAAACTATCCCTCAATTTGTTCGATCTGAGTTCTTTGATATGAGCTAAGTGACGGATGTTGATAATAAGCTTACGTGTAAACGTAGAAAAAATTATAGTAACTAGCTTTTTGCCCGCGACTCCGATCGCGAGGACTACATTCTTTGCATTCAGTTTACATCCAAAATACCAAAGCTTCTTCAAGCAAGCAAGTCTTCCAAGCTCAAACAGAAAAAAAATACGGTTCAAAATAAATTATTACATGATTAAAACTTTGGAATTTTCTCATTGGTCCGTTTGAAACACTTTCGACCAATGAGCGCGCGCGGAATGCGGGAAATTTGGCAAGGGCTTTGCTGTATTCGAATGTGCATTTTTCTTTTTTGCTTTTTATTGCTCACCTGTAATTGGAACACGGGTCGAAATGGTCTCTATGTGTGCACGAACTGTTCACGAACAATTTGGTTCTTAATAGAATGGCTAAATCACTACAGTAACGCAATAGTAATTGAAATTGTCGGCAGATTGAAAATTGCTCGCGACTGAATAAATTCAATCTCGTGACTGACACATTTGCGCGCGCTTTTACTCCAGCAAAGTCTATGGGCCAATTTTAACAATTTATAAATCGCTAACAATTTAACTAATCCAGTTATGGAAAATGTATGAGTTTTCGGTAAAACTTCAGATGGAGACCTTCAATTTGATACCTGAACCAATTTTCTAGCTCTTAGCATCGCGACACAGGCTGGTTCAAAAAATCCACCCTCTCTCGTTTAATATATAAGGATTATGTAGTTTTGATGATTTTTACGTCAATCAATTGGCTTACTTTTTTTCACTTGTTTATGCAATTTGTATTAGAAGAGACGCTACTTCTAATAAATAGGTATGAATAATTGAAATAAGTAAATAATTTTTTTCCCATTTTCTTGTCATTAATATGAGAAGCTGACTAATGTGAATTTTTTCCTAAGTGTTATTCTACTATTGTGCAAACATATATTAAATGTTTGTCCATAATTTTTATGGCCTGATAGAAGCGATTTCCTTTTTCTTTACTTTCATCGCATAAGATTTTAAGACAAAAGCCCACTTTGTGATGGAAAAAGTCAACTTTAAGGCTCATGAGGCAACCAAGTGTTTTAAACTTGTTCAGCATGTTATCATGAAACTTTAACGTCACTGAAATTTCACTTCACAACAACTTCTTTAAATAATAATATTATTCCATCCTTCTTTTAGTTTTTATTTCAAAAAATATGGTTAAATATACTTAAAAAGCACGCCTTGTTCTAGGAAGGTGTAGGGGGTTGAAAAAAGCCCGAACTTTTTTTAAGAAAAGGATGATACAGCTGCGTATAAGTATATATTTTTGATAAAATCACACGTCCCGTGTTTCAATGAATATGTATCCAAGGGTTTACGTTTGCCATTTGGCGCGACTCTTGTATTTCATCAATATTTACTCTAAAGCCCTCTCATTCTTCTGATGACGCACTCTTTGCCGCCTTACTAAAACGTTTTGACTTTTATGTGGAAATGCCTTTTTGTAATGGATCAAGTATTTAGGAGTACTTATCAAAATTACGTAATGCACTATCTTCGAGGCTCCTTCTTTGGGAAAAAGGATCAGTATTCATCAATAATTTCATGCATGATCTTTTATTTAAAAAACTAAAACCTTAAAAATAATAGAAACCATATTTTCCTTGAATTACCAACATGTTTGTATGCGGAATCAAAATAATATTTCATTTGCTAAAATGTAAATTAAGTTCACACTAATAACACTGAATTAATTGTGATGGACGTGACGGAATCGATCGGTATTCAATACTGAAAATAATTAAAATAATTAGTTCCCGTATCAGTTGTAGGTACGAGTAACTTTAAAAAAAAATGCATTTAGTTTATACATTTGACATATACATAAATCATATATAACACAATTCAGATTTGTAATTTGGCGTCTTTTTACAATCATTTTTGTCGTGTCTCCCAAACTAGATTTAACTGTACTATATAATCCGGTCAATTTATACATTCAAGGTTACATTAATTCATAAGAGGCTGAAAATTGGCACAATTGTTCAAAACATGATTATAAATGAAACCTCAAAAGTCCCCATCGTTCCGAGGTGTGCTAAAAATTTTACACGAGGTCAAAGGGCACAAAAATGAGTTTTTTGCGATTTTAAGCGAAACGGTGAGTTTTTTCGCAAAATCACCACACCACAAAATTGTAGATCAGAAAATTCTCTACAAAAAAGATACCAATATTTTTTTTCCTACAAGCCAACATTTTGAAGATATAACGCGTTGAAAACTTCGATCATTGGTAATCTTCATACTTTGCACACGTTTCCACGCCACCTATGAGGTAGTGTACTTGTGTACTACTAGCGCGTTTTATTTTAACGTGGTATCCCCTGTAGGCCTATTCCACGGGTCTGCAGTGATTTTATTTGTTTTAAAACTATTGTAAAATGTTATTGTACATATCAGTTGGTTAAAATAATGGCGGTGTAATTGAAAATGAAATGATTAATATTCCTCGTCTGATTCGTAATTTTCCAGGATTACTGTTTCTTGTTCTTCGTCTTCTTCTTGTTGTTCTTCTTCTTCTTTTTCTTCTATTTCACAGATCAACTGTCCCACTAGCGATTCCTCATTGGTATCATATGAGTCTTCTAGATTAGCTGACTCAACATTAGAGCACGATCGGCCTTGGCAGTTTGTGCATGCCAGGGAACAAAACAGTCCAACTTTTCTGCATCCACATTCAGCATTACAACATTTTTTACAGTTGCAAAATATTGAGTTGAGAAGTTTCTCAGGTGCTGGTGGAAGTAAAGTTAGAACTGGCTCTAATGTATTATCGACCAACTTCCAACCACAGTCTTTAGGATCCAGCTGATTACCAAGCCACACTTGAACTTGGTAATATACCCAAAATAAATGTTGGTAAGCAGCTACTGAGGTGAGGTTGGAGGTAAAGAAGCTAGTTTATAACACCTTATAAGTGATGTTAATACGTGGCGTACGTTTGCACAGTATGAAGATTACCAATGATCGAACTTTTCAACGCGTTATATCTTTAAAATGGTGGCTTTTAGGAAAAAAAATATTGATATCTTTTTTGTAGAGAATTTTCTGATCTACAATTTTGTACAGGGGTGATTTAGGAAAAAAACTCACCGTTTCGCTTAAAATCGCAAAAAACTCATTTTTGTGCCCTTTGACCTCGTGTAAAATTTTTAGCACACCTCGGAACGATGGGGACTTTTGAGGTTTCATTTATAATCATGTTTTGAACAATTGTGCCAATTTTCAGCTTCTTATGAATTAATGTAACCTTCCTCCTTATTTTAGGCCTAAATTGACCGGACTAATAGGAGGCAGATTTGAATAGAGTAAATCTTTACAGATATTAATGAATACATATTGAAGGCATGAAAACTAACTTAACTGTTTACAGTTGAAAAGTATGTGTGTGGTGTGTAAAGTAAAGTAAAGTGAAAAGTATGTGTGTGTGTAAAGGGTTTGCAATAAAAATAATTTAATATGATTGATGATGAAATTCACTCATCTTGTAATAATTTGCTCAGTTTCCTGGTATTTGAGTGTAATTAAATAGTTGGTAATATTATTTTTAACTTCGTACTTGTTGCATTCCAGAATTTGTAATTTTTTATCTATTTTGTTGTATATCGATGAACACCTACAGACAAAATGTCGAGAGCCAAATACCGTTCTAGGCCTGTTTCACAAGCCTGTTTTCATCTTCGCTGGTTGAGGGTAATTTCAGGTTGTAAGTTAGTATTTGAATGCTGTCGTAGAATGGTATTTAGCAGATATAGGTGCCTGACAGTAAGGACCATACACTCTTGGTAAAGCTAGAAGGAGGGGAATCTATAGGGATTATTCGTCATTACTTTCAGATTTGCTCTCTGAGCCCTTTCAAATTTTAATAATAAAGTTTTAGCCGCGCCACCCCAGAACGGAATACAAAAAAAAATAATTGATTTACATAGAGAATCGTAGACCAATCGGAGAGTTTTTAAGTCGGCTGAAGGCCTCAGCTTTTAAAAACATAGATTAGTTTACGAACCCTAGAGCGTTTATGTGTTCGTTCCAGTTCAGTTTTTCATTCAAGAGGATACCTAAATATTTCATGCTTTTAGTCCTTCTTATTTCCTGGCATTGACATGGTTGTGCATAATTTAGGCAAGAGTGCAACACGATAGAAAACATTTGTGAAGGTCCACTTCCCCACACCATTGTAAATGCCATGTATTTGATTTTTTTCTATGTTAAGGGTAAGTAGGGTGCAATTTAGCCATTCTTCGGAGACAATCAAAAGTGTTGTTTACAAGTCAAGGCGGAGAACTGAGCCCACTGAGAGAACTGGCCCCAGACTGAGGGTTGTTTGGGTAAATCAGTTGCAAACCTCTGCGAATGATGCATGCGGTGGTGAAACGTTCGCGTTACCGTCTCTACGAATTTTCACTCAATTGATAGCGCTATTTTTTAATGTAGGCAATAATGCTTATAGGCAGTTGTCCGAAGTGAGATAAATAAAAGAGAATATATGAGAATAATAATGAATGTTAGGGATATTGGATTGAATCAGGCGTTACTTTGCGGAAATCCATAGCAATACTAATATTAATAAATTTCTTCGCTTAATTCCGCTAAATAATACCTGCCGTCTTCATGCAACATGCACTGTGCACCGCCCGCCCTCCCACTTACAAGAAATCGAAAAGCAGACAATGCACCACACACACACACCCGCAAGCGAAAACCACAGGCAACCACAAACATGCGACGCGTTTCGACTCAACACGAGTCATTGTCGAGCAGTAGACAGTTCGGCAGCTGACCACCGACTCGGTGCACAGTGCATGTTGCATGAAGACTGCAGGTATTATTTAGCGGAATTAAGCGAAGAAATTTATTAATATTAGTATTGAATGTTAGGGAAGCAAGAGAGATTTGTCAAGATCGTGCAAAGTGGCGATCGATAGTCTCTGCCTAACTCAGTGGGAATAATAGGCGTGAGTTTACGTTTACGGTTAAGGTGGAGGATCTTTAAGGTTTTAGGATCCGAATTTCAAGTGCTAGTAAAAGTATTGTGGATTCGTCAGCTCTTCTTTTTTTACTTAATTAAAATAACTATAAGTGAGTAGTGAGATTTATGTAAATGTTTTCATGTGACTTTTTTTTTCTATTTCAGCTACTAAACCATGGATCCAGAACTAATAGAGGAGGAATTCAGCAGTTTTCAACACAATGAAACGTTACTGAATTACACCAGAAATGTCGATAATGCAACTGATGGAAGTATTTATTATTTTTATAAGGTAAGTTTTTAGTATTTTTTTCTTAAACTCTTACAAACTAAACTTGTGAATATAGGCCGGAATGGAAGCGCTTAGTGTTGATGATAGAATGAAGGTTCTCAATGGTGATTCATAATGTTTCCTTTCCCTATTGGAATACTTGTTTTTTGTATACTCAGATTCCCATTATTTTTGTATAAACGTGTTTTTTCATTAATTAACAATTTTTCTCTTGGCAATACCAAAAACCTAAAGAAAGGAGACCGGAGAAAATCTGTATATACTCTAATTTCGTCGTATTTGTTGTGAAGTGGGGCTGAAATACACAGCACACACGACTGATACATACATTTTATCCCGTGTTTTCATTTCTTGTACGCTTCGAATAGTATGAGATTTAATTACTTTTGTAAACTCAAATACTTTATTTATTATCGGTATATATAATTTTCATACATACATACATATACTCACGCCGTTAATTCCCATTGGGGTAGGCAGAGACTATCGATCGCCACTTCGTACGATCTTGGCAAACCTCTCTTGCTTCGTCTACATCCATCAATCTTTTCATACATGCTCTTTTATTCTTCATACTTCGGACGCCTGCCTTTTTGAGCACACTTTCAATTTGGTCCAAGTGTGTCTTTCGTGGCCGTCCTCTACTAACATTACCTTCCACATTAGCTCTATAGATACCTTTTACCAATTTCCTATCATCCATCCTCTTGATGTGCCCAAACCATCTCAACATTCCTTTTTCTATCTTACTTACAATATCATCTTTTACACCACACCTTTCACGAATCACATCGTTCCTCACACGATCACATAACCTAACATTACAAATTTTTCTGAGGGACCTCATTTCTACTGCATTCACTCTGCTTTCATGCTTCTTCTGCCACACCCAACATTCACTGCCATACATAAGCGTAGGAACAAGAACGGCATCATGCACAGCCATTCGGGCCCTTTCGGACACCGATTGACTAGACATTAGGCTATCCAATGCTCCATTAATCGCATTACCCTTTTTCACTCTTCTCTCAATATCTTCATCACATTTTCCATCCCTTGTAAACAAACTTCCCAGATATACAAACTCCTTCACCTGTTCCACATCCTTACCATCAATCGCAATCACGCATTCTGTCACATCTTCCTGTCTCTCAAAAACCATCGTTTTGGTCTTATCCACATTCACCCTCATTCCCTTTCTTACAAAAGACTTACATGCAATATTCATCATCTCTTGCAACTCTTCTGCCGATGATGCAAGTAGCACTTGATCGTCAGCATACAAGAGGCATTTAATGATGAATCCACCCATTCTTAGTCCATAATCACTTTCACACAACTCTGTCAAACAGTCATCCATGAACAAATTGAAGAGCCACGGAGAAGCTACACATCCCTGTCGGACACCCCTAGAGATTCCGAACCAGTCAGTGTTTGCCCCGTTTACTCTTACACATGCTATAGAATCCTCATAGAGTGACACCAATGCACGTATAAGTTGACTCCCCAAACCGAACTTGGACAACACCTCCCATAATAACCCCGCCAGTGTCGAAATTTTTCTTTCCTTTAATAACATCTTTTATTTATGAGTAATAATCCCCACATGAGGAATTCATGTCAAAAAACATTAAATTATGTGATAGTTAGGCGTTTCCAACATTTGCATTCTATCTGAAAAGGTAGACAAGTGGCCGTCCGAATTAGTTAAAATTCGGAGGTAGGAAACGCAAACACTACTTGAAAGTGTAAAAAAGAAACAAAGGATAGAGAAATTTCGCGCTGGATGCCAACTGACACTGTAGCTCAGTTGGCAGAGCGACGGGGGCGTATACCCGAAGGTCGCGGGTTCGAACCCCGCCAGTGTCGAAATTTTTCTTTCCTTTAATAACTTCTTTTATTTATGAGTAATAATCCCCACATGAGGAATTCATGTCAAAAAACATTAAATTATGTGATAGTTAGGCGTTTCCAACATTTGCATTCTATCTGAAAAGGTAGACAAGTGGCCGTCCGAATTAGTTAAAATTCGGAGGTAGGAAACGCAAACACTACTTGAACGTGTAAAAAAAAAAAAAAGAAACAAAGGATAGAGAAATTTCGCGCTGGATGCCAACTGACACTGTAGCTCAGTTGGCAGAGCGACGGGGGCGTATACTCGAAGGTCGCGGGTTCGAACCCCGCCAGTGTCGAAATTTTTCTTTCCTTTAATAACATCTTTTATTTATGAGTAATAATCCCCACATAAGGAATTCATGTCAAAAAACATTAAATCACTTTCTTACCACCCTATCATACGCCTTCTCTAAATCAATGAAGGAGCAATACACCTTTTGGTTCTTAGCTAAGAACTTTTCGGTGATGCTCCTTAGAGAGAAGATTTGATCCATACATCCCATTCCTTTCCTAAATCCTGCTTGCACATCCCATATTTTCTCATCAGTTTCATTCATCACTCTTTCAATCAATACCTTTGCATACAATTTACCGACAATGCTGCCGCGGTAGTTTTTAGCCTCCTGGCGTGACCCTTTTCCTTTATACAGGGGCACAATCACCGCCTTGCACCAGTCTTGTGGTACTTTGCCACTTGACCAGCACTTTTGGAAAAGGAAGTACAACCAAGAAGCCACCAACCCTTCCACCAAGCATTTCGATAGTTATCCTATCATACCCTGCCGCCTTCCCTATTTTCATACTCTTCATTGCTTTCATTATTTCTTCCATACTGATCTCACTTTCACTAAAGGCACCCATCGCATCGTTCCAATCAACAGTACTGTCGATTGGCGAAGAAACGGATGCATCCTCTTTTTCAAAGAGTCCCTCAAAATAGTTCTTCCATACTCGTTTCATGCTACTTTCATCCGTCGCCAATTCACCCTGATCATCTTTCACTACATTCACTCTCGTGTTTTGGGAAACTCCCTTTTCTTTCCGGACATATTTCCAGAACAACTTTTGGTTATTCCGGAAATTATCAGAGAGTTTCCTCTCACACCATTCTATCAGATCACGCTTTTTCTTTTCTATTTTCTTAACCTCATTCTTAACTCTCTTATATTCATCTTCACTATTTTTCACTACATCATCTGTTACTCTCGCATCCATTCGTTTACTAGCTCTGACCGCTAGTAAATCTAAACACGCTTTCTTCTTATCTTCGACTGCCTCTTTCACACTCTTATCCCACCAACTTGTTGGTGGTCTATTTGACCTTTTACACAATCCACATACTTCCGTCGCACATTCAACCATTGTCGATTTGAGCACATTCCATACTTCTTCTATTTCCATTTCATCCCTCATCTCCACGCAACTTAGTCTATCATCCAATTTCTTCACGTATTCATCACTGATCTTTTCATCATCTTGCAATTTCTCCACTTTTATTCTCGCAAGATCCGTTGTTGACACTTTGGCCCTATGACACCAACGCGTGCACAGACCTCTTACTCGGGATATAACAAGGAAGTGATCTGTGCCAACATTCGTGCCCCTATAGACTCTGGTGTCAACAACCTTTGCTCTCAGCCTTTCATCAACAATCACAAAATCAATCATACTTCTCTCGTTTCCCCTCTGTCTTGTATACATATGGATATCTTTGTGTTCAAACAACGTGTTTGTAACACAAAGATTCCTCGCCAAACATACCTCAATAACTTTCTCGCCATTTTCGTTCACCCTTTGATCACCATACTTTCCTAAAACCTTTTCACAACCGTTGCGTGACACACCAACCCAGCCATTAAAATCTCCTAACATTACAATTCTCTCATTCTGATCACACCCATTCACAACATCATCTAACAAATTCCAAAACTCCTCCCTCTCGGAAAGTGACTTAGACATGTCCGGAGCATACACACAAATTATGCGCATCCGGACAAGCCCTATTTTCACCTTTAGCCACAGGAGCCTTGGACTCACACATTCGTAACCTTTCATACACTGAGCCATCCTTTCAGATATCAGAAGTCCCACGCCTTGGCAAGCCCTGTCGCTGTCAGCCACGCCTGACCAGATCGCTGTAATGTTGCCAAGTTGTGAAACCTCTTTTTCCTTTCGCTTCGTTTCATTCACACACAGAAAATCTATTTTTCTTTCATCCATTATCAAACATACTTCATCTAATTTTTCATGCATCCCTCCACTCACATTCAACGTACTGAAGCGGGTCTCTCTAGCCCACATTTCGCCCCGCGAGGAACCACGGCGTGATGAGTGGCGAGCTGCATCGCCGCCTCCGTGTTTATTTTAGTTAAGCAAGGGAAATAAACTGTCCACCTAGCCAGAGCCCCGCTTGACTAGTTAAGGTTATTTAGTACCCGGAGTGCACCAGGCTCCGGGACGGCGGCACGCTAGCGACCAGGCTCACCCCTGGCCACGCATCCCTCGGCACGGCAGACATTGGATTGGTTTAAGGGCAAAGATGGTAGAAGCCCTGTTCCCTTAGTCGACTCCTACGAAACACCCACGGGAAAAAATGGGGTAGTGCTATTCTATGCCGACACTACACAGCTACATAATTTTCATATCAAAGTCAAAGCTTGCATCTGAGAAAAGCTTAGTCATATAGTCCGTGGAAGCCTTCCTCAGCTTCCTTTCCAATTCCCGCACAAAACCTTTGGCCTCCGAACACCATGCCCTACTCACCTATACTGCGAAGGGGATAAAAATATAGGCTGCCTTTAGATTTTAAGTGTTTCTTTAGGATGTTTAGTGGGGACAAGTTTGTAAAATTAATGTTTTTTGTTATGGGTTCCAACAACATGCATCGCCCAAAAAATCACATAAAAAGCCCCGATACCCATAGTCGCATCTTGCGATCATCTATGGGAAGAAATGGTGCATATTCTATGCCGACACTACACGGCCAATGATACGTGTTCAAGATTACTTGATTTCAGTATTCTTCATTTAAAGAAATTCATTAGGTTAATGTTGAACTCTACTTTGAACAAGCAATAAATAATGTACACATTTCAGATTGTATAAACGGAATTAATGCATTCAATTAAAATAGCTGTTGATAAATGGCATCCGAAAATAGTTTGCATCCTCGAGTGTACTTATAATCAATTTATTTGATTCAGCTATTCGCAGATGTTCTTCTTATAGCTTTATATCTAGGTATAGTTTATAGTAACTATACAATTTTCTGTGTAGTGCCGGCTTAGATTGCTGTTGTAGTGCCGGCTTAGAATAGCACTATCCCATGTTCCGGTGGATGTACGTAAGAGGCGACTAACGGTATTGGGGCTTTTAAGGGATTTTGGGCGATTCGGTTGGAGATCCATCACCAACAACCTTTATTTCACCATCTTTTCCCCACGCAACATTCGAAAACTGGCTAAGAAATTTTAATTCCTTAGCTCTGGCTACCCCTTGAAGGGATCTATAGCCGTAAGTATATGAATGTATGTAACTATAGAAAATGCTGGCCAAAATCATTATCTTTGTGGTCAAGTTGTTATATCATGGTATAGTAGCAAAACTATGTAGTGTCGGCTTAGAATAACACTACCCTATTTCTACCGGTGGGTGTTGTTAGAGTCGACTAAGGGTTTTGGGCCTTTTAAGGAAGTTGTTGGGGTTGGAGACCCCTCGCCAATACTATTTATTTACAATCTGCTTCCTACTCAAGTTCCAAAAGTGGCTGAGGAATTTCGTAGTCTAAAGCTGTGGCTTCTTCTAAAAGTATTAAGCCGTATTATGTATCTATGTATGTAATATCAAAACTGTTCATAAAAATAACTGCTTGGGTTTTCCCATACACAGAATACCATAGTCCACGAAGCTAGCCTAGTTTGGCTTAGTTAGCCGAGGGTTGGCAGATATTGACATACATACATACATACATATACTCACGGCTATAAATACCTAAAAGGGGTAGCCAGAGCTAAGGAATTAGAAATTTGTTGGTGATGAGTCTCCAACCGAACCTCCAGATATTTACGAAAACAGATAATTACAAATTATTGACAAATTGTAATTCAATTCAAGTGATTAAATTACTGGTCTGGAATTTACTACGCTTATGTTATGCTGTCGTAAGAGTGTTAGGTTGTCGTAAGATCCGACTTAGGATATGGGGCTTTTTTACGTGATTTTTGGGCGATGCGGTTGGAGACCCATCACCAAGAACCTTTATTATACAATCTTTTTCTAACTTAACTTCCAAAAGTGGCTGAGAAATTTCGTATTATGAAGCTCTGTCTACCATTTTTGGGATTTATGGCCGTACGTATGTGTATGTATGTATGTTATGCTACGTCACACCGATATTTATTCGAAAAAAATATATCCTTAAATTTTGACATCTCTTAGGCGTAAAAACTGATTGTCGATGATTAAGTGGTTGCTATTATGTCAATACAAGAGTACAGGCAAAAAAGGCAACGATTTTTCACGTACTTTTGTTTGCTTGTCTTTATTTTGTAGCTTCAATTTCAACTTTATACCGCTTTTCACACGATTGATATTTCGTGTCTTGCTTCAAGCCATTAACTCATGTTTTGTCTCACTTTATTATGACATTTGAATTTACGTTTTCATCTTGGGTGTGAAATGTATTGTATATAGTTTATTGCATTTGGCTTGTATCTCCTTACCCTTGGATTGTCTCACGGCTTATGTTTTGGTTATCTTCAAGTAACCGCTTGAATGAATGTATTTTGGTAATGCGCCTTTAATTAATCTTTGCATGGAAGACGAATAATTAATTAGAATATCGTTATATTTTTATGTTAAAAACCATTTATGATGGATATTGTTGGATGAAAATGGCATTATGAAAGCATGTCAGTAATAATAATAGTTTTTTGTATGATTTCTGGCATTTTTGTGAACTTTAGTCCTTCTTTAAATCGAAAGAAGGATTCTTTTTAAAAAATACGACCATATATATATAAATTATATAAAACATAGCTTAACAAACTTTGCCGTGTAGTGCCGGCTTAGAATGTCGCTACCCCTTTATACCCATGGGTGTCGTAAGAGGCGACTAAGGGTATTGGGACTTTTGTATGGATTTTTGGGCGATGCGGTTGGAGACCCATCACTAAAACCCTTTATTTTACTCTTCAAAAGTGGCTGAGGAATTTTAAAATTCCTTGGCTCTGGCTGACCCTTCTAGGGAATTATAGCCGTGAGTATATGTAGGTATGTATATGTATAACTTAACAACCAATTTTGTTTGGCGTAGGTCAAAAGAAATTGTAAAAGATCATAGAGGGGAATGGTAAGGGCAATCGATAAATTTGAAAAAACTTTCATAGTTGTACTCCAACAGAATTGCCATGAAAGTACTTTGTCAATCACTCATATGCCAAACGGATAGGATGGAATGGCCAGCGATCGCTTTTTTTGCGATTACACATACGGTATTAAATTAAACATTTAGCATTTTACTTTTTTAAACTAAGTGGAAAATACAGGATTAAATATAAAAAATCGTTTCTTTTTAAAATGGCACGTAAAAAAGTAAAAAAAGTATGGTAGGTGATGGGCTTCCAACCAGATAGCCCAAAAACGACACCCACGACACGACACCCAGGGGTGAGAGGTATTCTGAGCTGATACTACACAGATACTTTAATTCGATTGATTTCCTATAAAATCTTTATGAAACTTTTCCAAAAAAACTTAGTTTAGCGGAAAAATACATACATATATTAACGGGGTAGCCAGAGCTTTGCAATGAAAAATTCCTCAGCCACTTTTGGAAGTTGATTGGGAAAAGATGGAAATAATAAATGTTTTGGTATCGGTCTCCAACTACATCGCCTAAAAATAACTTAAAAAGCCCTTAGTCGCCTTTTACGATCACCCACGGGTAGAAATGGGGTAGTGTTATTCTAAGCCGACACTACACGGCATACATCTTTAAACAAAAACATACCCAACACCGTATTGAAAATATAAGTTATCATAAAGAAAAACTACATATAGCTGGATGTATAGTAAATAGATTAAATATGAAATTTTACATTCACAGACACCTCAATACATCATAATGGGATTCCTGTTTTTCTCCATCGTGATCCTCAATTCGTCAGTTATTGTCGCTCTTCTCTACTCAAATGCTAGAAAAAGTAGGATGAACTTCTTTATCATGCAGTTGGCGGTAGCAGGTGAGCAAATTGTTCACTATTTTAAAATTATGGTAGTGTTTATTTGTCTTTATATATAAATCATACTTAGCGCTGCTAAAAGCGCGTCCCTGACGACAAATAAAACCTGTTATTGTCAAGTGTCCACTTCGGGTATATATGGCTTAAAAATTGAGTTTTTTTTTCATAATTGATGCTTGCTTGAATATAAAATTATCTCTTATAATAAATATTATCGAATGGGATCGAGCTTTTAAGTCAACACTACAACAACACAACTGAAGAGTGATCCAAATATAAACCGATAAAGTAAAATGTTCTGTTGAATTTCCTTTTGAGTAGTCTGACTCATATATCTTAATACTGTTGGATTTTGTACAAAAATAAATTGAAGATTCACAAGAAAGCATAAATCTTTATTGAAAATCATAAATGCATTATTAAAATTTATGATTCGGCTGAATTTATTTTTAATACCAGGCGGAAAGAAGCGTTTTTTGTTTACACTCATTTTACACTTCTAGATAATTCATTCAGTAAGCGGATATTTTCGAAACCGTTTGAACTTCGATGTAAGCTTTTTAAACAAGTGACCACAAATAGTTTTTACGCAAACAACAACCTATTTTCGACATACTCGTACTTGTCTCGGCTACACATATTATGAATAGATTGTGAGTTTGTAGGGATCTTTTGAATAATCAAAAATACATAACTCATAAAAAAATAATGTAATATTTTTTCATCTATGAACAAAGAGACACAAAGGACCTTCAGTTCAGTATTAAACCTGATTACCAAATGATCATATATTAAATATCGTTTTCCGCAACAGCTACCAAAAGTTATGAAGGAACATGAACCAAAACATTACTGGCTCGCTCTTTTTGAAGTGGTACCCGTGAATATTAACTTTAAAAATAGCAATACATATAAAACATACATACACACATATACCTCACTTCATTATTTCCCATTGGGGTAGGTAGAGACTATTGATCGCCACTTTGTACGACCCTGGCAAACCTCTAGCTTCGTTTACATCCATCTATCTTTTCATACATGCTCTTTTTCTTCATACTTCAGGCGCCTGTCTTTTTGACAACCCAAAAGAAAATAAAAAGTGACATGTGTGTTAGTGCTTAAACATGTTGCCAAAACTGTTAAATTTTATCTAAAATATTTTAACCTATTCCGTGAAGTAACTAAAAGTTAAGGTGGTGTAAAACACCATAATTACGATAGATGATTTCCTGGTACCATATTTATACAGTTTAACTATAACTTAATACTTTAGTGACGATCGATAGTTTCTGCCTACTCCAATGGGAACTAATGGCGTGAGTATACGTATGTATGTAACTAAAACTATCTTTCTTAAGTCATGCACACTAGGAAATAATGAATTTTGGCATATACTTATGATGGAATCGAGCGTTTTAACTTATTAATGAAATATTTTATGTAGTAGAGTAGTAAATCTTTGTATTATGTGGTAGAATCTAAAGTGTTTTGTTTCCTTTCAGATTTGTTTGTCGGTCTCATCTTTATAGTTGTTGACATAGTGCATAAATATACTATTGTATGGTTGGCCGGTAATTTCTTATGCAAGTTGCTGAAATATTTACAGGTAAATATAATAAATAATATAAAGCTACATACGACTTAGAATAGCAATAATCCATTTCTTGCCACGGGTGTTGTAAGGTTTAGCGTTTTGGGCCATATTAAGTGATTTTTAGATGATATGGCTGGAGGAGAACGATCACCAAACAACTTTTATTTTATTATCTTGTCCCCTCTTCGCGTTTTTGAGATTTTAAGCCGTGAGTGAGTCCATGTGTATGTAATATGTATTATAGAGGTTTATTTAACTACCAAGACTAACCAGCTTAGCATAGAGCTCATGTTTTTAACGGAATGCGATATTTATATTAGTTAATGTACGTTTGTGACCTGTTAGTATGTGTCATATAAATGCGTACAGTAAAGAATTAGTACCACATTCAAAAAGTCACAGATTAACACTTTCAACATGATGCGTTTGCCATGTTTGTGTACATGTATGTATGTGTCTGTTTATGGTAACGTTTTAGCATTGTTAATGATTTTGAACTTATCGTCCACGCAATTTAACTTGACGAAGGTTTGTATTATTCTTATATTTTTTTTAATATGTTGTAATAACATCAATTGTAATCGTTGTCGAATAAATTGGAAAGAATTAAAAAATCACTCGAAACTTATAAATAAATATATAAAGAACATACAATAATTAAATCTAATGCACATAATAAGTATATGTTCATTTATACATACATATACTCACGGCTATAAATCTCTAAAAAGGGTAGCCAGAACTAAGGAATTAGAAATTCCTCAGCCTCTTTTGGGAAGTTGAGTGGGAAAAAGATGGTAAAATAAAGGTTGTTGGTGATGGGTCTCCAACCGCACCCCTTAAAAGCCCCATTACTGTTAGTCGCCTCTTACGTACACCCACCGGAAGAAATGGGGCAGTGCTATTCTAAGCCGACACTACACAGCAACATGTTCATTAATGATTTCCTTATTTCAGACTGTTGTTTTACTGGCATCGACGTATGTGCTGGTAGCTCTAAGTATTGACAGGTGCGATGCCATCACTAACCCAATGAATTTTTCAGGAAGCTGTAAGTAATTCAAATTGTTTTCCTTAAAAAAAACATAGGTTGTAGCCAGGTTGATTTTTTTTATCGTAGTTGCGGAAAATTTCAAGATCCAGACGATAAAGTAGTTCCAAACATATTGTGAGATATAATTTAATGAGAATTTGCCGCGTAGGGCCGGCTTAGAATGTCGCTACCCCTTTCTACCCACGGGTGTCGTAAGAGGCGACTAAGGGTATTGGGGCTTTTTATTGAATTTTTGGGCGATGCGGTTGGAGACCCATCACTAAAAACCTTTATTTTTACCATCTTTTCCCCACTCAACTTCCAAAAGTGGCTGAGGAATTTATAATTTCTTAGCTCTGGCTACCCCTTCTAGGTAAATATAGCCGTGAGTATATGTATGTATGTTAATGAGAATTACTTTGAGCATGTAATCGTTAATAACTAGCTTAGTGGGAAGACCACCACTTTTAATGCCGATTGGCGTGGGTTCGAATTCTTAGTCATGCTTACACCAGGGTGTCATTTGCAAGTAAAATGTGCGGTGAATTTTTCAATGTTGTAAAAGATGAGGGCAAGCATCTGTATAAAAGAATATGCTGAGCCAAGCGGATTGGAGGGAGGCAGTTTAATGTCAGTTAATTGTAATAAATGATTTGTAAGTGTTCCCTGCTTTATTCCAAAACCAACATTAACATAACTCTCCTGGCGTTAACTACATTTTGGTGGTGTAATATTTACCAACTGAAAATGTAAACGGACTTTTATAGTAACTCATTTTTATTTTACATACGGTATTTTTACTAATATCTAGGTGCGTACCGTCCGCTTCTCCAATGAGTACTCGTTAGTAGTTACTACTATTAGAAGAAAGAAGAACAAAAAGAATTTATTTGGCAATAAAATAATAATTGGTGCAATAGTTGGGTAAATTTCTAAAGTTGCCGAATAGCTACGTCCACACTGTGCCTTTTTTTGTTCAATAAGGGCATGCGTCATAGCGCAGTCAACAGCGCACCTGAGGCATGCCCTTAATGCATGCGCGATGACAGTTGAAAGCGGAGCGCGCGCTGTGTTGCAAGTTATCCGGTGTCGGGTGGATTTCTGTGCGTCATAGCGTTCAACAACAAGATGGTGGACGAAGAAAAAGATTTAACATTAAGTTTTTTTGAAGATTACAGAAGCTTTCCACAACTCTGGGATCCTAACAATAAACTTTACACGAATAAAGTAAAGAGGAACGATGGTTTTTTTTTCTGGAATTTCTTATGACCAAGTAAGCTGCATATATTCCCCCAAGAAAAATATTGTCGTCGCACATGTTTCCAACAGAAACTCAAACTACGAATAAAG